>OZ057413.1:137184295-137784295 GCA_964056705.1 Troilus luridus | reverse complement strand
AGTTCAGATTCGTAATCATTGATCTTTAAGGATTATAATCACTAAATTATGTCAAGATCTGACATTTTTTTAACAACAGTGTCCGCCATATTGGATCGAATCTTTCGTTTAGAATAATTTCGTTTGCAGATTCGTAATCAGCGATCTTTAAGGATTATATACACAAAACTTTGTCAAGATCTGACATTTTTTAAACAGTTGCGTCCGCCATATTGGATCGGCCATTTTGTTGACAATAATTTCGTTTACAGATTCGTAATCAGCGATCTTTAAGGATTATATTCACTAAATTTTGTCAAAATCTGACATTTTTTTAACAGCTGCGTCCGCCATATTGGATCGGCCATTTCGTTTACAATAATTTCGATTTCAAATTCGTAATCAGCGATCATTAAGGATTATAATCACTAAATTATGTCAAGATCTGACATTTTTTTAACAACAGTGTCCGCCATATTGGATCGAATCTTTCGTTTAGAATAATTTCGTTTGCAGATTCGTAATCAGCGATCTTTAAGGATTATATACACAAAACTTTGTCAAGATCTGACATTTTTTAAACAGTTGCGTCCGCCATATTGGATCGGCCATTTCGTTTACAATAATTTCGATTTCAAATTCGTAATCAGCGATCATTAAGGATTATAATCACTAAATTATGTCAAGATCTGACATTTTTTTAACAACAGTGTCCGCCATATTAGATCGAATCTTTCGTTTAGAATAATTTCGTTTGCAGATTCGTAATCAGCGATCTTTAAGGATTATATACACAAAACTTTGTCAAGATCTGACATTTTTTAAACAGTTGCGTCCGCCATATTGGATCGGCCATTTTGTTGACAATAATTTCGTTTACAGATTCGTAATCAGCGATCTTTAAGGATTATATTCACTAAATTTTGTCAAAATCTGACATTTTTTTAACAGCTGCGTCCGCCATATTGGATCGGCCATTTCGTTTACAATAATTTCGATTTCAGATTCGTAATCAGCGATCATTAAGGATTATAATCACTAAATTATGTCAAGATCTGACATTTTTTTAACAACAGTGTCCGCCATATTGGATCGAATATTTCGTTTAGAATAATTTCGATTTCAGATTCGTAATCATTGATCTTTAAGGATTATATTCACTAAATTTTGTCAAAATCTGACATTTTTTTAACAGCTGCGTCCGCCATATTGGATCGGCCATTTCGTTTACAATAATTTCGATTTCAGATTCGTAATCAGCGATCATTAAGGATTATAATCACTAAATTATGTCAAGATCTGACATTTTTTTAACAACAGTGTCCGCCATATTGGATCGAATATTTCGTTTAGAATAATTTCGATTTCAGATTCGTAATCATTGATCTTTAAGGATAATATTCACTAAATTTTGTCAAAATCTGACATTTTTTAAACAGTTGCGTCCGCCATATTGGATCGGCCATTTTCTTTACAATAATTTCGTTTACAGATTCGTAATCAGCGATCTTTAAGGATTATATTCACTAAATTTTGTCAAAATCTGACATTTTTTTAACAGCTGCGTCCGCCATATTGGATCGGCCATTTCGTTTACAATAATTTCGATTTCAGATTCGTAATCATTGATCTTTAAGGATAATATTCACTAAATTTTGTCAAAATCTGACATTTTTTAAACAGTTGCGTCCGCCATATTGGATCGGCCATTTTCTTTACAATAATTTCGTTTACAGATTCGTAATCAGCGATCTTTAAGGATTATATTCACTAAATTTTGTCAAAATCTGACATTTTTTAAACACATGCGTCCGCCATATTGGATCGGCCATTTTGTTAACAGTTATTTCGTTTACAGATTCGTAATCATTGATCTTTAAGGATTATATTCACTAAATTTTGTCAAGATCTGACATTTTTTAAACAGTTGCGTCCGCCATATTGGATCGGCCATTTTCTTTACAATAATTTCGTTTACAGATTCGTAATCAGCGATCTTTAAGGATTATATTCACTAAATTTTGTCAAAATCTGACATTTTTTAAACAACAGTGTCCGCCATATTGGATCGGCTATTTTGTTTACAAAAATTTTGATTACAGATTCGTAATCAGCGATCTTTAAGGATTGTATTCACTAAAATTTGTCAAGATCTGACATTTTTTTAACAGCTGCGTCCGCCATATTGGATCGGCCATTAAGTTTACAATAATTTCGAGTTCAGATTCGTAATCATTGATCTTTAAGGATTATAATCACTAAATTATGTCAAGATCTGACATTTTTTTAACAACAGTGTCCGCCATATTGGATCGAATCTTTCGTTTAGAATAATTTCGTTTGCAGATTCCTAATCAGCGATCTTTAAGGATTATATACACAAAACTTTGTCAAGATCTGACATTTTTTAAACAGTTGCGTCCGCCATATTGGATCGGCCATTTTGTTGACAATAATTTCGTTTACAGATTCGTAATCAGCGATCTTTAAGGATTATATTCACTAAATTTTGTCAAAATCTGACATTTTTTTAACAGCTGCGTCCGCCATATTGGATCGGCCATTTCGTTTACAATAATTTCGATTTCAAATTCGTAATCAGCGATCATTAAGGATTATAATCACTAAATTATGTCAAGATCTGACATTTTTTTAACAACAGTGTCCGCCATATTGGATCGAATCTTTCGTTTAGAATAATTTCGTTTACAGATTCGTAATCAGCGATCTTTAAGGATTATATTCACTAAATTTTGTCAAAATCTGACATTTTTTTAACAGCTGCGTCCGCCATATTGGATCGGCCATTTCGTTTACAATAATTTCGATTTCAGATTCGTAATCAGCGATCATTAAGGATTATAATCTCTAAATTATGTCAAGATCTGACATTTTTTTAACAACAGTGTCCGCCATATTGGATCGAATATTTCGTTTAGAATAATTTCGATTTCAGATTCGTAATCATTGATCTTTAAGGATAATATTCACTAAATTTTGTCAAAATCTGACATTTTTTAAACAGTTGCGTCCGCCATATTGGATCGGCCATTTTCTTTACAATAATTTCGTTTACAGATTCGTAATCAGCGATCTTTAAGGATTATATTCACTAAATTTTGTCAAAATCTGACATTTTTTTAACAGCTGCGTCCGCCATATTGGATCGGCCATTTCGTTTACAATAATTTCGATTTCAGATTCGTAATCAGTGATCATTAAGGATTATAATCACTAAATTATGTCAAGATCTGACATTTTTTTAACAACAGTGTCCGCCATATTGGATCGAATATTTCGTTTAGAATAATTTCGATTTCAGATTCGTAATCATTGATCTTTAAGGATAATATTCACTAAATTTTGTCAAAATCTGACATTTTTTAAACAGTTGCGTCCGCCATATTGGATCGGCCATTTTCTTTACAATAATTTCGTTTACAGATTCGTAATCAGCGATCTTTAAGGATTATATTCACTAAATTTTGTCAAAATCTGACATTTTTTAAACACATGCGTCCGCCATATTGGATCGGCCATTTTGTTAACAGTTATTTCGTTTACAGATTCGTAATCATTGATCTTTAAGGATTATATTCACTAAATTTTGTCAAGATCTGACATTTTTTAAACAGTTGCGTCCGCCATATTGGATCGGCCATTTTCTTTACAATAATTTCGTTTACAGATTCGTAATCAGCGATCTTTAAGGATTATATTCACTAAATTTTGTCAAAATCTGACATTTTTTAAACACATGCGTCCGCCATATTGGATCGGCCATTTTGTTAACAGTTATTTCGTTTACAGATTCGTAATCATTGATCTTTAAGGATTATATTCACTAAATTTTGTCAAGATCTGACATTTTTTAAACAGTTGCGTCCGCCATAATGGATCGGCCATTTTGTTTACAATAATTTCGTTTACAGATTCGTAATCAGCGATCTTTAAGGATTATATTCACTAAATTTTGTCAAAATCTGACATTTTTTTAACAGCTGCGTCCGCCATAATGGATCGGCCATTTTGTTTACAATAATTTCGTTTACAGATTCGTAATCAGCGATCTTTAAGGATTATATTCACTAAATTTTGTCAAAATCTGACATTTTTTTAACAGCTGCGTCCGCCATATTGGATCGGCCATTTCGTTTACAATAATTTCGATTTCAGATTCGTAATCAGCGATCATTAAGGATTATAATCACTAAATTATGTCAAGATCTGACATTTTTTTAACAACAGTGTCCGCCATATTGGATCGAATATTTCGTTTAGAATAATTTCGATTTCAGATTCGTAATCATTGATCTTTAAGGATAATATTCACTAAATTTTGTCAAAATCTGACATTTTTTAAACAGTTGCGTCCGCCATATTGGATCGGCCATTTTCTTTACAATAATTTCGTTTACAGATTCGTAATCAGCGATCTTTAAGGATTATATTCACTAAATTTTGTCAAGATCTGACATTTTTTAAACAACAGTGTCCGCCATATTGGATCGGCCATGTCGTTTACGAAAATTTCGATTTCAGATTCGTAATCAGCGATCTTTAAGGATTATATTCACTAAATTTTGTCAAGATCTGACATTTTTTAAACAGTTGCGTCCGCCATATTGGATCGGCCATTTTGTTGACAATAATTTCGTTTACAGATTCGTAATCAGCGATCTTTAAGGATTATATTCACTAAATTTTGTCAAAATCTGACATATTTTTAACAGCTGCGTCCGCCATATTGGATCGGCCATTTCGTTTACAATAATTTCGATTTCAAATTCGTAATCAGCGATCATTAAGGATTATAATCACTAAATTATGTCAAGATCTGACATTTTTTTAACAACAGTGTCCGCCATATTGGATCGAATCTTTCGTTTAGAATAATTTCGTTTGCAGATTCGTAATCAGCGATCTTTAAGGATTATATACACAAAACTTTGTCAAGATCTGACATTTTTTAAACAGTTGCGTCCGCCATATTGGATCGGCCATTTCGTTTACAATAATTTCGATTTCAAATTCGTAATCAGCGATCATTAAGGATTATAATCACTAAATTATGTCAAGATCTGACATTTTTTTAACAGCTGCGTCCGCCATATTGGATCGGCAATTTTGTTGACAATAATTTCGTTTACAGATTCGTAATCAGCGATCTTTAAGGATTATTTTCACTAAATTTTGTCAAAATCTGACATTTTTTAAACAGTTGCGTCCGCCATATTGGATCGGCCATTTTGTTTACAATAATTTCGTTTACAGATTCGTAATCAGCGATCTTTAAGGATTATATTCACTAAATTTTGTCAAAATCTGACATTTTTTAAACAGTAGCGTCCGCCATGTTGGATCGGCCATTTTGTTTACAATAATTTCGTTTACAGATTCGTAATCATTGATCGTTAAGGATTATATTCACTAAATTTTGTCAAGATCTGACATTTTTTAAACAGTTGCGTCCGCCATATTGGATCGGCCATTTTATTTACAATAATTTCGTTTACAGATTCGTAATCAGCGATCTTTAAGGATTATATTCACTAAATTTTGTCAAAATCTGACATTTTTTAAACACATGCGTCCGCCATATTGGATCGGCCATTTTGATTACAATAATTTCGTTTACGGATTCGTAATCATTGATCTTTAAGGATTATATTCACAAAATTTTGTCAAGATTTGACATTTTTTTAACAGTTGCGTCCGCCATATTGGATCGGCCATTTTGTTGACAATAATTTCGTTTACAGATTCGTAATCAGCGATCTTTAAGGATTATATTCACTAAATTTTGTCAAAATCTGACATTTTTTTAACAGCTGCGTCCGCCATATTGGATCGGCCATTTCGTTTACAATAATTTCGATTTCAAATTCGTAATCAGCGATCATTAAGGATTATAATCACTAAATTATGTCAAGATCTGACATTTTTTTAACAACAGTGTCCGCCATATTGGATCGAATCTTTCGTTTAGAATAATTTCGTTTGCAGATTCGTAATCAGCGATCTTTAAGGATTATATACACAAAACTTTGTCAAGATCTGACATTTTTTAAACAGTTGCGTCCGCCATATTGGATCGGCCATTTCGTTTACAATAATTTCGATTTCAAATTCGTAATCAGCGATCATTAAGGATTATAATCACTAAATTATGTCAAGATCTGACATTTTTTTAACAACAGTGTCCGCCATATTGGATCGAATCTTTCGTTTAGAATAATTTCGTTTGCAGATTCGTAATCAGCGATCTTTAAGAATTATATACACAAAACTTTGTCAAGATCTGACATTTTTTAAACAGTTGCGTCCGCCATATTGGATCGGCCATTTTGTTGACAATAATTTCGTTTACAGATTCGTAATCAGCGATCTTTAAGGATTATATTCACTAAATTTTGTCAAAATCTGACATTTTTTTAACAGCTGCGTCCGCCATATTGGATCGGCCATTTCGTTTACAATAATTTCGATTTCAGATTCGTAATCAGCGATTATTAAGGATTATAATCACTAAATTATGTCAAGATCTGACATTTTTTTAACAACAGTGTCCGCCATATTGGATCGAATATTTCGTTTAGAATAATTTCGATTTCAGATTCGTAATCATTGATCTTTAAGGATAATATTCACTAAATTTTGTCAAAATCTGACATTTTTTAAACAGTTGCGTCCGCCATATTGGATCGGCCATTTTCTTTACAATAATTTCGTTTACAGATTCGTAATCAGCGATCTTTAAGGATTATATTCACTAAATTTTGTCAAAATCTGACATTTTTTTAACAGCTGCGTCCGCCATATTGGATCGGCCATTTCGTTTACAATAATTTCGATTTCAGATTCGTAATCATTGATCTTTAAGGATAATATTCACTAAATTTTGTCAAAATCTGACATTTTTTAAACAGTTGCGTCCGCCATATTGGATCGGCCATTTTCTTTACAATAATTTCGTTTACAGATTCGTAATCAGCGATCTTTAAGGATTATATTCACTAAATTTTGTCAAAATCTGACATTTTTTAAACACATGCGTCCGCCATATTGGATCGGCCATTTTGTTAACAGTTATTTCGTTTACAGATTCGTAATCATTGATCTTTAAGGATTATATTCACTAAATTTTGTCAAGATCTGACATTTTTTAAACAGTTGCGTCCGCCATATTGGATCGGCCATTTTCTTTACAATAATTTCGTTTACAGATTCGTAATCAGCGATCTTTAAGGATTATATTCACTAAATTTTGTCAAAATCTGACATTTTTTAAACAACAGTGTCCGCCATATTGGATCGGCTATTTTGTTTACAAAAATTTTGATTACAGATTCGTAATCAGCGATCTTTAAGGATTGTATTCACTAAAATTTGTCAAGATCTGACATTTTTTTAACAGCTGCGTCCGCCATATTGGATCGGCCATTAAGTTTACAATAATTTCGAGTTCAGATTCGTAATCATTGATCTTTAAGGATTATAATCACTAAATTATGTCAAGATCTGACATTTTTTTAACAACAGTGTCCGCCATATTGGATCGAATCTTTCGTTTAGAATAATTTCGTTTGCAGATTCGTAATCAGCGATCTTTAAGGATTATATACACAAAACTTTGTCAAGATCTGACATTTTTTAAACAGTTGCGTCCGCCATATTGGATCGGCCATTTTGTTGACAATAATTTCGTTTACAGATTCGTAATCAGCGATCTTTAAGGATTATATTCACTAAATTTTGTCAAAATCTGACATTTTTTTAACAGCTGCGTCCGCCATATTGGATCGGCCATTTCGTTTACAATAATTTCGATTTCAAATTCGTAATCAGCGATCATTAAGGATTATAATCACTAAATTATGTCAAGATCTGACATTTTTTTAACAACAGTGTCCGCCATATTGGATCGAATCTTTCGTTTAGAATAATTTCGTTTGCAGATTCGTAATCAGCGATCTTTAAGGATTATATACACAAAACTTTGTCAAGATCTGACATTTTTTAAACAGTTGCGTCCGCCATATTGGATCGGCCATTTCGTTTACAATAATTTCGATTTCAAATTCGTAATCAGCGATCATTAAGGATTATAATCACTAAATTATGTCAAGATCTGACATTTTTTTAACAACAGTGTCCGCCATATTAGATCGAATCTTTCGTTTAGAATAATTTCGTTTGCAGATTCGTAATCAGCGATCTTTAAGGATTATATACACAAAACTTTGTCAAGATCTGACATTTTTTAAACAGTTGCGTCCGCCATATTGGATCGGCCATTTTGTTGACAATAATTTCGTTTACAGATTCGTAATCAGCGATCTTTAAGGATTATATTCACTAAATTTTGTCAAAATCTGACATTTTTTTAACAGCTGCGTCCGCCATATTGGATCGGCCATTTCGTTTACAATAATTTCGATTTCAGATTCGTAATCAGCGATCATTAAGGATTATAATCACTAAATTATGTCAAGATCTGACATTTTTTTAACAACAGTGTCCGCCATATTGGATCGAATATTTCGTTTAGAATAATTTCGATTTCAGATTCGTAATCATTGATCTTTAAGGATTATATTCACTAAATTTTGTCAAAATCTGACATTTTTTTAACAGCTGCGTCCGCCATATTGGATCGGCCATTTCGTTTACAATAATTTCGATTTCAGATTCGTAATCAGTGATCATTAAGGATTATAATCACTAAATTATGTCAAGATCTGACATTTTTTTAACAACAGTGTCCGCCATATTGGATCGAATATTTCGTTTAGAATAATTTCGATTTCAGATTCGTAATCATTGATCTTTAAGGATAATATTCACTAAATTTTGTCAAAATCTGACATTTTTTAAACAGTTGCGTCCGCCATATTGGATCGGCCATTTTCTTTACAATAATTTCGTTTACAGATTCGTAATCAGCGATCTTTAAGGATTATATTCACTAAATTTTGTCAAAATCTGACATTTTTTAAACACATGCGTCCGCCATATTGGATCGGCCATTTTGTTAACAGTTATTTCGTTTACAGATTCGTAATCATTGATCTTTAAGGATTATATTCACTAAATTTTGTCAAGATCTGACATTTTTTAAACAGTTGCGTCCGCCATAATGGATCGGCCATTTTGTTTACAATAATTTCGTTTACAGATTCGTAATCAGCGATCTTTAAGGATTATATTCACTAAATTTTGTCAAAATCTGACATTTTTTTAACAGCTGCGTCCGCCATAATGGATCGGCCATTTTGTTTACAATAATTTCGTTTACAGATTCGTAATCAGCGATCTTTAAGGATTATATTCACTAAATTTTGTCAAAATCTGACATTTTTTTAACAGCTGCGTCCGCCATATTGGATCGGCCATTTCGTTTACAATAATTTCGATTTCAGATTCGTAATCAGCGATCATTAAGGATTATAATCACTAAATTATGTCAAGATCTGACATTTTTTTAACAACAGTGTCCGCCATATTGGATCGAATATTTCGTTTAGAATAATTTCGATTTCAGATTCGTAATCATTGATCTTTATGGATAATATTCACTAAATTTTGTCAAAATCTGACATTTTTTAAACAGTTGCGTCCGCCATATTGGATCGGCCATTTTCTTTACAATAATTTCGTTTACAGATTCGTAATCAGCGATCTTTAAGGATTATATTCACTAAATTTTGTCAAAATCTGACATTTTTTAAACACATGCGTCCGCCATATTGGATCGGCCATTTTGTTAACAGTTATTTCGTTTACAGATTCGTAATCATTGATCTTTAAGGATTATATTCACTAAATTTTGTCAAGATCTGACATTTTTTAAACAGTTGCGTCCGCCATAATGGATCGGCCATTTTGTTTACAATAATTTCGTTTACAGATTCGTAATCATTGATCTTTTAGGATTATATTCACTAAATTTTGTCAAGATCTGACATTTTTTAAACAGTTGCGTCCGCCATATTGGATCGGCCATTTTGTTTACAATAATTTCGTTTACAGATTCGTAATCAGCGATCTTTAAGGATTATATTCACAAAATTTTGTCAAGATCTGACATTTTTTTAACAGTTGCGTCCGCCATATTGGATCGGCCATTTTGTTGACAATAATTTCGTTTACAGATTCGTAATCAGCGATCTTTAAGGATTATATTCACTAAATTTTGTCAAAATCTGACATTTTTTTAACAGCTGCGTCCGCCATATTGGATCGGCCATTTCGTTTACAATAATTTCGATTTCAGATTCGTAATCAGCGATCATTACGGATTATAATCACTAAATTTTGTCAAGATCTGACATTTTTTAAACAACAGTGTCCGCCATATTGGATCGAATATATCGTTTACAATAATTTCGTTTACAGATTCGTAATCAGCGATCTTTAAGGATTATATTCACAAAATTTTGTCAAGATTTGACATTTTTTTTACAGTTGCGTCCGCCATATTGGATCGGCCATTTTGTTGACAAGAATTTCGTTTACAGATTCGTAATCAGCGATCTTTAAGGATTATATTCACTAAATTTTGTCAAAATCTGACATTTTTTTAACAGCTGCGTCCGCCATATTGGATCGGCCATTTCGTTTACAATAATTTCGATTTCAGATTCGTAATCAGCGATCATTAAGGATTATAATCACTAAATTATGTCAAGATCTGACATTTTTTTAACAACAGTGTCCGCCATATTGGATCGAATATATCGTTTAGAATAATTTCGATTTCAGATTCGTAATCAGCGATCTTTAAGGATAATATTCACTAAATTTTGTCAAGATCTGACATTTTTTAAACAGCTACGTCCACCATATTGGATCTGCCAATTCGTTTACAATAAGTTCGATTTCAGATTCGTAATCAGCGATCTTTAAGGATTATATTCACTAAATTTTGTCAAGATCTGACATTTTTTAAACAACAGTGTTCGCCATATTGGATCGGCTATTTTGTTTACAAAAATTTTGATTACAGATTCGTAATCAGCGATCTTTAAGGATTGTATTCACTAAAATTTGTCAAGATCTGACATTTTTTTAACAGCTGCGTCCGCCATATTGGATCGGCCATTAAGTTTACAATAATTTCGAGTTCAGATTCGTAATCATTGATCTTTAAGGATTATATTCACTAAATTTTGTTAAAATCTGACATTTTTTAAACAGTTGCGTCCGCCATATTGGATCGGCCATTTTGTTGACAATAATTTCGTTTACAGATTCGTAATCAGCGATCTTTAAGGATTATATTCACTAAATTTTGTCAAAATCTGACATTTTTTTAACAGCTGCGTCCCTCATATTGGATCGGCCATTTCGTTTACAATAATTTCGATTTCAGATTCGTAATCAGCGATCATTAAGGATTATGATCACTAAATTTTGTCAAGATCTGACATTTTTTAAACAACAGTGTCCGCTATATTGGATCGAATATATCGTTTACAATAATTTCGTTTACAGATTCGTAATCAGCGATCTTTAAGGATTATATTCACAAAATTTTGTCAATATTTGACATTTTTTTAACAGTTGCGTCCGCCATATTGGATCGGCCATTTTGTTGACAATAATTTCGTTTACAGATTCGTAATCAGCGATCTTTAAGGATTATATTCACTAAATTTTGTCAAGATCTGACATTTTTTAAACAGTTTCGTCCGCCATATTGGATCGGCCATTAAGTTTACAATAATTTCGAGTTCAGATTCGTAATCATTGATCTTTAAGGATTATATTCACTAAATTTTGTCAAAATCTGACATTTTTTAAACACATTCGTCCGCCATATTGGATCGGCCATTTCGTTTACAATAATTTCGATTTTAGATTGGTAATCATTGATCTATAAGGATTATATTCACTAAATTTTGTCAAGATCTGACATTTTTTAAACAGTTGATTCCGCCATATTGTATCGGCCATTAAGTTTACAATAATTTCGAGTTCAGATTCGTAATCAGCGATCTTTAAGGATAATATTCACTAAATTTTGTCAAGATCTGACATTTTTTAAACAGCTACGTCCACCATATTGGATCTGCCAATTCGTTTACAATAAGTTCGATTTCAGATTCGTAATCAGCGATCTTTAAGGATTATATTCACTAAATTTTGTCAAGATCTGACATTTTTTAAACAACAGTGTTCGCCATATTGGATCGGCTATTTTGTTTACAAAAATTTTGATTACAGATTCGTAATCAGCGATCTTTAAGGATTGTATTCACTAAAATTTGTCAAGATCTGACATTTTTTTAACAGCTGCGTCCGCCATATTGGATCGGCCATTAAGTTTACAATAATTTCGAGTTCAGATTCGTAATCATTGATCTTTAAGGATTATATTCACTAAATTTTGTCAAAATCTGACATTTTTTAAACAGTTGCGTCCGCCATATTGGATCGGCCATTTTGTTGACAATAATTTCGTTTACAGATTCGTAATCAGCGATCTTTAAGGATTATATTCACTAAATTTTGTCAAAATCTGACATTTTTTTAACAGCTGCGTCCCTCATATTGGATCGGCCATTTCGTTTACAATAATTTCGATTTCAGATTCGTAATCAGCGATCATTAAGGATTATGATCACTAAATTTTGTCAAGATCTGACATTTTTTAAACAACAGTGTCCGCTATATTGGATCGAATATATCGTTTACAATAATTTCGTTTACAGATTCGTAATCAGCGATCTTTAAGGATTATATTCACAAAATTTTGTCAATATTTGACATTTTTTTAACAGTTGCGTCCGCCATATTGGATCGGCCATTTTGTTGACAATAATTTCGTTTACAGATTCGTAATCAGCGATCTTTAAGGATTATATTCACTAAATTTTGTCAAGATCTGACATTTTTTAAACAGTTGCGTCCGCCATATTGGATCGGCCATTAAGTTTACAATAATTTCGAGTTCAGATTCGTAATCATTGATCTTTAAGGATTATATTCACTAAATTTTGTCAAAATCTGACATTTTTTAAACACATTCGTCCGCCATATTGGATCGGCCATTTCGTTTACAATAATTTCGATTTTAGATTGGTAATCATTGATCTATAAGGATTATATTCACTAAATTTTGTCAAGATCTGACATTTTTTAAACAGTTGATTCCGCCATATTGTATCGGCCATTAAGTTTACAATAATTTCGAGTTCAGATTCGTAATCATTGATCTTTAAGGATTATATTCACTACATTTTGTCAAAATCTGACATTTTTTAAACACATGCGTCCGCCATATTGGATTGGCCATTTCGTTTACAATAATTTCGAATTTAGATTCGTAATCATTGATCTATAAGGATTATATTCACTAAATTTTGTCAAGATCTGACATTTTTTAAACAGTTGCGTCCGCCATATTGGATCGGCCATTACGTTTACAATAATTTCGAGTTCAGATTCGTAATCAATGATCTTTAAGGATTATATACACAAAATTTTGTCAAGATCTGACATTTTTTAAACAGTTGCGTCCGCGATATTGGATCGGCCATTTTGTTTACAATAATTTCGTTTACAGATTCGTAATCAGCGATCTTTAAGGATTATATTCACAAAATTTTGTCAAGATCTGACATTTTTTTAACAGTTGCGTCCGCCATATTGGATCGGCCATTTTGTTGACAATAATTTCGTTTACAGATTCGTAATCAGCGATCTTTAAGGATTATATTCACTAAATTTTGTCAAAATCTGACATTTTTTTAACAGCTGCGTCCGCCATATTGGATCGGCCATTTCGTTTACAATAATTTCGATTTCAGATTCGTAATCAGCGATCATTACGGATTATAATCACTAAATTTTGTCAAGATCTGACATTTTTTAAACAACAGTGTCCGCCATATTGGATCGAATATATCGTTTACAATAATTTCGTTTACAGATTCGTAATCAGCGATCTTTAAGGATTATATTCACAAAATTTTGTCAAGATTTGACATTTTTTTTACAGTTGCGTCCGCCATATTGGATCGGCCATTTTGTTGACAATAATTTCGTTTACAGATTCGTAATCAGCGATCATTAAGGATTATAATCACTAAATTATGTCAAAATCTGACATTTTTTTAACAGTTGCGTCCGCCATATTGGATCGGCCATTTCGTTTACAATAATTTCGATTTCAGATTCGTAATCAGCGATCATTAAGGATTATGATCACTAAATTTTGTCAAGATCTGACATTTTTTAAACAACAGTGTCCGCTATATTGGATCGAATATATCGTTTACAATAATTTCGTTTACAGATTCGTAATCAGCGATCTTTAAGGATTATATTCACAAAATTTTGTCAATATTTGACATTTTTTTAACAGTTGCGTCCGCCATATTGGATCGGCCATTTTGTTGACAATAATTTCGTTTACAGATTCGTAATCAGCGATCTTTAAGGATTATATTCACTAAATTTTGTCAAGATCTGACATTTTTTAAACAGTTGCGTCCGCCATATTGGATCGGCCATTAAGTTTACAATAATTTCGAGTTCAGATTCGTAATCATTGATCTTTAAGGATTATATTCACTAAATTTTGTCAAAATCTGACATTTTTTAAACACATGCGTCCGCCATATTGGATCGGCCATTTCGTTTACAATAATTTCGATTTTAGATTGGTAATCATTGATCTATAAGGATTATATTCACTAAATTTTGTCAAGATCTGACATTTTTTAAACAGTTGCGTCCGCCATATTGTATCGGCCATTAAGTTTACAATAATTTCGAGTTCAGATTCGTAATCATTGATCTTTAAGGATTATATTCACTAAATTTTGTCAAAATCTGACATTTTTTAAACACATGCGTCCGCCATATTGGATTGGCCATTTCGTTTACAATAATTTCGAATTTAGATTCGTAATCATTGATCTATAAGGATTATATTCACTAAATTTTGTCAAGATCTGACATTTTTTAAACAGTTGCGTCCGCCATATTGGATCGGCCATTACGTTTACAATGATTTCGTTTACAGATTCGTAATCAGCGATCATTAAGGATTATAATCACTAAATTATGTCAAGATCTGACATTTTTTTAACAACAGTATCCGCCATATTGGATCGAATCTTTCGTTTAGAATAATTTCGTTTGCAGATTCGTAATCAGCGATCTTTAAGGATTATATACACAAAACTTTGTCAAGATCTGACATTTTTTAAACAGCTGCGTCCGCCATATTGGATTGGCCATTTCGTTTACAATAATTTCGAATTTAGATTCGTAATCATTGATCTATAAGGATTATATTCACTAAATTTTGTCAAGATCTGACATTTTTTAAACAGTTGCGTCCGCCATATTGGATCGGCCATTACGTTTACAATAATTTCGAGTTCAGATTCGTAATCAATGATCTTTAAGGATTATATACACAAAATTTTGTCAAGATCTGACATTTTTTAAACAGTTGCGTCCGCGATATTGGATCGGCCATTTTGTTTACAATAATTTCGTTTACAGATTCGTAATCAGCGATCTTTAAGGATTATATTCACAAAATTTTGTCAAGATCTGACATTTTTTTAACAGTTGCGTCCGCCATATTGGATCGGCCATTTTGTTGACAATAATTTCGTTTACAGATTCGTAATCAGCGATCTTTAAGGATTATATTCACTAAATTTTGTCAAAATCTGACATTTTTTTAACAGCTGCGTCCGCCATATTGGATCGGCCATTTCGTTTACAATAATTTCGATTTCAGATTCGTAATCAGCGATCATTACGGATTATAATCACTAAATTTTGTCAAGATCTGACATTTTTTAAACAACAGTGTCCGCCATATTGGATCGAATATATCGTTTACAATAATTTCGTTTACAGATTCGTAATCAGCGATCTTTAAGGATTATATTCACAAAATTTTGTCAAGATTTGACATTTTTTTTACAGTTGCGTCCGCCATATTGGATCGGCCATTTTGTTGACAATAATTTCGTTTACAGATTCGTAATCAGCGATCATTAAGGATTATAATCACTAAATTATGTCAAAATCTGACATTTTTTTAACAGTTGCGTCCGCCATATTGGATCGGCCATTTTGTTGACAATAATTTCGTTTACAGATTCGTAATCAGCGATCTTTAAGGATTATATTCACTAAATTTTGTCAAAATCTGACATTTTTTTAACAGCTGCGTCCGCCATATTGGATCGGCCATTTCGTTTACAATAATTTCGATTTCAGATTCGTAATCAGCGATCATTAAGGATTATGATCACTAAATTTTGTCAAGATCTGACATTTTTTAAACAACAGTGTCCGCTATATTGGATCGAATATATCGTTTACAATAATTTCGTTTACAGATTCGTAATCAGCGATCTTTAAGGATTATATTCACAAAATTTTGTCAATATTTGACATTTTTTTAACAGTTGCGTCCGCCATATTGGATCGGCCATTTTGTTGACAATAATTTCGTTTACAGATTCGTAATCAGCGATCTTTAAGGATTATATTCACTAAATTTTGTCAAGATCTGACATTTTTTAAACAGTTGCGTCCGCCATATTGGATCGGCCATTAAGTTTACAATAATTTCGAGTTCAGATTCGTAATCATTGATCTTTAAGGATTATATTCACTAAATTTTGTCAAAATCTGACATTTTTTAAACACATGCGTCCGCCATATTGGATCGGCCATTTCGTTTACAATAATTTCGATTTTAGATTCGTAATCATTGATCTATAAGGATTATATTCACTAAATTTTGTCAAGATCTGACATTTTTTAAACAGTTGCGTCCGCCATATTGTATCGGCCATTAAGTTTACAATAATTTCGAGTTCAGATTCGTAATCATTGATCTTTAAGGATTATATTCACTAAATTTTGTCAAAATCTGACATTTTTTAAACACATGCGTCCGCCATATTGGATTGGCCATTTCGTTTACAATAATTTCGAATTTAGATTCGTAATCATTGATCTATAAGGATTATATTCACTAAATTTTGTCAAGATCTGACATTTTTTAAACAGTTGCGTCCGCCATATTGGATCGGCCATTACGTTTACAATGATTTCGTTTACAGATTCGTAATCAGCGATCATTAAGGATTATAATCACTAAATTATGTCAAGATCTGACATTTTTTTAACAACAGTATCCGCCATATTGGATCGAATCTTTCGTTTAGAATAATTTCGTTTGCAGATTCGTAATCAGCGATCTTTAAGGATTATATACACAAAACTTTGTCAAGATCTGACATTTTTTAAACAGCTGCGTCCGCCATATTGGATTGGCCATTTCGTTTACAATAATTTCGAATTTAGATTCGTAATCATTGATCTATAAGGATTATATTCACTAAATTTTGTCAAGATCTGACATTTTTTAAACAGTTGCGTCCGCCATATTGGATCGGCCATTACGTTTACAATAATTTCGAGTTCAGATTCGTAATCAATGATCTTTAAGGATTATATACACAAAATTTTGTCAAGATCTGACATTTTTTAAACAGTTGCGTCCGCGATATTGGATCGGCCATTTTGTTTACAATAATTTCGTTTACAGATTCGTAATCAGCGATCTTTAAGGATTATATTCACAAAATTTTGTCAAGATCTGACATTTTTTTAACAGTTGCGTCCGCCATATTGGATCGGCCATTTTGTTGACAATAATTTCGTTTACAGATTCGTAATCAGCGATCTTTAAGGATTATATTCACTAAATTTTGTCAAAATCTGACATTTTTTTAACAGCTGCGTCCGCCATATTGGATCGGCCATTTCGTTTACAATAATTTCGATTTCAGATTCGTAATCAGCGATCATTACGGATTATAATCACTAAATTTTGTCAAGATCTGACATTTTTTAAACAACAGTGTCCGCCATATTGGATCGAATATATCGTTTACAATAATTTCGTTTACAGATTCGTAATCAGCGATCTTTAAGGATTATATTCACAAAATTTTGTCAAGATTTGACATTTTTTTTACAGTTGCGTCCGCCATATTGGATCGGCCATTTTGTTGACAATAATTTCGTTTACAGATTCGTAATCAGCGATCATTAAGGATTATAATCACTAAATTATGTCAAAATCTGACATTTTTTTAACAGTTGCGTCCGCCATATTGGATCGGCCATTTTGTTGACAATAATTTCGTTTACAGATTCGTAATCAGCGATCTTTAAGGATTATATTCACTAAATTTTGTCAAAATCTGACATTTTTTTAACAGCTGCGTCCGCCATATTGGATCGGCCATTTCGTTTACAATAATTTCGATTTCAGATTCGTAATCAGCGATCATTAAGGATTATGATCACTAAATTTTGTCAAGATCTGACATTTTTTAAACAACAGTGTCCGCTATATTGGATCGAATATATCGTTTACAATAATTTCGTTTACAGATTCGTAATCAGCGATCTTTAAGGATTATATTCACAAAATTTTGTCAATATTTGACATTTTTTTAACAGTTGCGTCCGCCATATTGGATCGGCCATTTTGTTGACAATAATTTCGTTTACAGATTCGTAATCAGCGATCTTTAAGGATTATATTCACTAAATTTTGTCAAGATCTGACATTTTTTAAACAGTTGCGTCCGCCATATTGGATCGGCCATTAAGTTTACAATAATTTCGAGTTCAGATTCGTAATCATTGATCTTTAAGGATTATATTCACTAAATTTTGTCAAAATCTGACATTTTTTAAACACATGCGTCCGCCATATTGGATCGGCCATTTCGTTTACAATAATTTCGATTTTAGATTGGTAATCATTGATCTATAAGGATTATATTCACTAAATTTTGTCAAGATCTGACATTTTTTAAACAGTTGCGTCCGCCATATTGTATCGGCCATTAAGTTTACAATAATTTCGAGTTCAGATTCGTAATCATTGATCTTTAAGGATTATATTCACTAAATTTTGTCAAAATCTGACATTTTTTAAACACATGCGTCCGCCATATTGGATTGGCCATTTCGTTTACAATAATTTCGAATTTAGATTCGTAATCATTGATCTATAAGGATTATATTCACTAAATTTTGTCAAGATCTGACATTTTTTAAACAGTTGCGTCCGCCATATTGGATCGGCCATTACGTTTACAATGATTTCGTTTACAGATTCGTAATCAGCGATCATTAAGGATTATAATCACTAAATTATGTCAAGATCTGACATTTTTTTAACAACAGTATCCGCCATATTGGATCGAATCTTTCGTTTAGAATAATTTCGTTTGCAGATTCGTAATCAGCGATCTTTAAGGATTATATACACAAAACTTTGTCAAGATCTGACATTTTTTAAACAGCTGCGTCCGCCATATTGGATCGGCCATTTCGTTTACAATAATTTCGATTTCAGATTCGTAATCAGCGATCATTAAGGATTATAATCACTAAATTATGTCAAGATCTGACATTTTTTTAACAACAGTATCCGCCATATTGGATCGAATCTTTCGTTTAGAATAATTTCGTTTGCAGATTCGTAATCAGCGATCTTTAAGGATTATATACACAAAACTTTGTCAAGATCTGACATTTTTTAAACAGTTGCGTCCGCCATATTGGATCGGCCATTTTGTTGACAATAATTTCGTTTACAGATTCGTAATCAGCGATCTTTAAGGATTATATTCACTAAATTTTGTCAAAATCTGACATTTTTTTAACAGCTGCGTCCGCCATATTGGATCGGCCATTTCGTTTACAATAATTTCGATTTCAGATTCGTAATCAGCGATCATTAAGGATTATGATCACTAAATTTTGTCAAGATCTGACATTTTTTAAACAACAGTGTCCGCCATATTGGATCGGCCATGTCGTTTACGAAAATTTCGATTTCAGATTCGTAATCAGCGATCTTTAAGGATTATATTCACTAAATTTTGTCAAGATCTGACATTTTTTAAACAGTTGCGTCCGCCATATTGGATCGGCCATTTTGTTGACAATAATTTCGTTTACAGATTCGTAATCTGCGATCTTTAAGGATTATATTCACTAAATTTTGTCAAAATCTGACATTTTTTTAACAGCTGCGTCCGCCATATTGGATCGGCCATTTCGTTTACAATAATTTCGATTTCAGATTCGTAATCAGCGATCATTAAGGATTATAATCACTAAATTATGTCAAGATCTGACATTTTTTTAACAACAGTGTCCGCCATATTGGATCGAATATTTCGTTTAGAATAATTTCGATTTCAGATTCGTAATCATTGATCTTTAAGGATAATATTCACTAAATTTTGTCAAAATCTGACATTTTTTAAACAGTTGCGTCCGCCATATTGGATCGGCCATTTTCTTTACAATAATTTCGTTTACAGATTCGTAATCAGCGATCTTTAAGGATTATATTCACTAAATTTTGTCAAAATCTGACATTTTTTTAACAGCTGCGTCCGCCATATTGGATCGGCCATTTTGTTGACAATAATTTCGTTTACAGATTCGTAATCAGCGATCTTTAAGGATTATATTCACTAAATTTTGTCAAGATCTGACATTTCTTAAACAGTTGCGTCCGCCATATTGGATCGGCCATTAAGTTTACAATAATTTCGAGTTCAGATTCGTAATCATTGATCTTTAAGGATTATATTTACTAAATTTTGTCAAAATCTGACATTTTTTAAACACATGCGTCCGCCATATTGGATCGGCCATTTCGTTTACAATAATTTCGATTTTAGATTGGTAATCATTGATCTATAAGGATTATATTCACTAAATTTTGTCAAGATCTGACATTTTTTAAACAGTTGCGTCCGCCATAATGGATCGGCCATTTTGTTTACAATAATTTCGTTTACAGATTCGTAATCAGCGATCTTTAAGGATTATATTCACTAAATTTTGTCAAGATCTGACATTTTTTAAACAGTTGCGTCCGCCATATTGGATCGGCCATTTTGTTGACAATAATTTCGTTTACAGATTCGTAATCTGCGATCTTTAAGGATTATATTCACTAAATTTTGTCAAAATCTGACATTTTTTTAACAGCTGCGTCCGCCATATTGGATCGGCCATTTCGTTTACAATAATTTCGATTTCAGATTCGTAATCAGCGATCATTAAGGATTATAATCACTAAATTATGTCAAGATCTGACATTTTTTTAACAACAGTGTCCGCCATATTGGATCGAATATTTCGTTTAGAATAATTTCGATTTCAGATTCGTAATCATTGATCTTTAAGGATAATATTCACTAAATTTTGTCAAAATCTGACATTTTTTAAACAGTTGCGTCCGCCATATTGGATCGGCCATTTTCTTTACAATAATTTCGTTTACAGATTCGTAATCAGCGATCTTTAAGGATTATATTCACTAAATTTTGTCAAAATCTGACATTTTTTTAACAGCTGCGTCCGCCATATTGGATCGGCCATTTTGTTGACAATAATTTCGTTTACAGATTCGTAATCAGCGATCTTTAAGGATTATATTCACTAAATTTTGTCAAAATCTGACATTTTTTTAACAGCTGCGTCCGCCATATTGGATCGGCCATTTCGTTTACAATAATTTCGATTTCAAATTCGTAATCAGCGATCATTAAGGATTATAATCACTAAATTATGTCAAGATCTGACATTTTTTTAACAACAGTGTCCGCCATATTGGATCGAATCTTTCGTTTAGAATAATTTCGTTTGCAGATTCGTAATCAGCGATCTTTAAGGATTATATACACAAAACTTTGTCAAGATCTGACATTTTTTAAACAGTTGCGTCCGCCATATTGGATCGGCCATTTCGTTTACAATAATTTCGATTTCAAATTCGTAATCAGCGATCATTAAGGATTATAATCACTAAATTATGTCAAGATCTGACATTTTTTTAACAACAGTGTCCGCCATATTGGATCGAATCTTTCGTTTAGAATAATTTCGTTTGCAGATTCGTAATCAGCGATCTTTAAGAATTATATACACAAAACTTTGTCAAGATCTGACATTTTTTAAACAGTTGCGTCCGCCATATTGGATCGGCCATTTTGTTGACAATAATTTCGTTTACAGATTCGTAATCAGCGATCTTTAAGGATTATATTCACTAAATTTTGTCAAAATCTGACATTTTTTTAACAGCTGCGTCCGCCATATTGGATCGGCCATTTCGTTTACAATAATTTCGATTTCAGATTCGTAATCAGCGATTATTAAGGATTATAATCACTAAATTATGTCAAGATCTGACATTTTTTTAACAACAGTGTCCGCCATATTGGATCGAATATTTCGTTTAGAATAATTTCGATTTCAGATTCGTAATCATTGATCTTTAAGGATAATATTCACTAAATTTTGTCAAAATCTGACATTTTTTAAACAGTTGCGTCCGCCATATTGGATCGGCCATTTTCTTTACAATAATTTCGTTTACAGATTCGTAATCAGCGATCTTTAAGGATTATATTCACTAAATTTTGTCAAAATCTGACATTTTTTTAACAGCTGCGTCCGCCATATTGGATCGGCCATTTCGTTTACAATAATTTCGATTTCAGATTCGTAATCATTGATCTTTAAGGATAATATTCACTAAATTTTGTCAAAATCTGACATTTTTTAAACAGTTGCGTCCGCCATATTGGATCGGCCATTTTCTTTACAATAATTTCGTTTACAGATTCGTAATCAGCGATCTTTAAGGATTATATTCACTAAATTTTGTCAAAATCTGACATTTTTTAAACACATGCGTCCGCCATATTGGATCGGCCATTTTGTTAACAGTTATTTCGTTTACAGATTCGTAATCATTGATCTTTAAGGATTATATTCACTAAATTTTGTCAAGATCTGACATTTTTTAAACAGTTGCGTCCGCCATATTGGATCGGCCATTTTCTTTACAATAATTTCGTTTACAGATTCGTAATCAGCGATCTTTAAGGATTATATTCACTAAATTTTGTCAAAATCTGACATTTTTTAAACAACAGTGTCCGCCATATTGGATCGGCTATTTTGTTTACAAAAATTTTGATTACAGATTCGTAATCAGCGATCTTTAAGGATTGTATTCACTAAAATTTGTCAAGATCTGACATTTTTTTAACAGCTGCGTCCGCCATATTGGATCGGCCATTAAGTTTACAATAATTTCGAGTTCAGATTCGTAATCATTGATCTTTAAGGATTATAATCACTAAATTATGTCAAGATCTGACATTTTTTTAACAACAGTGTCCGCCATATTGGATCGAATCTTTCGTTTAGAATAATTTCGTTTGCAGATTCGTAATCAGCGATCTTTAAGGATTATATACACAAAACTTTGTCAAGATCTGACATTTTTTAAACAGTTGCGTCCGCCATATTGGATCGGCCATTTTGTTGACAATAATTTCGTTTACAGATTCGTAATCAGCGATCTTTAAGGATTATATTCACTAAATTTTGTCAAAATCTGACATTTTTTTAACAGCTGCGTCCGCCATATTGGATCGGCCATTTCGTTTACAATAATTTCGATTTCAAATTCGTAATCAGCGATCATTAAGGATTATAATCACTAAATTATGTCAAGATCTGACATTTTTTTAACAACAGTGTCCGCCATATTGGATCGAATCTTTCGTTTAGAATAATTTCGTTTGCAGATTCGTAATCAGCGATCTTTAAGGATTATATACACAAAACTTTGTCAAGATCTGACATTTTTTAAACAGTTGCGTCCGCCATATTGGATCGGCCATTTCGTTTACAATAATTTCGATTTCAAATTCGTAATCAGCGATCATTAAGGATTATAATCACTAAATTATGTCAAGATCTGACATTTTTTTAACAACAGTGTCCGCCATATTAGATCGAATCTTTCGTTTAGAATAATTTCGTTTGCAGATTCGTAATCAGCGATCTTTAAGGATTATATACACAAAACTTTGTCAAGATCTGACATTTTTTAAACAGTTGCGTCCGCCATATTGGATCGGCCATTTTGTTGACAATAATTTCGTTTACAGATTCGTAATCAGCGATCTTTAAGGATTATATTCACTAAATTTTGTCAAAATCTGACATTTTTTTAACAGCTGCGTCCGCCATATTGGATCGGCCATTTCGTTTACAATAATTTCGATTTCAGATTCGTAATCAGCGATCATTAAGGATTATAATCACTAAATTATGTCAAGATCTGACATTTTTTTAACAACAGTGTCCGCCATATTGGATCGAATATTTCGTTTAGAATAATTTCGATTTCAGATTCGTAATCATTGATCTTTAAGGATTATATTCACTAAATTTTGTCAAAATCTGACATTTTTTTAACAGCTGCGTCCGCCATATTGGATCGGCCATTTCGTTTACAATAATTTCGATTTCAGATTCGTAATCAGTGATCATTAAGGATTATAATCACTAAATTATGTCAAGATCTGACATTTTTTTAACAACAGTGTCCGCCATATTGGATCGAATATTTCGTTTAGAATAATTTCGATTTCAGATTCGTAATCATTGATCTTTAAGGATAATATTCACTAAATTTTGTCAAAATCTGACATTTTTTAAACAGTTGCGTCCGCCATATTGGATCGGCCATTTTCTTTACAATAATTTCGTTTACAGATTCGTAATCAGCGATCTTTAAGGATTATATTCACTAAATTTTGTCAAAATCTGACATTTTTTAAACACATGCGTCCGCCATATTGGATCGGCCATTTTGTTAACAGTTATTTCGTTTACAGATTCGTAATCATTGATCTTTAAGGATTATATTCACTAAATTTTGTCAAGATCTGACATTTTTTAAACAGTTGCGTCCGCCATAATGGATCGGCCATTTTGTTTACAATAATTTCGTTTACAGATTCGTAATCAGCGATCTTTAAGGATTATATTCACTAAATTTTGTCAAAATCTGACATTTTTTTAACAGCTGCGTCCGCCATAATGGATCGGCCATTTTGTTTACAATAATTTCGTTTACAGATTCGTAATCAGCGATCTTTAAGGATTATATTCACTAAATTTTGTCAAAATCTGACATTTTTTTAACAGCTGCGTCCGCCATATTGGATCGGCCATTTCGTTTACAATAATTTCGATTTCAGATTCGTAATCAGCGATCATTAAGGATTATAATCACTAAATTATGTCAAGATCTGACATTTTTTTAACAACAGTGTCCGCCATATTGGATCGAATATTTCGTTTAGAATAATTTCGATTTCAGATTCGTAATCATTGATCTTTATGGATAATATTCACTAAATTTTGTCAAAATCTGACATTTTTTAAACAGTTGCGTCCGCCATATTGGATCGGCCATTTTCTTTACAATAATTTCGTTTACAGATTCGTAATCAGCGATCTTTAAGGATTATATTCACTAAATTTTGTCAAAATCTGACATTTTTTACACATGCGTCCGCCATATTGGATCGGCCATTTTGTTAACAGTTATTTCGTTTACAGATTCGTAATCATTGATCTTTAAGGATTATATTCACTAAATTTTGTCAAGATCTGACATTTTTTAAACAGTTGCGTCCGCCATAATGGATCGGCCATTTTGTTTACAATAATTTCGTTTACAGATTCGTAATCATTGATCTTTTAGGATTATATTCACTAAATTTTGTCAAGATCTGACATTTTTTAAACAGTTGCGTCCGCCATATTGGATCGGCCATTTTGTTTACAATAATTTCGTTTACAGATTCGTAATCAGCGATCTTTAAGGATTATATTCACAAAATTTTGTCAAGATCTGACATTTTTTTAACAGTTGCGTCCGCCATATTGGATCGGCCATTTTGTTGACAATAATTTCGTTTACAGATTCGTAATCAGCGATCTTTAAGGATTATATTCACTAAATTTTGTCAAAATCTGACATTTTTTTAACAGCTGCGTCCGCCATATTGGATCGGCCATTTCGTTTACAATAATTTCGATTTCAGATTCGTAATCAGCGATCATTACGGATTATAATCACTAAATTTTGTCAAGATCTGACATTTTTTAAACAACAGTGTCCGCCATATTGGATCGAATATATCGTTTACAATAATTTCGTTTACAGATTCGTAATCAGCGATCTTTAAGGATTATATTCACAAAATTTTGTCAAGATTTGACATTTTTTTTACAGTTGCGTCCGCCATATTGGATCGGCCATTTTGTTGACAAGAATTTCGTTTACAGATTCGTAATCAGCGATCTTTAAGGATTATATTCACTAAATTTTGTCAAAATCTGACATTTTTTTAACAGCTGCGTCCGCCATATTGGATCGGCCATTTCGTTTACAATAATTTCGATTTCAGATTCGTAATCAGCGATCATTAAGGATTATAATCACTAAATTATGTCAAGATCTGACATTTTTTTAACAACAGTGTCCGCCATATTGGATCGAATATATCGTTTAGAATAATTTCGATTTCAGATTCGTAATCAGCGATCTTTAAGGATAATATTCACTAAATTTTGTCAAGATCTGACATTTTTTAAACAGCTACGTCCACCATATTGGATCTGCCAATTCGTTTACAATAAGTTCGATTTCAGATTCGTAATCAGCGATCTTTAAGGATTATATTCACTAAATTTTGTCAAGATCTGACATTTTTTAAACAACAGTGTTCGCCATATTGGATCGGCTATTTTGTTTACAAAAATTTTGATTACAGATTCGTAATCAGCGATCTTTAAGGATTGTATTCACTAAAATTTGTCAAGATCTGACATTTTTTTAACAGCTGCGTCCGCCATATTGGATCGGCCATTAAGTTTACAATAATTTCGAGTTCAGATTCGTAATCATTGATCTTTAAGGATTATATTCACTAAATTTTGTCAAAATCTGACATTTTTTAAACAGTTGCGTCCGCCATATTGGATCGGCCATTTTGTTGACAATAATTTCGTTTACAGATTCGTAATCAGCGATCTTTAAGGATTATATTCACTAAATTTTGTCAAAATCTGACATTTTTTTAACAGCTGCGTCCCTCATATTGGATCGGCCATTTCGTTTACAATAATTTCGATTTCAGATTCGTAATCAGCGATCATTAATGATTATGATCACTAAATTTTGTCAAGATCTGACATTTTTTAAACAACAGTGTCCGCTATATTGGATCGAATATATCGTTTACAATAATTTCGTTTACAGATTCGTAATCAGCGATCTTTAAGGATTATATTCACAAAATTTTGTCAATATTTGACATTTTTTTAACAGTTGCGTCCGCCATATTGGATCGGCCATTTTGTTGACAATAATTTCGTTTACAGATTCGTAATCAGCGATCTTTAAGGATTATATTCACTAAATTTTGTCAAGATCTGACATTTTTTAAACAGTTGCGTCCGCCATATTGGATCGGCCATTAAGTTTACAATAATTTCGAGTTCAGATTCGTAATCATTGATCTTTAAGGATTATATTCACTAAATTTTGTCAAAATCTGACATTTTTTAAACACATTCGTCCGCCATATTGGATCGGCCATTTCGTTTACAATAATTTCGATTTTAGATTGGTAATCATTGATCTATAAGGATTATATTCACTAAATTTTGTCAAGATCTGACATTTTTTAAACAGTTGATTCCGCCATATTGTATCGGCCATTAAGTTTACAATAATTTCGAGTTCAGATTCGTAATCATTGATCTTTAAGGATTATATTCACTACATTTTGTCAAAATCTGACATTTTTTAAACACATGCGTCCGCCATATTGGATTGGCCATTTCGTTTACAATAATTTCGAATTTAGATTCGTAATCATTGATCTATAAGGATTATATTCACTAAATTTTGTCAAGATCTGACATTTTTTAAACAGTTGCGTCCGCCATATTGGATCGGCCATTACGTTTACAATAATTTCGAGTTCAGATTCGTAATCAATGATCTTTAAGGATTATATACACAAAATTTTGTCAAGATCTGACATTTTTTAAACAGTTGCGTCCGCGATATTGGATCGGCCATTTTGTTTACAATAATTTCGTTTACAGATTCGTAATCAGCGATCTTTAAGGATTATATTCACAAAATTTTGTCAAGATCTGACATTTTTTTAACAGTTGCGTCCGCCATATTGGATCGGCCATTTTGTTGACAATAATTTCGTTTACAGATTCGTAATCAGCGATCTTTAAGGATTATATTCACTAAATTTTGTCAAAATCTGACATTTTTTTAACAGCTGCGTCCGCCATATTGGATCGGCCATTTCGTTTACAATAATTTCGATTTCAGATTCGTAATCAGCGATCATTACGGATTATAATCACTAAATTTTGTCAAGATCTGACATTTTTTAAACAACAGTGTCCGCCATATTGGATCGAATATATCGTTTACAATAATTTCGTTTACAGATTCGTAATCAGCGATCTTTAAGGATTATATTCACAAAATTTTGTCAAGATTTGACATTTTTTTTACAGTTGCGTCCGCCATATTGGATCGGCCATTTTGTTGACAATAATTTCGTTTACAGATTCGTAATCAGCGATCATTAAGGATTATAATCACTAAATTATGTCAAAATCTGACATTTTTTTAACAGTTGCGTCCGCCATATTGGATCGGCCATTTTGTTGACAATAATTTCGTTTACAGATTCGTAATCAGCGATCTTTAAGGATTATATTCACTAAATTTTGTCAAAATCTGACATTTTTTTAACAGCTGCGTCCGCCATATTGGATCGGCCATTTCGTTTACAATAATTTCGATTTCAGATTCGTAATCAGCGATCATTAAGGATTATGATCACTAAATTTTGTCAAGATCTGACATTTTTTAAACAACAGTGTCCGCTATATTGGATCGAATATATCGTTTACAATAATTTCGTTTACAGATTCGTAATCAGCGATCTTTAAGGATTATATTCACAAAATTTTGTCAATATTTGACATTTTTTTAACAGTTGCGTCCGCCATATTGGATCGGCCATTTTGTTGACAATAATTTCGTTTACAGATTCGTAATCAGCGATCTTTAAGGATTATATTCACTAAATTTTGTCAAGATCTGACATTTTTTAAACAGTTGCGTCCGCCATATTGGATCGGCCATTAATTTTACAATAATTTCGAGTTCAGATTCGTAATCATTGATCTTTAAGGATTATATTCACTAAATTTTGTCAAAATCTGACATTTTTTAAACACATGCGTCCGCCATATTGGATCGGCCATTTCGTTTACAATAATTTCGATTTTAGATTGGTAATCATTGATCTATAAGGATTATATTCACTAAATTTTGTCAAGATCTGACATTTTTTAAACAGTTGCGTCCGCCATATTGTATCGGCCATTAAGTTTACAATAATTTCGAGTTCAGATTCGTAATCATTGATCTTTAAGGATTATATTCACTAAATTTTGTCAAAATCTGACATTTTTTAAACACATGCGTCCGCCATATTGGATTGGCCATTTCGTTTACAATAATTTCGAATTTAGATTCGTAATCATTGATCTATAAGGATTATATTCACTAAATTTTGTCAAGATCTGACATTTTTTAAACAGTTGCGTCCGCCATATTGGATCGGCCATTACGTTTACAATGATTTCGTTTACAGATTCGTAATCAGCGATCATTAAGGATTATAATCACTAAATTATGTCAAGATCTGACATTTTTTTAACAACAGTATCCGCCATATTGGATCGAATCTTTCGTTTAGAATAATTTCGTTTGCAGATTCGTAATCAGCGATCTTTAAGGATTATATACACAAAACTTTGTCAAGATCTGACATTTTTTAAACAGCTGCGTCCGCCATATTGGATCGGCCATTTCGTTTACAATAATTTCGATTTCAGATTCGTAATCAGCGATCATTAAGGATTATAATCACTAAATTATGTCAAGATCTGACATTTTTTTAACAACAGTATCCGCCATATTGGATCGAATCTTTCGTTTAGAATAATTTCGTTTGCAGATTCGTAATCAGCGATCTTTAAGGATTATATACACAAAACTTTGTCAAGATCTGACATTTTTTAAACAGTTGCGTCCGCCATATTGGATCGGCCATTTTGTTGACAATAATTTCGTTTACAGATTCGTAATCAGCGATCTTTAAGGATTATATTCACTAAATTTTGTCAAAATCTGACATTTTTTTAACAGCTGCGTCCGCCATATTGGATCGGCCATTTCGTTTACAATAATTTCGATTTCAGATTCGTAATCAGCGATCATTAAGGATTATGATCACTAAATTTTGTCAAGATCTGACATTTTTTAAACAACAGTGTCCGCCATATTGGATCGGCCATGTCGTTTACGAAAATTTCGATTTCAGATTCGTAATCAGCGATCTTTAAGGATTATATTCACTAAATTTTGTCAAGATCTGACATTTTTTAAACAGTTGCGTCCGCCATATTGGATCGGCCATTTTGTTGACAATAATTTCGTTTACAGATTCGTAATCTGCGATCTTTAAGGATTATATTCACTAAATTTTGTCAAAATCTGACATTTTTTTAACAGCTGCGTCCGCCATATTGGATCGGCCATTTCGTTTACAATAATTTCGATTTCAGATTCGTAATCAGCGATCATTAAGGATTATAATCACTAAATTATGTCAAGATCTGACATTTTTTTAACAACAGTGTCCGCCATATTGGATCGAATATTTCGTTTAGAATAATTTCGATTTCAGATTCGTAATCATTGATCTTTAAGGATAATATTCACTAAATTTTGTCAAAATCTGACATTTTTTAAACAGTTGCGTCCGCCATATTGGATCGGCCATTTTCTTTACAATAATTTCGTTTACAGATTCGTAATCAGCGATCTTTAAGGATTATATTCACTAAATTTTGTCAAAATCTGACATTTTTTTAACAGCTGCGTCCGCCATATTGGATCGGCCATTTTGTTGACAATAATTTCGTTTACAGATTCGTAATCAGCGATCTTTAAGGATTATATTCACTAAATTTTGTCAAGATCTGACATTTCTTAAACAGTTGCGTCCGCCATATTGGATCGGCCATTAAGTTTACAATAATTTCGAGTTCAGATTCGTAATCATTGATCTTTAAGGATTATATTTACTAAATTTTGTCAAAATCTGACATTTTTTAAACACATGCGTCCGCCATATTGGATCGGCCATTTCGTTTACAATAATTTCGATTTTAGATTGGTAATCATTGATCTATAAGGATTATATTCACTAAATTTTGTCAAGATCTGACATTTTTTAAACAGTTGCGTCCGCCATAATGGATCGGCCATTTTGTTTACAATAATTTCGTTTACAGATTCGTAATCAGCGATCTTTAAGGATTATATTCACTAAATTTTGTCAAGATCTGACATTTTTTAAACAGTTGCGTCCGCCATATTGGATCGGCCATTTTGTTGACAATAATTTCGTTTACAGATTCGTAATCTGCGATCTTTAAGGATTATATTCACTAAATTTTGTCAAAATCTGACATTTTTTTAACAGCTGCGTCCGCCATATTGGATCGGCCATTTCGTTTACAATAATTTCGATTTCAGATTCGTAATCAGCGATCATTAAGGATTATAATCACTAAATTATGTCAAGATCTGACATTTTTTTAACAACAGTGTCCGCCATATTGGATCGAATATTTCGTTTAGAATAATTTCGATTTCAGATTCGTAATCATTGATCTTTAAGGATAATATTCACTAAATTTTGTCAAAATCTGACATTTTTTAAACAGTTGCGTCCGCCATATTGGATCGGCCATTTTCTTTACAATAATTTCGTTTACAGATTCGTAATCAGCGATCTTTAAGGATTATATTTACTAAATTTTGTCAAAATCTGACATTTTTTTAACAGCTGCGTCCGCCATATTGGATCGGCCATTTTGTTGACAATAATTTCGTTTACAGATTCGTAATCAGCGATCTTTAAGGATTATATTCACTAAATTTTGTCAAGATCTGACATTTCTTAAACAGTTGCGTCCGCCATATTGGATCGGCCATTAAGTTTACAATAATTTCGAGTTCAGATTCGTAATCATTGATCTTTAAGGATTATATTTACTAAATTTTGTCAAAATCTGACATTTTTTAAACACATGCGTCCGCCATATTGGATCGGCCATTTTGTTAACAATAACTTCGATATTAGATTCGTAATCATTGATCTTTAAGGATTATATTCACTAAATTTTGTCAAGATCTGACATTTTTTAAACAGTTGCGTCCGCCATATTGGATCGGCCATTTTGTTTACAATAATTTCGTTTACAGATTCGTAATCATTGATCTTTAAGGTTTATATTCACTAAATTTTGTCAAAATCGGACCTTTTTTAAACAGTTGCGTCCGCCATATTGGATCGGCCTTTTTGTTTACAATAATTTCGATATTAGATTCGTAATCATTGATCTATAAGGATTATATTCACTAAATTTTGTCAAGATCTGACATTTTTTAAACAGTTGAGTCCGCCATATTGGATCGGCCATTTCGTTTACAATAATTTCGATTTTAGATTCGTAATCATTGATCTTTAAGGATTATATTCACAAAATTTTGTCAAGATCTGACGTTTTTTAAACAGTTGCGTCCGACATATTGGATCGGCCCTTTTGTTGACAATAATTTCGATTTTAGATTCGTAATCATTGATCTTTAAGGATTATATTCACTAAATTTTGTCAAGATCTGACATTTTTTAAACAGTTGCGTCCGCCATATTGGATCAGCCATTTCGTTTATGCAAATTTCGATTTCAGATTCGTAATCAGCGATCTTTAAGGATTATATTCACTAAATTTTGTCAAAATCTGACATTTTTTAAACAGTAGCGTCCGCCATGTTGGATCGGCCATTCCGTTTAAAAAAATTTCGATTTCAGATTCGTAATCAGCGATCTTTAAGGATTATATTCACTAAATTTTGTCAAGATCTGACATTTTTTAAACAGTTGCGTCCGCCATATTGGATCGGCCATTTCGTTTACAATAATTTCGATTTTAGATTCGTAATCATTGATCTTTAAGGATTATATTCACTAAATTTTGTCAAGATCTGACATTTTTTAAACAGTTGCGTCCGCCCTATTGGATCGGCCATTTTGTTTAAGATAATTTCGTTTACAGATTCGTAATCCGCAATCTTTAAGGATTATATTCACTAAATTTTGTCAAAATCTGACATTTTTTAAACAGTTGCGTCCGCCATATTGGATCGGCCATTTTGTTTACAATAATTTCGATATTAGAATCGTAATCATTGATCTTTAAGGATTATATTCACTAAATTTTGTCAAGATCTGACATTTTTTAAACAGTTGCGTCCGCCATATTGGATCGGCCATTTCGTTTACAATAATTTCGATTTTAGATTCGTAATCATTGATCTTTAAGGATTATATTCACCAAATTTTGTCAAGATCTGACATTTTTTAAACAGTTGCGTCCGCCATATTGGATCGGCCATTTTGTTTACAATAATTTCGTTTACAGATTCGTAATCAGCGATCTTTAAGGATTATATTCACTAAATTTTGTCAAAATCTGACATTTTTTAAACACATGCGTCCGCCATATTGGATCGGCCATTTCGTTTACAATAATTTCGCTTTTAGATTCGTAATCATTGATCTATAAGGATTATATTCACTAAATTTTGTCAAGATCTGACATTTTTTAAACAGTTGCGTCCGCCATATTGGATCGGCCATTTTGTTAACAATAACTTCGATATTAGATTCGTAATCATTGATCTTTAAGGATTATATTCACTAAATTTTGTCAAGATCTGACATTTTTTAAACAGTTGCGTCCGCCATATTGGATCGGCCATTTTGTTTACAATAATTTCGTTTACAGATTCGTAATCATTGATCTTTAAGGTTTATATTCACTAAATTTTGTCAAAATCTGACCTTTTATAAACAGTTGCGTCCGCCATATTGGATCGGCCATTTTGTTTACAATAATTTCGATTATAGAATCGTAATCATTGATCTTTAAGGATTATATTCACTAAATTTTGTCAAGATCTGACATTTTTTAAACAGTTGCGTCCGCCATATTGGATCGGCCATTTCGTTTACAATAATTTCGATTTTAGATTCGTAATCATTGATCTTTAAGGATTATATTCACTAAATTTTGTCAAGATCTGACATTTTTTAAACAGTTGCGTCCGCCATATTGGATCGGCCATTTTATTTACAATAATTTCGTTTACAGATTCGTAATCAGCGATCTTTAAGGATTATATTCACTAAATTTTGTCAAGATCTGACATTTTTTAAACAGTTGCGTCCGCCATATTGGATCAGCCATTTCGTTTACGCAAATTTCGATTTCAGATTCGTAATCAGCGATCTTTAAGGATTATATTCACTAAATTTTGTCAAAATATGACATTTTTTAAACAGTAGCGTCCGCCATGTTGGATCGGCCATTTCGTTTACGATAATTTCGTTTACAGATTCGTAATCATTGATCTTTAAGGTTTATATTCACTAAATTTTGTCAAAATCTGACCTTTTTTAAACACATGCGTCCGCCATATTGGATCGGCCATTTCGTTTACAATAATTTCGATTTTAGATTCGTAATCATTGATCTATAAGGATTATATTCACTAAATTTTGTCAAGATCTGACATTTTTTAAACAGTTGCGTCCGCCATATTGGATCGGCCATTTTGTTTACAATAACTTCGATATTAGATTCGTAATCATTGATCTTTAAGGATTATATTCACTAAATTTTGTCAAGATCTGACATTTTTTAAACAGTTGCGTCCGCCATATTGGATCGGCCATTTTGTTTACAATAACTTCGATATTAGATTCGTAATCATTGATCTTTAAGGATTATATTCACTAAATTTTGTCAAAATCTGACATTTTTTAAACACATGCGTCCGCCATATTGGATCAGCCAGTTCGTTTACAATAATTTCGATTTTAGATTCGTAATCATTGATCTTTAAGGATTATATTCACAAAATTTTGTCAAGATCTGACGTTTTTTAAACAGTTGCGTCCGACATATTGGATCGGCCATTTTGTTGACAATAATTTCGATTTTAGATTCGTAATCATTGATCTTTAAGGATTATATTCACTAAATTTTGTCAAGATCTGACATTTTTTAAACAGTTGCGTCCGCCATATTGGATCAGCCATTTCGTTTATGCAAATTTCGATTTCAGATTCGTAATCAGCGATCTTTAAGGATTATATTCACTAAATTTTGTCAAAATCTGACATTTTTTAAACAGTAGCGTCCGCCATGTTGGATCGGCCATTTTGTTTACAATAATTTCGTTTACAGATTCGTAATCATTGATCTTTAAGGTTTATATTCACTAAATTTTGTCAAAATCTGACCTTTTTTAAACAGTTGCGTCCGCCATATTGGATCGGCCTTTTTGTTTACAATAATTTCGATATTAGATTCGTAATCATTGATCTATAAGGATTATATTCACTAAATTTTGTCAAGATCTGACATTTTTTAAACAGTTGAGTCCGCCATATTGGATCGGCCATTTCGTTTACAATAATTTCGATTTTAGATTCGTAATCATTGATCTTTAAGGATTATATTCACTAAATTTTGTCAAGATCTGACATTTTTTAAACAGTTGCGTCCGCCATATTGGATCGGTCATTTTATTTACAATAATTTCGTTTACAGATTCGTAATCAGCGATCTTTAAGGATTATATTCACTAAATTTTGTCAAGATCTGACATTTTTTAAACAGTTGCGTCCGCCATATTGGATCAGCCATTTCGTTTACGCAAATTTCGATTTCAGATTCGTAATCAGCGATCTTTAAGGATTATATTCACTAAATTTTGTCAAAATCTGACATTTTTTAAACAGTAGCGTCCGCCATGTTGGATCGGCCATTTCGTCTACAATAATTTCGTTTACAGATTCGTAATCAGCGATCTTTAAGGATTATATTCACTAAATTTTGTCAAAATCTGACATTTTTTAAACAGTTGCGTCCGACATATTGGATTGGCCATTTTGTTGACAATAATTTCGATTTTAGATTCGTAATCATTGATCTTTAAGGATTATATTCACTAAATTTTGTCAAGATCTGACATTTTTTAAACAGTTGCGTCCGCCATATTGGATCAGCCATTTCGTTTATGCAAATTTCGATTTTAGATTCGTAATCATTGATCTTTAAGGATTATATTCACTAAATTTTGTCAAGATCTGACATTTTTTAAACAGTTGCGTCCGCCATATTGGATCGGTCATTTTATTTACAAAAATTTCGATTTCAGATTCGTAATCAGCGATCTTTAAGGATTATATTCACTAAATTTTGTCAAGATCTGACATTTTTTAAACAGTTGCGTCCGCCATATTGGATCGGCCATTTTGTTTACAATAATTTCGTTTACAGATTCGTAATCATTGATCTTTAAGGTTTATATTCACTAAATTTTGTCAAAATCTGACCTTTTTTAAACAGTTGCGTCCGCCATATTGGATCGGCCATTTTGTTAACAATAACTTCGATATTAGATTCGTAATCATTGATCTTTAAGGATTATATTCACTAAATTTTGTCAAGATCTGACATTTTTTAAACAGTTGCGTCCGCCATATTGGATCGGCCATTTTGTTTACAATAATTTCGTTTACAGATTCGTAATCATTGATCTTTAAGGTTTATATTCACTAAATTTTGTCAAAATCTGACCTTTTTTAAACAGTTGCGTCCGCCATATTGGATCGGCCTTTTTGTTTACAATAATTTCGATATTAGATTCGTAATCATTGATCTATAAGGATTATATTCACTAAATTTTGTCAAGATCTGACATTTTTTAAACAGTTGAGTCCGCCATATTGGATCGGCCATTTCGTTTACAATAATTTCGATTTTAGATTCGTAATCATTGATCTTTAAGGATTATATTCACAAAATTTTGTCAAGATCTGACGTTTTTTAAACAGTTGCGTCCGACATATTGGATCGGCCCTTTTGTTGACAATAATTTCGATTTTAGATTCGTAATCATTGATCTTTAAGGATTATATTCACTAAATTTTGTCAAGATCTGACATTTTTTAAACAGTTGCGTCCGCCATATTGGATCAGCCATTTCGTTTATGCAAATTTCGATTTCAGATTCGTAATCAGCGATCTTTAAGGATTATATTCACTAAATTTTGTCAAAATCTGACATTTTTTAAACAGTAGCGTCCGCCATGTTGGATCGGCCATTCCGTTTAAAAAAATTTCGATTTCAGATTCGTAATCAGCGATCTTTAAGGATTATATTCACTAAATTTTGTCAAGATCTGACATTTTTTTAACAGTTGCGTCCGCCCTATTGGATCGGCCATTTTGTTTAAGATAATTTCGTTTACAGATTCGTAATCCGCAATCTTTAAGGATTATATTCACTAAATTTTGTCAAAATCTGACATTTTTTAAACAGTTGCGTCCGCCATATTGGATCGGCCATTTTGTTTACAATAATTTCGATATTAGATTCGTAATCATTGATCTTTAAGGATTATATTCACTAAATTTTGTCAAGATCTGACATTTTTTAAACAGTTGCGTCCGCCATATTGGATCGGCCATTTCGTTTACAATAATTTCGATTTTAGATTCGTAATCATTGATCTTTAAGGATTATATTCACTAAATTTTGTCAAGATCTGACATTTTTTAAACAGTTGCGTCCGCCCTATTGGATCGGCCATTTTGTTTAAGATAATTTCGTTTACAGATTCGTAATCCGCAATCTTTAAGGATTATATTCACTAAATTTTGTCAAAATCTGACATTTTTTAAACAGTTGCGTCCGCCATATTGGATCGGCCATTTTGTTTACAATAATTTCGATATTAGAATCGTAATCATTGATCTTTAAGGATTATATTCACTAAATTTTGTCAAGATCTGACATTTTTTAAACAGTTGCGTCCGCCATATTGGATCGGCCATTTCGTTTACAATAATTTCGATTTTAGATTCGTAATCATTGATCTTTAAGGATTATATTCACCAAATTTTGTCAAGATCTGACATTTTTTAAACAGTTGCGTCCGCCATATTGGATCGGCCATTTTGTTTACAATAATTTCGTTTACAGATTCGTAATCAGCGATCTTTAAGGATTATATTCACTAAATTTTGTCAAAATCTGACATTTTTAAACACATGCGTCCGCCATATTGGATCGGCCATTTCGTTTACAATAATTTCGCTTTTAGATTCGTAATCATTGATCTATAAGGATTATATTCACTAAATTTTGTCAAGATCTGACATTTTTTAAACAGTTGCGTCCGCCATATTGGGTCGGCCATTTTGTTAACAATAACTTCGATATTAGATTCGTAATCATTGATCTTTAAGGATTATATTCACTAAATTTTGTCAAGATCTGACATTTTTTAAACAGTTGCGTCCGCCATATTGGATCGGCCATTTTGTTTACAATAATTTCGTTTACAGATTCGTAATCATTGATCTTTAAGGTTTATATTCACTAAATTTTGTCAAAATCTGACCTTTTTTAAACAGTTGCGTCCGCCATATTGGATCGGCCATTTTGTTTACAATAATTTCGATTTTAGAATCGTAATCATTGATCTTTAAGGATTATATTCACTAAATTTTGTCAAGATCTGACATTTTTTAAACAGTTGCGTCCGCCATATTGGATCGGCCATTTCGTTTACAATAATTTCGATTTTAGATTCGTAATCATTGATCTTTAAGGATTATATTCACTAAATTTTGTCAAGATCTGACATTTTTTAAACAGTTGCGTCCGCCATATTGGATCGGCCATTTTATTTACAATAATTTCGTTTACAGATTCGTAATCAGCGATCTTTAAGGATTATATTCACTAAATTTTGTCAAGATCTGACATTTTTTAAACAGTTGCGTCCGCCATATTGGATCAGCCATTTCGTTTACGAAAATTTCGATTTCAGATTCGTAATCAGCGATCTTTAAGGATTATATTCACTAAATTTTGTCAAAATATGACATTTTTTAAACAGTAGCGTCCGCCATGTTGGATCGGCCATTTCGTTTACGATAATTTCGTTTACAGATTCGTAATCATTGATCTTTAAGGTTTATATTCACTAAATTTTGTCAAAATCTGACCTTTTTTAAACACATGCGTCCGCCATATTGGATCGGCCATTTCGTTTACAATAATTTCGATTTTAGATTCGTAATCATTGATCTATAAGGATTATATTCACTAAATTTTGTCAAGATCTGACATTTTTTAAACAGTTGCGTCCGCCATATTGGATCGGCCATTTTGTTTACAATAACTTCGATATTAGATTCGTAATCATTGATCTTTAAGGATTATATTTACTAAATTTTGTCAAGATCTGACATTTTTTAAACAGTTGCGTCCGCCATATTGGATCGGCCATTTTGTTTACAATAACTTCGATATTAGATTCGTAATCATTGATCTTTAAGGATTATATTCACTAAATTTTGTCAAAATCTGACATTTTTTAAACACATGCGTCCGCCATATTGGATCAGCCAGTTCGTTTACAATAATTTCGATTTTAGATTCGTAATCATTGATCTTTAAGGATTATATTCACAAAATTTTGTCAAGATCTGACGTTTTTTAAACAGTTGCGTCCGACATATTGGATCGGCCATTTTGTTGACAATAATTTCGATTTTAGATTCGTAATCATTGATCTTTAAGGATTATATTCACTAAATTTTGTCAAGATCTGACATTTTTTAAACAGTTGCGTCCGCCATATTGGATCAGCCATTTCGTTTATGCAAATTTCGATTTCAGATTCGTAATCAGCGATCTTTAAGGATTATATTCACTAAATTTTGTCAAGATCTGACATTTCTTAAACAGTTGCGTCCGCCATATTGGATCGGCCATTAAGTTTACAATAATTTCGAGTTCAGATTCGTAATCATTGATCTTTAAGGATTATATTTACTAAATTTTGTCAAAATCTGACATTTTTTAAACACATGCGTCCGCCATATTGGATCGGCCATTTCGTTTACAATAATTTCGATTTTAGATTGGTAATCATTGATCTATAAGGATTATATTCACTAAATTTTGTCAAGATCTGACATTTTTTAAACAGTTGCGTCCGCCATAATGGATCGGCCATTTTGTTTACAATAATTTCGTTTACAGATTCGTAATCAGCGATCTTTAAGGATTATATTCACTAAATTTTGTCAAGATCTGACATTTTTTAAACAGTTGCGTCCGCCATATTGGATCGGCCATTTTGTTGACAATAATTTCGTTTACAGATTCGTAATCTGCGATCTTTAAGGATTATATTCACTAAATTTTGTCAAAATCTGACATTTTTTTAACAGCTGCGTCCGCCATATTGGATCGGCCATTTCGTTTACAATAATTTCGATTTCAGATTCGTAATCAGCGATCATTAAGGATTATAATCACTAAATTATGTCAAGATCTGACATTTTTTTAACAACAGTGTCCGCCATATTGGATCGAATATTTCGTTTAGAATAATTTCGATTTCAGATTCGTAATCATTGATCTTTAAGGATAATATTCACTAAATTTTGTCAAAATCTGACATTTTTTAAACAGTTGCGTCCGCCATATTGGATCGGCCATTTTCTTTACAATAATTTCGTTTACAGATTCGTAATCAGCGATCTTTAAGGATTATATTCACTAAATTTTGTCAAAATCTGACATTTTTTTAACAGCTGCGTCCGCCATATTGGATCGGCCATTTTGTTGACAATAATTTCGTTTACAGATTCGTAATCAGCGATCTTTAAGGATTATATTCACTAAATTTTGTCAAGATCTGACATTTCTTAAACAGTTGCGTCCGCCATATTGGATCGGCCATTAAGTTTACAATAATTTCGAGTTCAGATTCGTAATCATTGATCTTTAAGGATTATATTTACTAAATTTTGTCAAAATCTGACATTTTTTAAACACATGCGTCCGCCATATTGGATCGGCCATTTCGTTTACAATAATTTCGATTTTAGATTGGTAATCATTGATCTATAAGGATTATATTCACTAAATTTTGTCAAGATCTGACATTTTTTAAACAGTTGCGTCCGCCATATTGGATCGGCCATTAAGTTTACAATAATTTCGAGTTCAGATTCGTAATCATTGATCTTTAAGGATTATATTTACTAAATTTTGTCAAGATCTGACATTTTTTAAACAGTTGCGTCCGCCATATTGGATCGGCCATTACGTTTACAATAATTTCGAGTTCAGATTCGTAATCAATGATCTTTAAGGATTATATACACAAAATTTTGTCAAGATCTGACATTTTTTAAACAGTTGCGTCCGCGATATTGGATCGGCCATTTTGTTTACAATAATTTCGTTTACAGATTCGTAATCAGCGATCTTTAAGGATTATATTCACAAAATTTTGTCAAGATCTGACATTTTTTTAACAGTTGCGTCCGCCATATTGGATCGGCCATTTTGTTGACAATAATTTCGTTTACAGATTCGTAATCAGCGATCTTTAAGGATTATATTCACTAAATTTTGTCAAAATCTGACATTTTTTTAACAGCTGCGTCCGCCATATTGGATCGGCCATTTCGTTTACAATAATTTCGATTTCAGATTCGTAATCAGCGATCATTACGGATTATAATCACTAAATTTTGTCAAGATCTGACATTTTTTAAACAACAGTGTCCGCCATATTGGATCGAATATATCGTTTACAATAATTTCGTTTACAGATTCGTAATCAGCGATCTTTAAGGATTATATTCACAAAATTTTGTCAAGATTTGACATTTTTTTTACAGTTGCGTCCGCCATATTGGATCGGCCATTTTGTTGACAATAATTTCGTTTACAGATTCGTAATCAGCGATCTTTAAGGATTATATTCACTAAATTTTGTCAAAATCTGACATTTTTTTAACAGCTGCGTCCGCCATATTGGATCGGCCATTTCGTTTACAATAATTTCGATTTAAGATTCGTAATCAGCGATCATTAAGGATTATAATCACTAAATTATGTCAAGATCTGACATTTTTTTAACAGCTGCGTCCGCCATATTGTATCGGCCATTAAGTTTACAATAATTTCGAGTTCAGATTCGTAATCATTGATCTTTAAGGATTATATTCACTAAATTTTGTCAAAATCTGACATTTTTTAAACAGTTGCGTCCGCCATATTGGATCGGCCATTTTGTTTACAATAATTTCGTTTACAGATTCGTAATCAGCGATCTTTAAGGATTATATTCACTAAATTTTGTCAAAATCTGACATTTTTTTAACAGCTGCGTCCGCCATATTGGATCGGCCATTTCGTTTACAATAATTTCGATTTCAGATTCGTAATCAGCGATCATTAAGGATTATAATCACTAAATTATGTCAAGATCTGACATTTTTTTAACAACAGTGTCCGCCATATTGGATCGAATATTTCGTTTAGAATAATTTCGATTTCAGATTCGTAATCATTGATCTTTAAGGATAATATTCACTAAATTTTGTCAAAATCTGACATTTTTTAAACAGTTGCGTCCGCCATATTGGATCGGCCATTTTCTTTACAATAATTTCGTTTACAGATTCGTAATCAGCGATCTTTAAGGATTATATTCACTAAATTTTGTCAAAATCTGACATTTTTTAAACACATGCGTCCGCCATATTGGATCGGCCATTTTGTTAACAGTTATTTCGTTTACAGATTCGTAATCATTGATCTTTAAGGATTATATTCACTAAATTTTGTCAAGATCTGACATTTTTTAAACAGTTGCGTCCGCCATAATGGATCGGCCATTTTGTTTACAATAATTTCGTTTACAGATTCGTAATCATTGATCTTTTAGGATTATATTCACTAAATTTTGTCAAGATCTGACATTTTTTAAACAGTTGCGTCCGCCATATTGGATCGGCCATTTTATTTACAATAATTTCGTTTACAGATTCGTAATCAGCGATTTTTAAGGATTATATTCACTAAATTTTGTCAAAATCTGACATTTTTTAAACAGTTGCGTCCGCCATATTGGATCGGCCATTTTGTTGACAATAATTTCGTTTACAGATTCGTAATCATTGATCTATAAAGATTATATTCACTAAATTTTGTCAAAATCTGACATTTTTTTAACAGCTGCGTCCGCCATATTGGATCGGCCATTTTATTTACAATAATTTCGTTTACAGATTCGTAATCAGCGATTTTTACGGATTATATTCACTAAATTTTGTCAAAATCTGACATTTTTTAAACAGTAGCGTCCGCCATGTTGGATCGGCCATTTTGTTTACAATAATTTCGTTTACAGATTCGTAATCATTGATCGTTAAGGATTATATTCACTAAATTTTGTCAAGATCTGACATTTTTTAAACAGTTGCGTCCGCCATATTGGATCGGCCATTTTATTTACAATAATTTCGTTTACAGATTCGTAATCAGCGATCATTAAGGATTATAATCACTAAATTATGTCAAGATCTGACATTTTTTTAACAACAGTATCCGCCATATTGGATCGAATCTTTCGTTTAGAATAATTTCGTTTGCAGATTCGTAATCAGCGATCTTTAAGGATTATATACACAAAACTTTGTCAAGATCTGACATTTTTTAAACAGTTGCGTCCGCCATATTGGATCGGCCATTTTGTTGACAATAATTTCGTTTACAGATTCGTAATCAGCGATCTTTAAGGATTATATTCACTAAATTTTGTCAAAATCTGACATTTTTTTAACAGCTGCGTCCGCCATATTGGATCGGCCATTTCGTTTACAATAATTTCGATTTCAGATTCGTAATCAGCGATCATTAAGGATTATGATCACTAAATTTTGTCAAGATCTGACATTTTTTAAACAACAGTGTCCGCCATATTGGATCGGCCATGTCGTTTACGAAAATTTCGATTTCAGATTCGTAATCAGCGATCTTTAAGGATTATATTCACTAAATTTTGTCAAGATCTGACATTTTTTAAACAGTTGCGTCCGCCATATTGGATCGGCCATTTTGTTGACAATAATTTCGTTTACAGATTCGTAATCAGCGATCTTTAAGGATTATATTCACTAAATTTTGTCAAAATCTGACATTTTTTTAACAGCTGCGTCCGCTATATTGGATCGGCCATTTCGTTTACAATAATTTCGATTTCAGATTCGTAATCAGCGATCATTAAGGATTATAATCACTAAATTATGTCAAGATCTGACATTTTTTTAACAACAGTGTCCGCCATATTGGATCGAATATTTCGTTTAGAATAATTTCGATTTCAGATTCGTAATCATTGATCTTTAAGGATAATATTCACTAAATTTTGTCAAAATCTGACATTTTTTAAACAGTTGCGTCCGCCATATTGGATCGGCCATTTTCTTTACAATAATTTCGTTTACAGATTCGTAATCAGCGATCTTTAAGGATTATATTCACTAAATTTTGTCAAAATCTGACATTTTTTTAACAGCTGCGTCCGCCATATTGGATCGGCCATTTTGTTGACAATAATTTCGTTTACAGATTCGTAATCAGCGATCTTTAAGGATTATATTCACTAAATTTTGTCAAGATCTGACATTTTTTAAACAGTTGCGTCCGCCATATTGGATCGGCCATTAAGTTTACAATAATTTCGAGTTCAGATTCGTAATCATTGATCTTTAAGGATTATATTCACTAAATTTTGTCAAAATCTGACATTTTTTAAACACATGCGTCCGCCATATTGGATCGGCCATTTCGTTTACAATAATTTCGATTTTAGATTGGTAATCATTGATCTATAAGGATTATATTCACTAAATTTTGTCAAGATCTGACATTTTTTAAACAGTTGCGTCCGCCATATTGTATCGGCCATTAAGTTTGCAATAATTTCGAGTTCAGATTCGTAATCATTGATCTTTAAGGATTATATTCACTAAATTTTGTCAAAATCTGACATTTTTTAAACAGTTGCGTCCGCCATATTGGATCGGCCATTACGTTTACAATAATTTCGAGTTCAGATTCGTAATCAATGATCTTTAAGGATTATATACACAAAATTTTGTCAAGATCTGACATTTTTTAAACAGTTGCGTCCGCGATATTGGATCGGCCATTTTGTTTACAATAATTTCGTTTACAGATTCGTAATCAGCGATCTTTAAGGATTATATTCACAAAATTTTGTCAAGATCTGACATTTTTTTAACAGTTGCGTCCGCCATATTGGATCGGCCATTTTGTTGACAATAATTTTGTTTACAGATTCGTAATCAGCGATCTTTAAGGATTATATTCACTAAATTTTGTCAAAATCTGACATTTTTTTAACAGCTGCGTCCGCCATATTGGATCGGCCATTTCGTTTACAATAATTTCGATTTCGGATTCGTAATCAGCGATCATTACGGATTATAATCACTAAATTTTGTCAAGATCTGACATTTTTTAAACAACAGTGTCCGCCATATTGGATCGAATATATCGTTTACAATAATTTCGTTTACAGATTCGTAATCAGCGATCTTTAAGGATTATATTCACAAAATTTTGTCAAGATTTGACATTTTTTTTACAGTTGCGTCCGCCATATTGGATCGGCCATTTTGTTGACAATAATTTCGTTTACAGATTCGTAATCAGCGATCTTTAAGGATTATATTCACTAAATTTTGTCAAAATCTGACATTTTTTTAACAGCTGCGTCCGCCATATTGGATCGGCCATTTCGTTTACAATAATTTCGATTTCAGATTCGTAATCAGCGATCATTACGGATTATAATCACTAAATTTTGTCAAGATCTGACATTTTTTAAACAACAGTGTCCGCCATATTGGATCGAATATATCGTTTACAATAATTTCGTTTACAGATTCGTAATCAGCGATCTTTAAGGATTATATTCACTAAATTTTGTCAAGATATGACATTTTTTTAACAGTTGCGTCCGCCATATTGGATCGGCCATTTTGTTGACAATAATTTCGTTTACAGATTCGTAATCAGCGATCTTTAAGGATTATATTCACTAAATTTTGTCAAAATCTGACATTTTTTTAACAGCTGCGTCCGCCATATTGGATCGGCCATTTCGTTTACAATAATTTCGATTTCAAATTCGTAATCAGCGATCATTAAGGATTATAATCACTAAATTATGTCAAGATCTGACATTTTTTTAACAACAGTGTCCGCCATATTGGATCGAATCTTTCGTTCAGAATAATTTCGTTTGCAGATTCGTAATCAGCGATCTTTAAGGATTATATACACAAAACTTTGTCAAGATCTGACATTTTTTAAACAGTTGCGTCCGCCATATTGGATCGGCCATTTTGTTGACAATAATTTCGTTTACAGATTCGTAATCAGCGATCTTTAAGGATTATATTCACTAAATTTTGTCAAAATCTGACATTTTTTTAACAGCTGCGTCCGCCATATTGGATCGGCCATTTCGTTTACAATAATTTCGATTTCAGATTCGTAATCAGCGATCATTAAGGATTATGATCACTAAATTTTGTCAAGATCTGACATTTTTTAAACAACAGTGTCCGCCATATTGGATCGGCCATGTCGTTTACGAAAATTTCGATTTCAGATTCGTAATCAGCGATCTTTAAGGATTATATTCACTAAATTTTGTCAAGATTTGACATTTTTTAAACAGTTGCGTCCGCCATATTGGATCGGCCATTTTGTTGACAATAATTTCGTTTACAGATTCGTAATCAGCGATCTTTAAGGATTATATTCACTAAATTTTGTCAAGATCTGACATTTCTTAAACAGTTGCGTCCGCCATATTGGATCGGCCATTAAGTTTACAATAATTTCGAGTTCAGATTCGTAATCATTGATCTTTAAGGATTATATTTACTAAATTTTGTCAAAATCTGACATTTTTTAAACACATGCGTCCGCCATATTGGATCGGCCATTTCGTTTACAATAATTTCGATTTTAGATTGGTAATCATTGATCTATAAGGATTATATTCACTAAATTTTGTCAAGATCTGACATTTTTTAAACAGTTGCGTCCGCCATATTGTATCGGCCATTAAGTTTACAATAATTTCGAGTTCAGATTCGTAATCATTGATCTTTAAGGATTATATTCACTAAATTTTGTCAAAATCTGACATTTTTTAAACACATGCGTCCGCCATATTGGATTGGCCATTTCGTTTACAATAATTTCGATTTTAGATTCGTAATCATTGATCTATAAGGATTATATTCACTAAATTTTGTCAAGATCTGACATTTTTTAAACAGTTGCGTCCGCCATATTGGATCGGCCATTACGTTTACAATAATTTCGAGTTCAGATTCGTAATCAATGATCTTTAAGGATTATATACACAAAATTTTGTCAAGATCTGACATTTTTTAAACAGTTGCGTCCGCGATATTGGATCGGCCATTTTGTTTACAATAATTTCGTTTACAGATTCGTAATCAGCGATCTTTAAGGATTATATTCACAAAATTTTGTCAAGATCTGACATTTTTTTAACAGTTGCGTCCGCCATATTGGATCGGCCATTTTGTTGACAATAATTTCGTTTACAGATTCGTAATCAGCGATCTTTAAGGATTATATTCACTAAATTTTGTCAAAATCTGACATTTTTTTAACAGCTGCGTCCGCCATATTGGATCGGCCATTTCGTTTACAATAATTTCGATTTCAGATTCGTAATCAGCGATCATTACGGATTATAATCACTAAATTTTGTCAAGATCTGACATTTTTTAAACAACAGTGTCCGCCATATTGGATCGAATATATCGTTTACAATAATTTCGTTTACAGATTCGTAATCAGCGATCTTTAAGGATTATATTCACAAAATTTTGTCAAGATTTGACATTTTTTTTACAGTTGCGTCCGCCATATTGGATCGGCCATTTTGTTGACAATAATTTCGTTTACAGATTCGTAATCAGCGATCTTTAAGGATTATATTCACTAAATTTTGTCAAAATCTGACATTTTTTTAACAGCTGCGTCCGCCATATTGGATCGGCCATTTCGTTTACAATAATTTCGATTTCAGATTCGTAATCAGCGATCATTACGGATTATAATCACTAAATTTTGTCAAGATCTGACATTTTTTAAACAACAGTGTCCGCCATATTGGATCGAATATATCGTTTACAATAATTTCGTTTACAGATTCGTAATCAGCGATCTTTAAGGATTATATTCACAAAATTTTGTCAAGATTTGACATTTTTTTTACAGTTGCGTCCGCCATATTGGATCGGCCATTTTGTTGACAATAATTTCGTTTACAGATTCGTAATCAGCGATCTTTAAGGATTATATTCACTAAATTTTGTCAAAATCTGACATTTTTTTAACAGCTGCGTCCGCCATATTGGATCGGCCATTTCGTTTACAATAATTTCGATTTCAGATTCGTAATCAGCGATCATTAAGGATTATAATCACTAAATTATGTCAAGATCTGACATTTTTTTAACAGCTGCGTCCGCCATATTGTATCGGCCATTAAGTTTACAATAATTTCGAGTTCAGATTCGTAATCATTGATCTTTAAGGATTATATTCACTAAATTTTGTCAAAATCTGACATTTTTTAAACAGTTGCGTCCGCCATATTGGATCGGCCATTTTGTTTACAATAATTTCGTTTACAGATTCGTAATCAGCGATCTTTAAGGATTATATTCACTAAATTTTGTCAAAATCTGACATTTTTTTAACAGCTGCGTCCGCCATATTGGATCGGCCATTTCGTTTACAATAATTTCGATTTCAGATTCGTAATCAGCGATCATTAAGGATTATAATCACTAAATTATGTCAAGATCTGACATTTTTTTAACAACAGTGTCCGCCATATTGGATCGAATATTTCGTTTAGAATAATTTCGATTTCAGATTCGTAATCATTGATCTTTAAGGATAATATTCACTAAATTTTGTCAAAATCTGACATTTTTTAAACAGTTGCGTCCGCCATATTGGATCGGCCATTTTCTTTACAATAATTTCGTTTACAGATTCGTAATCAGCGATCTTTAAGGATTATATTCACTAAATTTTGTCAAAATCTGACATTTTTTAAACACATGCGTCCGCCATATTGGATCGGCCATTTTGTTAACAGTTATTTCGTTTACAGATTCGTAATCATTGATCTTTAAGGATTATATTCACTAAATTTTGTCAAGATCTGACATTTTTTAAACAGTTGCGTCCGCCATAATGGATCGGCCATTTTGTTTACAATAATTTCGTTTACAGATTCGTAATCATTGATCTTTTAGGATTATATTCACTAAATTTTGTCAAGATCTGACATTTTTTAAACAGTTGCGTCCGCCATATTGGATCGGCCATTTTATTTACAATAATTTCGTTTACAGATTCGTAATCAGCGATTTTTAAGGATTATATTCACTAAATTTTGTCAAAATCTGACATTTTTTTAACAGCTGCGTCCGCCATATTGGATCGGCCATTTTATTTACAATAATTTCGTTTACAGATTCGTAATCAGCGATTTTTACGGATTATATTCACTAAATTTTGTCAAAATCTGACATTTTTTAAACAGTAGCGTCAACCATGTTGGATCGGCCATTTTGTTTACAATAATTTCGTTTACAGATTCGTAATCATTGATCGTTAAGGATTATATTCACTAAATTTTGTCAAGATCTGACATTTTTTAAACAGTTGCGTCCGCCATATTGGATCGGCCATTTTATTTACAATAATTTCGTTTACAGATTCGTAATCAGCGATCATTAAGGATTATAATCACTAAATTATGTCAAGATCTGACATTTTTTTAACAACAGTATCCGCCATATTGGATCGAATCTTTCGTTTAGAATAATTTCGTTTGCAGATTCGTAATCAGCGATCTTTAAGGATTATATACACAAAACTTTGTCAAGATCTGACATTTTTTAAACAGTTGCGTCCGCCATATTGGATCGGCCATTTTGTTGACAATAATTTCGTTTACAGATTCGTAATCAGCGATCTTTAAGGATTATATTCACTAAATTTTGTCAAAATCTGACATTTTTTTAACAGCTGCGTCCGCCATATTGGATCGGCCATTTCGTTTACAATAATTTCGATTTCAGATTCGTAATCAGCGATCATTAAGGATTATGATCACTAAATTTTGTCAAGATCTGACATTTTTTAAACAACAGTGTCCGCCATATTGGATCGGCCATGTCGTTTACGAAAATTTCGATTTCAGATTCGTAATCAGCGATCTTTAAGGATTATATTCACTAAATTTTGTCAAGATCTGACATTTTTTAAACAGTTGCGTCCGCCATATTGGATCGGCCATTTTGTTGACAATAATTTCGTTTACAGATTCGTAATCAGCGATCTTTAAGGATTATATTCACTAAATTTTGTCAAAATCTGACATTTTTTTAACAGCTGCGTCCGCTATATTGGATCGGCCATTTCGTTTACAATAATTTCGATTTCAGATTCGTAATCAGCGATCATTAAGGATTATAATCACTAAATTATGTCAAGATCTGACATTTTTTTAACAACAGTGTCCGCCATATTGGATCGAATATTTCGTTTAGAATAATTTCGATTTCAGATTCGTAATCATTGATCTTTAAGGATAATATTCACTAAATTTTGTCAAAATCTGACATTTTTTAAACAGTTGCGTCCGCCATATTGGATCGGCCATTTTCTTTACAATAATTTCGTTTACAGATTCGTAATCAGCGATCTTTAAGGATTATATTCACTAAATTTTGTCAAAATCTGACATTTTTTTAACAGCTGCGTCCGCCATATTGGATCGGCCATTTTGTTGACAATAATTTCGTTTACAGATTCGTAATCAGCGATCTTTAAGGATTATATTCACTAAATTTTGTCAAGATCTGACATTTTTTAAACAGTTGCGTCCGCCATATTGGATCGGCCATTAAGTTTACAATAATTTCGAGTTCAGATTCGTAATCATTGATCTTTAAGGATTATATTCACTAAATTTTGTCAAAATCTGACATTTTTTAAACACATGCGTCCGCCATATTGGATCGGCCATTTCGTTTACAATAATTTCGATTTTAGATTGGTAATCATTGATCTATAAGGATTATATTCACTAAATTTTGTCAAGATCTGACATTTTTTAAACAGTTGCGTCCGCCATATTGTATCGGCCATTAAGTTTGCAATAATTTCGAGTTCAGATTCGTAATCATTGATCTTTAAGGATTATATTCACTAAATTTTGTCAAAATCTGACATTTTTTAAACAGTTGCGTCCGCCATATTGGATCGGCCATTACGTTTACAATAATTTCGAGTTCAGATTCGTAATCAATGATCTTTAAGGATTATATACACAAAATTTTGTCAAGATCTGACATTTTTTAAACAGTTGCGTCCGCGATATTGGATCGGCCATTTTGTTTACAATAATTTCGTTTACAGATTCGTAATCAGCGATCTTTAAGGATTATATTCACAAAATTTTGTCAAGATCTGACATTTTTTTAACAGTTGCGTCCGCCATATTGGATCGGCCATTTTGTTGACAATAATTTTGTTTACAGATTCGTAATCAGCGATCTTTAAGGATTATATTCACTAAATTTTGTCAAAATCTGACATTTTTTTAACAGCTGCGTCCGCCATATTGGATCGGCCATTTCGTTTACAATAATTTCGATTTCGGATTCGTAATCAGCGATCATTACGGATTATAATCACTAAATTTTGTCAAGATCTGACATTTTTTAAACAACAGTGTCCGCCATATTGGATCGAATATATCGTTTACAATAATTTCGTTTACAGATTCGTAATCAGCGATCTTTAAGGATTATATTCACAAAATTTTGTCAAGATTTGACATTTTTTTTACAGTTGCGTCCGCCATATTGGATCGGCCATTTTGTTGACAATAATTTCGTTTACAGATTCGTAATCAGCGATCTTTAAGGATTATATTCACTAAATTTTGTCAAAATCTGACATTTTTTTAACAGCTGCGTCCGCCATATTGGATCGGCCATTTCGTTTACAATAATTTCGATTTCAGATTCGTAATCAGCGATCATTACGGATTATAATCACTAAATTTTGTCAAGATCTGACATTTTTTAAACAACAGTGTCCGCCATATTGGATCGAATATATCGTTTACAATAATTTCGTTTACAGATTCGTAATCAGCGATCTTTAAGGATTATATTCACTAAATTTTGTCAAGATATGACATTTTTTTAACAGTTGCGTCCGCCATATTGGATCGGCCATTTTGTTGACAATAATTTCGTTTACAGATTCGTAATCAGCGATCTTTAAGGATTATATTCACTAAATTTTGTCAAAATCTGACATTTTTTTAACAGCTGCGTCCGCCATATTGGATCGGCCATTTCGTTTACAATAATTTCGATTTCAAATTCGTAATCAGCGATCATTAAGGATTATAATCACTAAATTATGTCAAGATCTGACATTTTTTTAACAACAGTGTCCGCCATATTGGATCGAATCTTTCGTTCAGAATAATTTCGTTTGCAGATTCGTAATCAGCGATCTTTAAGGATTATATACACAAAACTTTGTCAAGATCTGACATTTTTTAAACAGTTGCGTCCGCCATATTGGATCGGCCATTTTGTTGACAATAATTTCGTTTACAGATTCGTAATCAGCGATCTTTAAGGATTATATTCACTAAATTTTGTCAAAATCTGACATTTTTTTAACAGCTGCGTCCGCCATATTGGATCGGCCATTTCGTTTACAATAATTTCGATTTCAGATTCGTAATCAGCGATCATTAAGGATTATGATCACTAAATTTTGTCAAGATCTGACATTTTTTAAACAACAGTGTCCGCCATATTGGATCGGCCATGTCGTTTACGAAAATTTCGATTTCAGATTCGTAATCAGCGATCTTTAAGGATTATATTCACTAAATTTTGTCAAGATCTGACATTTTTTTAACAGTTGCGTCCGCCATATTGGATCGGCCATTTTGTTGACAATAATTTCGTTTACAGATTCGTAATCAGCGATCATTACGGATTATATTCACTAAATTTTGTCAAGATCTGACATTTTTTAAACAACAGTGTCCGCCATATTGGATCGAATATATCGTTTACAATAATTTCGTTTACAGATTCGTAATCAGCGATCTTTAAGGATTATATTCACAAAATTTTGTCAAGATTTGACATTTTTTTTACAGTTGCGTCCGCCATATTGGATCGGCCATTTTGTTGACAATAATTTCGTTTACAGATTCGTAATCAGCGATCTTTAAGGATTATATTCACTAAATTTTGTCAAAATCTGACATTTTTTTAACAGCTGCGTCCGCCATATTGGATCGGCCATTTCGTTAACAATAATTTCGATTTCAGATTCGTAATCAGCGATCATTACGGATTATAATCACTAAATTTTGTCAAGATCTGACATTTTTTAAACAACAGTGTCCGCCATATTGGATCGAATATATCGTTTACAATAATTTCGTTTACAGATTCGTAATCAGCGATCTTTAAGGATTATATTCACTAAATTTTGTCAAGATATGACATTTTTTTAACAGTTGCGTCCGCCATATTGGATCGGCCATTTTGTTGACAATAATTTCGTTTACAGATTCGTAATCAGCGATCTTTAAGGATTATATTCACTAAATTTTGTCAAAATCTGACATTTTTTTAACAGCTGCGTCCGCCATATTGGATCGGCCATTTCGTTTACAATAATTTCGATTTCAGATTCGTAATCAGCGATCATTAAGGATTATAATCACTAAATTATGTCAAGATCTGACATTTTTTTAACAACAGTGTCCGCCATATTGGATCGAATATTTCGTTTAGAATAATTTCGATTTCAGATTCGTAATCATTGATCTTTAAGGATAATATTCACTAAATTTTGTCAAAATCTGACATTTTTTAAACAGTTGCGTCCGCCATATTGGATCGGCCATTTTCTTTACAATAATTTCGTTTACAGATTCGTAATCAGCGATCTTTAAGGATTATATTCACTAAATTTTGTCAAAATCTGACATTTTTTAAACACATGCGTCCGCCATATTGGATCGGCCATTTTGTTAACAGTTATTTCGTTTATAGATTCGTAATCATTGATCTTTAAGGATTATATTCACTAAATTTTGTCAAGATCTGACATTTTTTAAACAGTTGCGTCCGCCATATTGGATCGGCCATTTTGTTTACAATAATTTCGTTTACAGATTCGTAATCAGCGATCTTTAAGGATTATATTCACTAAATTTTGTCAAGATCTGACATTTTTTAAACAGTTGCGTCCGCCATATTGGATCGGCCATTTTGTTTACAATAATTTCGTTTACAGATTCGTAATCATTGATCTTTAAGGATTATATTCACTAAATTTTGTCAAGATCTGACATTTTTTAAACAGTTGCGTCCGCCATATTGGATCGGCCATTTTATTTACAATAATTTCGTTTACAGATTCGTAATCAGCGATTTTTACGGATTATATTCACTAAATTTTGTCAAAATCTGACATTTTTTAAACAGTAGCGTCCGCCATGTTGGATCGGCCATATTGTTTACAATAATTTCGTTTACAGATTCGTAATCATCGATCTTTAAGGATTATATTCACTAAATTTTGTCAAAATCTGACATTTTTTTAACAGCTGCGTCCGCCATATTGGATCGGCCATTTCGTTTACAATAATTTCGATTTCAGATTCGTAATCAGCGATCATTAAGGATTATGATCACTAAATTTTGTCAAGATCTGACATTTTTTAAACAACAGTGTCCGCCATATTGGATCGGCCATGTCGTTTACGAAAATTTCGATTTCAGATTCGTAATCAGCGATCTTTAAGGATTATATTCACTAAATTTTGTCAAGATCTGACATTTTTTAAACAGTTGCGTCCGCCATATTGGATCGGCCATTTTGTTGACAATAATTTCGTTTACAGATTCGTAATCAGCGATCTTTAAGGATTATATTCACTAAATTTTGTCAAAATCTGACATTTTTTTAACAGCTGCGTCCGCCATATTGGATCGGCCATTTCGTTTACAATAATTTCGATTTCAGATTCGTAATCAGCGATCATTAAGGATTATAATCACTAAATTATGTCAAGATCTGACATTTTTTTAACAACAGTGTCCGCCATATTGGATCGAATATTTCGTTTAGAATAATTTCGATTTCAGATTCGTAATCATTGATCTTTAAGGATAATATTCACTAAATTTTGTCAAAATCTGACATTTTTTAAACAGTTGCGTCCGCCATATTGGATCGGCCATTTTCTTTACAATAATTTCGTTTACAGATTCGTAATCAGCGATCTTTAAGGATTATATTCACTAAATTTTGTCAAAATCTGACATTTTTTTAACAGCTGCGTCCGCCATATTGGATCGGCCATTTTGTTGACAATAATTTCGTTTACAGATTCGTAATCAGCGATCTTTAAGGATTATATTCACTAAATTTTGTCAAGATCTGACATTTTTTAAACAGTTGCGTCCGCCATATTGGATCGGCCATTAAGTTTACAATAATTTCGAGTTCAGATTCGTAATCAGCGATCTTTAAGGATTATATTCACTAAATTTTGTCAAAATCTGACATTTTTTTAACAGCTGCGTCCGCCATATTGGATCGGCCATTTCGTTTACAATAATTTCGATTTCAGATTCGTAATCAGCGATCATTAAGGATTATGATCACTAAATTTTGTCAAGATCTGACATTTTTTAAACAACAGTGTCCGCTATATTGGATCGAATATATCGTTTACAATAATTTCGTTTACAGATTCGTAATCAGCGATCTTTAAGGATTATATTCACAAAATTTTGTCAATATTTGACATTTTTTTAACAGTTGCGTCCGCCATATTGGATCGGCCATTTTGTTTACAATAATTTCGTTTACAGATTCGTAATCATCGATCTTTAAGGATTATATTCACAAAATTTTGTCAAGATTTGACATTTTTTTTACAGTTGCGTCCGCCATATTGGATCGGCCATTTTGTTGACAATAATTTCGTTTACAGATTCGTAATCAGCGATCTTTAAGGATTATATTCACTAAATTTTGTCAAAATCTGACATTTTTTTAACAGCTGCGTCCGCCATATTGGATCGGCCATTTCGTTTACAATAATTTCGATTTCAGATTCGTAATCAGCGATCATTAAGGATTATAATCACTAAATTATGTCAAGATCTGACATTTTTTTAACAGCTGCGTCCGCCATATTGTATCGGCCATTAAGTTTACAATAATTTCGAGTTCAGATTCGTAATCAGCGATCTTTAAGGATTATATTCACTAAATTTTGTCAAAATCTGACATTTTTTAAACAGTTGCGTCCGCCATATTGGATCGGCCATTTTGTTGACAATAATTTCGTTTACAGATTCGTAATCAGCGATCTTTAAGGATTATATTCACTAAATTTTGTCAAAATCTGACATTTTTTTAACAGCTGCGTCCGCCATATTGGATCGGCCATTTCGTTTACAATAATTTCGATTTCAGATTCGTAATCAGCGATCATTAAGGATTATGATCACTAAATTTTGTCAAGATCTGACATTTTTTAAACAACAGTGTCCGCTATATTGGATCGAATATATCGTTTACAATAATTTCGTTTACAGATTCGTAATCAGCGATCTTTAAGGATTATATTCACAAAATTTTGTCAATATTTGACATTTTTTTAACAGTTGCGTCCGCCATATTGGATCGGCCATTTTGTTGACAATAATTTCGTTTACAGATTCGTAATCAGCGATCTTTAAGGATTATATTCACTAAATTTTGTCAAGATCTGACATTTTTTAAACAGTTGCGTCCGCCATATTGGATCGGCCATTAAGTTTACAATAATTTCGAGTTCAGATTCGTAATCATTGATCTTTAAGGATTATATTCACTAAATTTTGTCAAAATCTGACATTTTTTAAACACATGCGTCCGCCATATTGGATCGGCCATTTCGTTTACAATAATTTCGATTTTAGATTGGTAATCATTGATCTATAAGGATTATATTCACTAAATTTTGTCAAGATCTGACATTTTTTAAACAGTTGCGTCCGCCATATTGTATCGGCCATTAAGTTTGCAATAATTTCGAGTTCAGATTCGTAATCATTGATCTTTAAGGATTATATTCACTAAATTTTGTCAAAATCTGACATTTTTTAAACAGTTGCGTCCGCCATATTGGATCGGCCATTACGTTTACAATAATTTCGAGTTCAGATTCGTAATCAATGATCTTTAAGGATTATATACACAAAATTTTGTCAAGATCTGACATTTTTTAAACAGTTGCGTCCGCGATATTGGATCGGCCATTTTGTTTACAATAATTTCGTTTACAGATTCGTAATCAGCGATCTTTAAGGATTATATTCACAAAATTTTGTCAAGATCTGACATTTTTTTAACAGTTGCGTCCGCCATATTGGATCGGCCATTTTGTTGACAATAATTTTGTTTACAGATTCGTAATCAGCGATCTTTAAGGATTATATTCACTAAATTTTGTCAAAATCTGACATTTTTTTAACAGCTGCGTCCGCCATATTGGATCGGCCATTTCGTTTACAATAATTTCGATTTCGGATTCGTAATCAGCGATCATTACGGATTATAATCACTAAATTTTGTCAAGATCTGACATTTTTTAAACAACAGTGTCCGCCATATTGGATCGAATATATCGTTTACAATAATTTCGTTTACAGATTCGTAATCAGCGATCTTTAAGGATTATATTCACAAAATTTTGTCAAGATTTGACATTTTTTTTACAGTTGCGTCCGCCATATTGGATCGGCCATTTTGTTGACAATAATTTCGTTTACAGATTCGTAATCAGCGATCTTTAAGGATTATATTCACTAAATTTTGTCAAAATCTGACATTTTTTTAACAGCTGCGTCCGCCATATTGGATCGGCCATTTCGTTTACAATAATTTCGATTTCAGATTCGTAATCAGCGATCATTACGGATTATAATCACTAAATTTTGTCAAGATCTGACATTTTTTAAACAACAGTGTCCGCCATATTGGATCGAATATATCGTTTACAATAATTTCGTTTACAGATTCGTAATCAGCGATCTTTAAGGATTATATTCACTAAATTTTGTCAAGATATGACATTTTTTTAACAGTTGCGTCCGCCATATTGGATCGGCCATTTTGTTGACAATAATTTCGTTTACAGATTCGTAATCAGCGATCTTTAAGGATTATATTCACTAAATTTTGTCAAAATCTGACATTTTTTTAACAGCTGCGTCCGCCATATTGGATCGGCCATTTCGTTTACAATAATTTCGATTTCAAATTCGTAATCAGCGATCATTAAGGATTATAATCACTAAATTATGTCAAGATCTGACATTTTTTTAACAACAGTGTCCGCCATATTGGATCGAATCTTTCGTTCAGAATAATTTCGTTTGCAGATTCGTAATCAGCGATCTTTAAGGATTATATACACAAAACTTTGTCAAGATCTGACATTTTTTAAACAGTTGCGTCCGCCATATTGGATCGGCCATTTTGTTGACAATAATTTCGTTTACAGATTCGTAATCAGCGATCTTTAAGGATTATATTCACTAAATTTTGTCAAAATCTGACATTTTTTTAACAGCTGCGTCCGCCATATTGGATCGGCCATTTCGTTTACAATAATTTCGATTTCAGATTCGTAATCAGCGATCATTAAGGATTATGATCACTAAATTTTGTCAAGATCTGACATTTTTTAAACAACAGTGTCCGCCATATTGGATCGGCCATGTCGTTTACGAAAATTTCGATTTCAGATTCGTAATCAGCGATCTTTAAGGATTATATTCACTAAATTTTGTCAAGATCTGACATTTTTTTAACAGTTGCGTCCGCCATATTGGATCGGCCATTTTGTTGACAATAATTTCGTTTACAGATTCGTGATCAGCGATCATTACGGATTATATTCACTAAATTTTGTCAAGATCTGACATTTTTTAAACAACAGTGTCCGCCATATTGGATCGAATATATCGTTTACAATAATTTCGTTTACAGATTCGTAATCAGCGATCTTTAAGGATTATATTCACAAAATTTTGTCAAGATTTGACATTTTTTTTACAGTTGCGTCCGCCATATTGGATCGGCCATTTTGTTGACAATAATTTCGTTTACAGATTCGTAATCAGCGATCTTTAAGGATTATATTCACTAAATTTTGTCAAAATCTGACATTTTTTTAACAGCTGCGTCCGCCATATTGGATCGGCCATTTCGTTAACAATAATTTCGATTTCAGATTCGTAATCAGCGATCATTACGGATTATAATCACTAAATTTTGTCAAGATCTGACATTTTTTAAACAACAGTGTCCGCCATATTGGATCGAATATATCGTTTACAATAATTTCGTTTACAGATTCGTAATCAGCGATCTTTAAGGATTATATTCACTAAATTTTGTCAAGATATGACATTTTTTTAACAGTTGCGTCCGCCATATTGGATCGGCCATTTTGTTGACAATAATTTCGTTTACAGATTCGTAATCAGCGATCTTTAAGGATTATATTCACTAAATTTTGTCAAAATCTGACATTTTTTTAACAGCTGCGTCCGCCATATTGGATCGGCCATTTCGTTTACAATAATTTCGATTTCAGATTCGTAATCAGCGATCATTAAGGATTATAATCACTAAATTATGTCAAGATCTGACATTTTTTTAACAACAGTGTCCGCCATATTGGATCGAATATTTCGTTTAGAATAATTTCGATTTCAGATTCGTAATCATTGATCTTTAAGGATAATATTCACTAAATTTTGTCAAAATCTGACATTTTTTAAACAGTTGCGTCCGCCATATTGGATCGGCCATTTTCTTTACAATAATTTCGTTTACAGATTCGTAATCAGCGATCTTTAAGGATTATATTCACTAAATTTTGTCAAAATCTGACATTTTTTAAACACATGCGTCCGCCATATTGGATCGGCCATTTTGTTAACAGTTATTTCGTTTATAGATTCGTAATCATTGATCTTTAAGGATTATATTCACTAAATTTTGTCAAGATCTGACATTTTTTAAACAGTTGCGTCCGCCATATTGGATCGGCCATTTTGTTTACAATAATTTCGTTTACAGATTCGTAATCAGCGATCTTTAAGGATTATATTCACTAAATTTTGTCAAGATCTGACATTTTTTAAACAGTTGCGTCCGCCATATTGGATCGGCCATTTTGTTTACAATAATTTCGTTTACAGATTCGTAATCATTGATCTTTAAGGATTATATTCACTAAATTTTGTCAAGATCTGACATTTTTTAAACAGTTGCGTCCGCCATATTGGATCGGCCATTTTATTTACAATAATTTCGTTTACAGATTCGTAATCAGCGATTTTTACGGATTATATTCACTAAATTTTGTCAAAATCTGACATTTTTTAAACAGTAGCGTCCGCCATGTTGGATCGGCCATATTGTTTACAATAATTTCGTTTACAGATTCGTAATCATCGATCTTTAAGGATTATATTCACTAAATTTTGTCAAAATCTGACATTTTTTTAACAGCTGCGTCCGCCATATTGGATCGGCCATTTCGTTTACAATAATTTCGATTTCAGATTCGTAATCAGCGATCATTAAGGATTATGATCACTAAATTTTGTCAAGATCTGACATTTTTTAAACAACAGTGTCCGCCATATTGGATCGGCCATGTCGTTTACGAAAATTTCGATTTCAGATTCGTAATCAGCGATCTTTAAGGATTATATTCACTAAATTTTGTCAAGATCTGACATTTTTTAAACAGTTGCGTCCGCCATATTGGATCGGCCATTTTGTTGACAATAATTTCGTTTACAGATTCGTAATCAGCGATCTTTAAGGATTATATTCACTAAATTTTGTCAAAATCTGACATTTTTTTAACAGCTGCGTCCGCCATATTGGATCGGCCATTTCGTTTACAATAATTTCGATTTCAGATTCGTAATCAGCGATCATTAAGGATTATAATCACTAAATTATGTCAAGATCTGACATTTTTTTAACAACAGTGTCCGCCATATTGGATCGAATATTTCGTTTAGAATAATTTCGATTTCAGATTCGTAATCATTGATCTTTAAGGATAATATTCACTAAATTTTGTCAAAATCTGACATTTTTTAAACAGTTGCGTCCGCCATATTGGATCGGCCATTTTCTTTACAATAATTTCGTTTACAGATTCGTAATCAGCGATCTTTAAGGATTATATTCACTAAATTTTGTCAAAATCTGACATTTTTTTAACAGCTGCGTCCGCCATATTGGATCGGCCATTTTGTTGACAATAATTTCGTTTACAGATTCGTAATCAGCGATCTTTAAGGATTATATTCACTAAATTTTGTCAAGATCTGACATTTTTTAAACAGTTGCGTCCGCCATATTGGATCGGCCATTAAGTTTACAATAATTTCGAGTTCAGATTCGTAATCAGCGATCTTTAAGGATTATATTCACTAAATTTTGTCAAAATCTGACATTTTTTTAACAGCTGCGTCCGCCATATTGGATCGGCCATTTCGTTTACAATAATTTCGATTTCAGATTCGTAATCAGCGATCATTAAGGATTATGATCACTAAATTTTGTCAAGATCTGACATTTTTTAAACAACAGTGTCCGCTATATTGGATCGAATATATCGTTTACAATAATTTCGTTTACAGATTCGTAATCAGCGATCTTTAAGGATTATATTCACAAAATTTTGTCAATATTTGACATTTTTTTAACAGTTGCGTCCGCCATATTGGATCGGCCATTTTGTTTACAATAATTTCGTTTACAGATTCGTAATCATCGATCTTTAAGGATTATATTCACAAAATTTTGTCAAGATTTGACATTTTTTTTACAGTTGCGTCCGCCATATTGGATCGGCCATTTTGTTGACAATAATTTCGTTTACAGATTCGTAATCAGCGATCTTTAAGGATTATATTCACTAAATTTTGTCAAAATCTGACATTTTTTTAACAGCTGCGTCCGCCATATTGGATCGGCCATTTCGTTTACAATAATTTCGATTTCAGATTCGTAATCAGCGATCATTAAGGATTATAATCACTAAATTATGTCAAGATCTGACATTTTTTTAACAGCTGCGTCCGCCATATTGTATCGGCCATTAAGTTTACAATAATTTCGAGTTCAGATTCGTAATCATTGATCTTTAAGGATTATATTCACTAAATTTTGTCAAAATCTGACATTTTTTAAACAGTTGCGTCCGCCATATTGGATCGGCCATTTTGTTGACAATAATTTCGTTTACAGATTCGTAATCAGCGATCTTTAAGGATTATATTCACTAAATTTTGTCAAAATCTGACATTTTTTTAACAGCTGCGTCCGCCATATTGGATCGGCCATTTCGTTTACAATAATTTCGATTTCAGATTCGTAATCAGCGATCATTAAGGATTATGATCACTAAATTTTGTCAAGATCTGACATTTTTTAAACAACAGTGTCCGCTATATTGGATCGAATATATCGTTTACAATAATTTCGTTTACAGATTCGTAATCAGCGATCTTTAAGGATTATATTCACAAAATTTTGTCAATATTTGACATTTTTTTAACAGTTGCGTCCGCCATATTGGATCGGCCATTTTGTTGACAATAATTTCGTTTACAGATTCGTAATCAGCGATCTTTAAGGATTATATTCACTAAATTTTGTCAAGATCTGACATTTTTTAAACAGTTGCGTCCGCCATATTGGATCGGCCATTAAGTTTACAATAATTTCGAGTTCAGATTCGTAATCATTGATCTTTAAGGATTATATTCACTAAATTTTGTCAAAATCTGACATTTTTTAAACACATGCGTCCGCCATATTGGATCGGCCATTTCGTTTACAATAATTTCGATTTTAGATTGGTAATCATTGATCTATAAGGATTATATTCACTAAATTTTGTCAAGATCTGACATTTTTTAAACAGTTGCGTCCGCCATATTGTATCGGCCATTAAGTTTACAATAATTTCGAGTTCAGATTCGTAATCATTGATCTTTAAGGATTATATTCACTAAATTTTGTCAAAATCTGACATTTTTTAAACACATGCGTCCGCCATATTGGATTGGCCATTTCGTTTACAATAATTTCGAATTTAGATTCGTAATCATTGATCTATAAGATTTATATTCACTAAATTTTGTCAAGATCTGACATTTTTTAAACAGTTGCGTCCGCCATATTGGATCGGCCATTACGTTTACAATAATTTCGAGTTCAGATTCGTAATCAATGATCTTTAAGGATTATATACACAAAATTTTGTCAAGATCTGACATTTTTTAAACAGTTGCGTCCGCGATATTGGATCGGCCATTTTGTTTACAATAATTTCGTTTACAGATTCGTAATCAGCGATCTTTAAGGATTATATTCACAAAATTTTGTCAAGATCTGACATTTTTTTAACAGTTGCGTCCGCCATATTGGATCGGCCATTTTGTTGACAATAATTTCGTTTACAGATTCGTAATCAGCGATCTTTAAGGATTATATTCACTAAATTTTGTCAAAATCTGACATTTTTTTAACAGCTGCGTCCGCCATATTGGATCGGCCATTTCGTTTACAATAATTTCGATTTCAGATTCGTAATCAGCGATCATTACGGATTATAATCACTAAATTTTGTCAAGATCTGACATTTTTTAAACAACAGTGTCCGCCATATTGGATCGAATATATCGTTTACAATAATTTCGTTTACAGATTCGTAATCAGCGATCTTTAAGGATTATATTCACAAAATTTTGTCAAGATTTGACATTTTTTTTACAGTTGCGTCCGCCATATTGGATCGGCCATTTTGTTGACAATAATTTCGTTTACAGATTCGTAATCAGCGATCTTTAAGGATTATATTCACTAAATTTTGTCAAAATCTGACATTTTTTTAACAGCTGCGTCCGCCATATTGGATCGGCCATTTCGTTTACAATAATTTCGATTTCAGATTCGTAATCAGCGATCATTAAGGATTATAATCACTAAATTATGTCAAGATCTGACATTTTTTTAACAGCTGCGTCCGCCATATTGTATCGGCCATTAAGTTTACAATAATTTCGAGTTCAGATTCGTAATCATTGATCTTTAAGGATTATATTCACTAAATTTTGTCAAAATCTGACATTTTTTAAACAGTTGCGTCCGCCATATTGGATCGGCCATTTTGTTGACAATAATTTCGTTTACAGATTCGTAATCAGCGATCTTTAAGGATTATATTCACTAAATTTTGTCAAAATCTGACATTTTTTTAACAGCTGCGTCCGCCATATTGGATCGGCCATTTCGTTTACAATAATTTCGATTTCAGATTCGTAATCAGCGATCATTAAGGATTATGATCACTAAATTTTGTCAAGATCTGACATTTTTTAAACAACAGTGTCCGCTATATTGGATCGAATATATCGTTTACAATAATTTCGTTTACAGATTCGTAATCAGCGATTTTTACGGATTATATTCACTAAATTTTGTCAAAATCTGACATTTTTTAAACAGTAGCGTCCGCCATGTTGGATCGGCCATTTTGTTTACAATAATTTCGTTTACAGATTCGTAATCATCGATCTTTAAGGATTATATTCACAAAATTTTGTCAAGATTTGACATTTTTTTTACAGTTGCGTCCGCCATATTGGATCGGCCATTTTGTTGACAATAATTTCGTTTACAGATTCGTAATCAGCGATCTTTAAGGATTATATTCACTAAATTTTGTCAAAATCTGACATTTTTTTAACAGCTGCGTCCGCCATATTGGATCGGCCATTTCGTTTACAATAATTTCGATTTCAGATTCGTAATCAGCGATCATTAAGGATTATAATCACTAAATTATGTCAAGATCTGACATTTTTTTAACAGCTGCGTCCGCCATATTGTATCGGCCATTAAGTTTACAATAATTTCGAGTTCAGATTCGTAATCATTGATCTTTAAGGATTATATTCACTAAATTTTGTCAAAATCTGACATTTTTTAAACAGTTGCGTCCGCCATATTGGATCGGCCATTTTGTTGACAATAATTTCGTTTACAGATTCGTAATCAGCGATCTTTAAGGATTATATTCACTAAATTTTGTCAAAATCTGACATTTTTTTAACAGCTGCGTCCGCCATATTGGGTCGGCCATTTCGTTTACAATAATTTCGATTTCAGATTCGTAATCAGCGATCATTAAGGATTATGATCACTAAATTTTGTCAAGATCTGACATTTTTTAAACAACAGTGTCCGCTATATTGGATCGAATATATCGTTTACAATAATTTCGTTTACAGATTCGTAATCAGCGATCTTTAAGGATTATATTCACAAAATTTTGTCAATATTTGACATTTTTTTAACAGTTGCGTCCGCCATATTGGATCGGCCATTTTGTTGACAATAATTTCGTTTACAGATTCGTAATCAGCGATCTTTAAGGATTATATTCACTAAATTTTGTCAAGATCTGACATTTTTTAAACAGTTGCGTCCGCCATATTGGATCGGCCATTAAGTTTACAATAATTTCGAGTTCAGATTCGTAATCATTGATCTTTAAGGATTATATTCACTAAATTTTGTCAAAATCTGACATTTTTTAAACACATGCGTCCGCCATATTGGATCGGCCATTTCGTTTACAATAATTTCGATTTTAGATTGGTAATCATTGATCTATAAGGATTATATTCACTAAATTTTGTCAAGATCTGACATTTTTTAAACAGTTGCGTCCGCCATATTGTATCGGCCATTAAGTTTACAATAATTTCGAGTTCAGATTCGTAATCATTGATCTTTAAGGATTATATTCACTAAATTTTGTCAAAATCTGACATTTTTTAAACACATGCGTCCGCCATATTGGATTGGCCATTTCGTTTACAATAATTTCGAATTTAGATTCGTAATCATTGATCTATAAGGATTATATTCACTAAATTTTGTCAAGATCTGACATTTTTTAAACAGTTGCGTCCGCCATATTGGATCGGCCATTACGTTTACAATAATTTCGAGTTCAGATTCGTAATCAATGATCTTTAAGGATTATATACACAAAATTTTGTCAAGATCTGACATTTTTTAAACAGTTGCGTCCGCGATATTGGATCGGCCATTTTGTTTACAATAATTTCGTTTACAGATTCGTAATCAGCGATCTTTAAGGATTATATTCACAAAATTTTGTCAAGATCTGACATTTTTTTAACAGTTGCGTCCGCCATATTGGATCGGCCATTTTGTTGACAATAATTTCGTTTACAGATTCGTAATCAGCGATCTTTAAGGATTATATTCACTAAATTTTGTCAAAATCTGACATTTTTTTAACAGCTGCGTCCGCCATATTGGATCGGCCATTTCGTTTACAATAATTTCGATTTCAGATTCGTAATCAGCGATCATTACGGATTATAATCACTAAATTTTGTCAAGATCTGACATTTTTTAAACAACAGTGTCCGCCATATTGGATCGAATATATCGTTTACAATAATTTCGTTTACAGATTCGTAATCAGCGATCTTTAAGGATTATATTCACAAAATTTTGTCAAGATTTGACATTTTTTTTACAGTTGCGTCCGCCATATTGGATCGGCCATTTTGTTGACAATAATTTCGTTTACAGATTCGTAATCAGCGATCTTTAAGGATTATATTCACTAAATTTTGTCAAAATCTGATATTTTTTTAACAGCTGCGTCCGCCATATTGGATCGGCCATTTCGTTTACAATAATTTCGATTTCAGATTCGTAATCAGCGATCATTAAGGATTATAATCACTAAATTATGTCAAGATCTGACATTTTTTTAACAACAGTGTCCGCCATATTGGATCGAATATATCGTTTAGAATAATTTCGATTTCAGATTCGTAATCAGCGATCTTTAAGGATAATATTCACTAAATTTTGTCAAGATCTGACATTTTTTAAACAGCTACGTCCACCATATTGGATCTGCCAATTCGTTTACAATAAGTTCGATTTCAGATTCGTAATCAGCGATCTTTAAGGATTATATTCACTAAATTTTGTCAAGATCTGACATTTTTTAAACAACAGTGTCCGCCATATTGGATCGGCTATTTTGTTTACAAAAATTTTGATTACAGATTCGTAATCAGCGATCTTTAAGGATTGTATTCACTAAAATTTGTCAAGATCTGACATTTTTTTAACAGCTGCGTCCGCCATATTGTATCGGCCATTAAGTTTACAATAATTTCGAGTTCAGATTCGTAATCATTGATCTTTAAGGATTATATTCACTAAATTTTGTCAAAATCTGACATTTTTTAAACAGTTGCGTCCGCCATATTGGATCGGCCATTTTGTTGACAATAATTTCGTTTACAGATTCGTAATCAGCGATCTTTAAGGATTATATTCACTAAATTTTGTCAAAATCTGACATTTTTTTAACAGCTGCGTCCGCCATATTGGATCGGCCATTTCGTTTACAATAATTTCGATTTCAGATTCGTAATCAGCGATCATTAAGGATTATGATCACTAAATTTTGTCAAGATCTGACATTTTTTAAACAACAGTGTCCGCTATATTGGATCGAATATATCGTTTACAATAATTTCGTTTACAGATTCGTAATCAGCGATCTTTAAGGATTATATTCACAAAATTTTGTCAATATTTGACATTTTTTTAACAGTTGCGTCCGCCATATTGGATCGGCCATTTTGTTGACAATAATTTCGTTTACAGATTCGTAATCAGCGATCTTTAAGGATTATATTCACTAAATTTTGTCAAGATCTGACATTTTTTAAACAGTTGCGTCCGCCATATTGGATCGGCCATTAAGTTTACAATAATTTCGAGTTCAGATTCGTAATCATTGATCTTTAAGGATTATATTCACTAAATTTTGTCAAAATCTGACATTTTTTAAACACATGCGTCCGCCATATTGGATCGGCCATTTCGTTTACAATAATTTCGATTTTAGATTGGTAATCATTGATCTATAAGGATTATATTCACTAAATTTTGTCAAGATCTGACATTTTTTAAACAGTTGCGTCCGCCATATTGTATCGGCCATTAAGTTTACAATAATTTCGAGTTCAGATTCGTAATCATTGATCTTTAAGGATTATATTCACTAAATTTTGTCAAAATCTGACATTTTTTAAACACATGCGTCCGCCATATTGGATTGGCCATTTCGTTTACAATAATTTCGAATTTAGATTCGTAATCATTGATCTATAAGGATTATATTCACTAAATTTTGTCAAGATCTGACATTTTTTAAACAGTTGCGTCCGCCATATTGGATCGGCCATTACGTTTACAATAATTTCGAGTTCAGATTCGTAATCAATGATCTTTAAGGATTATATACACAAAATTTTGTCAAGATCTGACATTTTTTAAACAGTTGCGTCCGCGATATTGGATCGGCCATTTTGTTTACAATAATTTCGTTTACAGATTCGTAATCAGCGATCTTTAAGGATTATATTCACAAAATTTTGTCAAGATCTGACATTTTTTTAACAGTTGCGTCCGCCATATTGTATCGGCCATTTTGTTGACAATAATTTCGTTTACAGATTCGTAATCAGCGATCTTTAAGGATTATATTCACTAAATTTTGTCAAAATCTGACATTTTTTTAACAGCTGCGTCCGCCATATTGGATCGGCCATTTCGTTTACAATAATTTCGATTTCAGATTCGTAATCAGCGATCATTACGGATTATAATCACTAAATTTTGTCAAGATCTGACATTTTTTAAACAACAGTGTCCGCCATATTGGATCGAATATATCGTTTACAATAATTTCGTTTACAGATTCGTAATCAGCGATCTTTAAGGATTATATTCACAAAATTTTGTCAAGATTTGACATTTTTTTTACAGTTGCGTCCGCCATATTGGATCGGCCATTTTGTTGACAATAATTTCGTTTACAGATTCGTAATCAGCGATCATTAAGGATTATAATCACTAAATTATGTCAAAATCTGACATTTTTTTAACAGTTGCGTCCGCCATATTGGTTCGGCCATTTTGTTGACAATAATTTCGTTTACAGATTCGTAATCAGCGATCTTTAAGGATTATATTCACTAAATTTTGTCAAAATCTGACATTTTTTTAACAGCTGCGTCCGCCATATTGGATCGGCCATTTCGTTTACAATAATTTCGATTTCAGATTCGTAATCAGCGATCATTAAGGATTATGATCACTAAATTTTGTCAAGATCTGACATTTTTTAAACAACAGTGTCCGCTATATTGGATCGAATATATCGTTTACAATAATTTCGTTTACAGATTCGTAATCAGCGATCTTTAAGGATTATATTCACAAAATTTTGTCAATATTTGACATTTTTTTAACAGTTGCGTCCGCCATATTGGATCGGCTATTTTGTTTACAAAAATTTTGATTACAGATTCGTAATCAGCGATCTTTAAGGATTGTATTCACTAAAATTTGTCAAAATCTGACATTTTTTTAACAGCTGCGTCCGCCATATTGTATCGGCCATTAAGTTTACAATAATTTCGAGTTCAGATTCGTAATCATTGATCTTTAAGGATTATATTCACTAAATTTTGTCAAAATCTGACATTTTTTAAACAGTTGCGTCCGCCATATTGGATCGGCCATTTTGTTGACAATAATTTCGTTTACAGATTCGTAATCAGCGATCTTTAAGGATTATATTCACTAAATTTTGTCAAAATCTGACATTTTTTAAACACATGCGTCCGCCATATTGGATTGGCCATTTCGTTTACAATAATTTCGATTTCAGATTCGTAATCAGCTATCTTTAAGGATTATATTCACTAAATTTTGTCAAGATCTGACATTTTTTAAACAGCTACGTCCGCCATATTGGATCTGCCATTTCGTTTACAATAATTTCGATTTCAGATTCGTAATCAGCGATCTTTAAGGACTATACTAACTAAATTATGTCACGATCTGACATTTTTTTAACAGCTGTGTCTGCCATATTGGATCGGCCATTTAATTTACAATAATTTCGATATCAGATTCGTAATCAGCGATCTTTAAAGACTAACAATAACTTACTACACTTAACAAACAATAAATTAAGACTAAGAATTCATCATAAAAATAAAATAAAGTTACATTATCAAACAAGAAATAAAATATTCTTAAACATAAAATATTTATTTATTTATTTATCAGCTGGACAGGCGCCTGAAGCTGCCCTTGGCCCTCTCAACTGCCTTTCTCCCACTCATTTCGGTCAGGAGCAGGACAATAAAGATGGGGAGGGGAGAGACCATGAGATATATATCAATAAGGAGCAAGTATGATCATGTGGAGCATTAAACCATTTACGGCTACTGATTTGTATACGCAACATTAATTTAACAATTTTTTTTACTTTAATAAATTCAAATATTTTTCTATTTTGTTACATCGGCTTATTATTTAAGGTTTGTAATTATTAAACATAATTTTTTAATAAGTTTTGTGTTTTTTTAACCTATTGAAAAATAATAGTACAGTGGGTTATATTTCAAAACTAGTGAGTACTAAGATTTAAATGTTAAATTCACCCAATTAAGGGTTGCTACAATTAAATTAAGAAAAATAAATTATCAGATTCCTTGTTTAAAACATTGTTTATTTTAATTGTTGGGATGAAATTTTTGTATTCAATTAAAATACTGTTTTTAGAATAGTCGTTTTACTTTAATGTTGCGTTAACACATCATTGGCCATTTCTATGAAGTTTTTACAAAGAAGACAGGACCATGCATGTTCATCTCCCCCACCTGTCTAATGAAGACCTGCTCATGCATGTGCTATGTATCTACTCTTAAATATATTTTGAATATATTTGATTGATATTTGGGAGGCCAGAGGATCATTTAGGATGATTACTCAAATTATTATTTCTATGCCTTAGTCTTAATTGGATTCTTTTCCAGAGCTCTCTTCTTGTGTTTACCAATTTACTCATCTATTATACCTTCAATATATTATTCATAAATAAATAGTGCATCTGGGGTATATAAGCACCAAAAGAATTATACTAAGTATAGTTTATTAATTCAATTTAAAATAAGATTAATGTTTCTTGCTCGAGAGTGTCTTCCTTCGTTGGGACCTGTTCCCGAGAGTTCCTTTTCCAGTGGAGTCTGCGACCCCCACCTTTTCTTATCTCTCCAGTCACCTTGGCCATAAGGGGACTATAGGGGACACACTTCTACCTGCGTGACCTACTTCTCGCAAACCAACATTGTTCTTTGTGCAAAACACATTCCCTTTCATGATGCCGACAGTACAATAATTAGCACATGTTTGTGATCCCCACATTTATTGCTTCCTTATAAAAATGATTGACAGTGCTGCGATAAATGCTTGGAAAATTTATAATATAGCAAATGAGAGCAAGATGCCGTTGCTGGATTTCAAATCCTAATTATAAAGAAATTTGAGTGCGAAGGCCTGATAGCCAGATCTATCAATGAACAACCGAGAACAAGAAGACCAGCTGTGAACACGGTGTTAGATGAAGAGACAAAGGTCAAAATTGGTCATTTAATCGTCAGGGATGAGACAAGGCAAAGGTGTAGAGTATGTAAAAGCCAAACTATTTATAGCTGTGAGAGATGTAATGTTAAATTACACCCAGATTGTTTTAAATCATACCACGAATGAAAAATTAAAATTGTGATTGATTTGTGAAAATAGTGTGCAAATTGTAATTTTTTATTTCTTTGAAGGAGTTTATTATTCAAACGATTGTAATAAAAGTTTTCATGAAACAGTATTATTGTATCATTTATAAACATATCATCTTACATATCTCTATAACAAAAAAAAATTAAAAATTAATAAATAAATAAAAAAGTATATATATTATACTCTACAGGCCAATGTTGCGTGAGCGCAACATTTTCTACCACCATTATGGCTGAACCAAAAAAAATTTATTTTTTATTTTTATTTCAATTAAACTACCCTAAAAATATTTCTTTGGAAAAAATCAAAACATTGAACTTCTTCTAGCCTAGGCCGTAAATGGGTTAAAAACCATAACAATAAAAAATAAATAAAAACTACAATAAGTAATAAAATTAAAAATATTAGAAAAAAATTAATAAAATAAAAAAATAAAATAATAAAGAATGCAGTGAAAAATAAATATAAGAATCAGAGGTAATGAAAATGAATAATACATAATACAGTAAGTAATGAAAATATAAAATACACTACGTAATGAATAAAGTAAGTAATAAAAATAAGGCATAGTGTAATAAAAATGAAAATGTTGATAAGAAACAATGATGATAAGTAATAGAAGTGAGAAATACAGTTAATATCAATCGCGACGATAATGTATACAAAACCTTCAAACAAAAAGGGGGGCTGACTACCCACCTTTTATAAAAAACCCACAGGTTACTTTTTCTCAACAGCCTAGCCTCGGATTTCGAACGGATTTATGTAAACAACCTGGAACCTGTTATATAGCTTATAAAATTGGATCATGGAATGTAAGGCCACTTTATAGACCCGGAACTTTGGGAGAATTGAAATCACAACTGCTACAACTAAATTTAGATATTACTGCTGTTCAAGAAACACAGTGGACCGGTTTTGGGAAGCAAAGTGGAAAAGATTTTGATATTTTCTACAGTGGAACCCAGGAGAGACATGAGTTTGGTACTGCTTCCATAGTATCAAAGCGAATGAGGAAAGCAATAAACAAAAGGTTATGCATGCTAAGGGTTCATGAAAAAAAGGTTTATATTACTCTGATAAACGTTCATGCCCCAACAGAAGAGAAAGAGGAAGATGAAAAGGATCTTTTCTATGAAGATTTAGAACGGGCTATATCTGCTTCCCCTTCTTTCGATATGAAAATAGTGTTGGGTGATTTTAATGCTCAGGTTGGTAAAGAACCAGTATTTGCTCCTACTATAGGCAGGCATAGCTTGCATGTGAAGACCAATGAAAATGGGGAACAAATGATTGAGTTTGCTGTATCTAGATCACTAATTGTTATGAGTACTATATTTACTCACAAAGAAAAACACAAACAAACGTGGATTTCACCAAATGGAGCGGCAATGCAGATAAATCATATTCTGGTTTCTAGTAGACATTTTAATGTAGTTAAAGATATGAGATCTTATAGAGGACCAGTGTTACCTACACTTCTTTCCATCTTCCTGAGAAAGATTGAAAGAAGAGTAGGTAGCATCCCAGCTGTAATCGGAGGAAGAGATGTGAATGAGGAATGGGATTATCTAAGGAAAACTATACCTGATGCAGCCAACCAACATTGTAAAAGGGAAGGAAACAGCAAGGCAAAAAATCTATGGTTTGACCTGGAGTGCGAAGTAGCGGTTAATCTGCATAACGAAAAGAGAAAAAAGCTTCTAAATAGGGATACTATTCAAAACAGAAAGGAGTAGCCAGAGCTAATGCAAAAAAAGGTTCTGAGACAAAAGAAAAGATATGCCTTACAGCCCAACTTGCGTAAAATAGAAGAATACAGCAGGAATAATGAGGCCCAGAAGATTTTCGGTGAAGTGGGTAAAATAAAATCAGGCTTTATGAATGACTGTCCGATGATAAAGTGTTCAGATGGTAAAATGGTCTTCCTGGATCAGGATGTGCAATGTAGATGGAAGGAGCATTTTCAGGAATTACTAAACCCCAGGGAAGACGAGGAGTACCCTGATGTAGAATTTCAAGAAAATGAAAATGACCATGAAGTGAGACCACCAGATTCGGAGGAGGTTGGTCTGGTTTTGGACAACTTCAAGAATAACAAGGCTCCAGGCTCAGATGGCATCCCAGCAGAGTTTTTGAATATAGTGGGGTCAACACTGGCTAAGGAACTGACTCATCTGATAGTTAATATCTGGGGGACAGAAAAAATGCTGGATAGCTGGAAGGATTCAGTCATCATACCGTTATTCAAGAAGAAAGGTGTTTCCACAGACTCCAAGAAATACCGGGGAATCAGCCTCCTGAATACGTCTTACAAGATATTCTCCGCTATCTTATACAACCGAATTGTGGAAGTTGTGGAACCTCGGTTGGGCGATTACCAGGGGGGTTTCAGAAAGAACAGATCAACTATCGACCAGATATTCAGCCTAAAGCAAATAATGGAAAAAAGAAAGTAATTTAACAAGATTATATGGATTCTGTTTATCGACTTTAAAGCAGCTTATGATTCCATTATCAGAAAAGAACTGTTCCTGGCAACGGAAGAGATGGGAATCCCACCGAAACTAATCCGACTTACAGGTTGTACCATGAGCGGTAGGGTAAGTCGAGTGAAAATAAATGGGAAGCTGGGCTAACCTTTTGCGGTGAAATCAGGAGTTAGACAGGGTGACCCCCTGTCCCCTCTTCTATTTAATATTGCCCTCCAAGCGATGGTGAACAGAGCCGAGCTTAATCAGTCAGGCACAATTTTCACTAAGACAACCCAAGTGCTTGGTTATGCAGATAATGTGGCACTGATTGGACTGTCCTGCAAAGCAATCAAGGAGGCCTGTGAAAGATTGCACAGGGAAGCTGTAAGAATGGGGCTATCCATAAGGAAAAAACAAAACTTATGGTGCTTAGGAAGAAAACGCCTATAAACCGGCCGAAATAATATGTTGTGGGACAGTACACATTCCAATGTGTTTCTAGTTTTAAATATTTCGGCTCCATAGTAAATAATCGGGTAGATGAAGAAGAAGAAATTCAAAATCGCATAATGGGGGCTAACAAAGCATTTTTGCCCTAAGAAGTTTACTCTGTAGTAAATTATTAAGTCGATGTACCAAAATGAAGCTCTTTAAAGCAATCATCCGACCTGTACTGACCTATGCCTGTGCAACCTGGATCCTGCAAAAGATCCTGGCCGAAAAGAATGACAGGTTTGAAAGGAAAGTGTTGAGGCGCATCATGGGGCCTGTTAGAGGAAATGGTATATTCGTTTATGAAAGAACAAAGAGATCTACAGCTTATACGACGATCTCCGAATTTCCCATTTCGTGCGAATTCAGTGCTTCAAATGGCTGGGACACCTTGTCAGAATGGATGATGGGAGAGCAGCAAAGAAATTATATTATGAAACCCTGGATGGAGCCAGGCCACGTGGAAGACCGAAAGGAAGATGGAAGACCGCAGTGGCTGAGGACTTGAGGATGATTGGAGTGTCCAGCAGACATGCTGCTGACCGAAATGAGTGGGAGAAGGCAGTTGAGAGGGCCAAGGGCAGCTTCAGGCGCCTGTCCAGCTGATAAATAAATATTTTATATTTAAGAATATTTTTTTTCTTGTTTGATTAAGTAACTTTATTTTATTTTTATGATGAGTTCTTAGTCTTAATTTATTGTTTATCAAGTGTAGTAAGTTATTGTAACCAGTAAATAGGGTTACTTGTATTTAAAAGCTATTTCTTGATTGTCCTTCCAAAAATAACATTTATAACTTCCAAAATAACATTTATAAAATATTATAATCTATTTATTTAATTTGAAGCTACATGTTTATAGTATAATATATTATACCTATATTACGAGACATCTCTTTTGAAGGGAGTAATATGTTGGAGCAGTTGACTGGTGGGGGTAAATCCCCCCCCCCATGAGTCAACTCTAGTTACGCCACTGATATCAACTATGTTCTCCTTTCTCACCATGTCTTACCACTTATTACATATTGCACTACATCTATCCCTTATAATGTTACATGAACATTTTGTATACATTATCGTCCCCATTGATGTTAACTATATTTCTCACTTCTATTACTTATCATCATTGTTTCTTATCAACATTTTCATTTTTATTACAATATGCCTTATTTTTATTACTTGACGTATTACTTACTTTATTTATTACATACTGTATTTTATATTTCCACTACTTACTGTATTATTCATTTTCATTACCTTTGATTCTTATATTTATTTTTCACTATATTTTTTATTATTTTATTTTATTTTTAATATTTTATTTTATTTTATTTTTAATATTTTATTTTATTTTATTATTTTGTTAATATTTTTAATTTTATTACTTACAGTAGTTTTTATTTATTTTTTATTGTTATGGTTATTAATGCTCCACATGATCATCCTTGCTCCTTATTGATATATATCTCATGGTCTCTCCCCTCCCCCATCTTTAATGTCCACCACTCAGATACCTGATACTTATGTATTGTAACTTTGATATTTACCCATTGTAATTTCTAATTTTTATCTTTATTACCTTGTTCTTTAATTTTTAACACCTTCTGTTTTATTCTTATTTTATTCTTTATTATGTATTTTACTACCTTCCTGTCACTTGGTTATTAATACTATACACTCATACATTTTAACCTTAATGTTTACCATGCTTAACAATTTTTTAATTTTCAATTGTCTCTGTTTTGTATATTTAGCCCTGAAGAAGACCTAAAAAGTAGGTCGACAGGTTGGCTACTTAATAAACATTTCTCCATATCTAAGAGAAATTTATTGACCTCCACCCGGACCATTTTCTTCCACAAAAGTATAAATAGTTAGAAAATGGTCTGCAATGGGAGGCTCTAAACAACTGATATGACAGAATTGATATTACCATTCTGAGTGAGCTTTGTGGAGCAGAGGAGCGTGCGGATAGTGAGGAACTCTTTGTGCGGTAAATGGCTGGCTTGCCTGTGGCTGCTTGCGTTGAAGAGGTAATGAGACGGGTGCAACCGGGACATCTGCTCGCACCTGTAGATGATCAGTTCATGGCTTCCATCCTGTCACAAAAACACAAAGCCATTAACATTTAAAAGAAAAAAAGAAAGACAGCTGCTTTTGTTCTCTTTGTGTATTGTTTGTTCTTAGTCTAAAATCAATCACCTGCTAATAACTAACTTTCAACAATTCTATTTTTATAATCTATATAATAAACTGCAAAACTCGAGAACGGCTCGACCAATTCGTCTAATTTTTTTTCTCATATTTTTTTTTAAGGCGCAGAGAAGGTTCTTATGGAGAGAAAACCCGTAAAAATGACGAGGGGAACTTTGGGTGACCAAAAAACCATGAAATTTTCGGATTTATTTCAGTTTTTGGGCTGTATCTCTCAATCGGTCCGTTTTTAAAAAAAAAACATATGTAGTCATTTTTAAAGTAGATCAAATTTGCTACAATTTGAGCCCAAATAGAGGCCTAATAGATTCCGAGTTCGGTCCCTTTCATTTAATAAATCACTGGAATAATATCCGTCTTCTATCTATATAATAAAAATGAAACACCATTTCATTGCTAACCGCAAAACTCGAGCACGGCTCGACCAATTCGGCTAATTTCTTTTTTCATATTTTTTAAGGCGCAGAGAAGGTTCTTATGGAGAGAAATTGTTCATCTGGTTAACATAAAATTGTTATCAGAGCTGATAAAACTCCTGCAGGAAAACATGCGAGATATTTCAATGCACCAACAATCGATGAAGTTGCCATTCAAATGGTAGGAGAAAATTTGGAAGCCCTTTGTTTTAGGGTAATAGGGCACGAACTACTACACCTCCTGAATGAGGAAGGTTTCCAAGCGATACACTATGCAGATGACATACCAATTATCATCAAGGGCTCTGTTCAGCAAACTATTTCAGAGCTGATGACAACGGAACTGGTTATGGTGGCAAGATGATGCTCGAAAGTAGGATTGAACATCAATGCTAATAAAACGGTCATAGTACCTTTTACCAACAAAAGGGCACTGAGGGAGCTCACCCCCCCCCTAGGATGAAAGGGATGAGTATTCAATTTAGCAAGAAGGTTAAATACCTGGGAGTTATTTTGGACAGTAAACTAAACTGGAACGAACATATAGATTATGTTACCAAGAAAGCCTAGTGGATTCTGTGGACTTGTAAGAGCCTTTGCCGCAACAGGTGGGGAATTAACCCCAAGATGGGTCGTTGGATGTACACAGCAATAGTCAGACCCGTGCTAACCTATGGCTCAATAGCCTGGTGGCACAGAGCTGGCATCCAACAAAATAGATCAAGTTTAGAGAAGGTGCAGCGGCTTGAGTGCATCATGATCACTGGGGCCATGAGAACCACCCCTACCATCTCGCTGGAAACTATACTTGACCTAACACCTCTATACATTCTAATTGAAGCAGAGGCATTGAAGACAGCCTACAGAATACTGAAAATAGGAGGGGTTGAGAAACACACTAACGACTTCGGACACAGAAGTGTCTTTGACACGATTGAGCAAAAGCCAGAGTTAATAAAGCACTCAGACTTATTGCTAAACAAATATAACTTTGACAAAAGATTCCGCGTAAACACAAAGGCGAATTGATTTGTAAAAGCAAGAATGACTGCTTTAACCCACCCAATGGTCTAAATGTGTACACGGATGGATCCAAAGGGGAGCATGGTGCTGGCTTGGGATTCTGGTTTAGAGGGTGCTTGGGCACAGGCCACTACCTAGCCCTGGGCACGACACCTACTGCTTTCCGAGCGGAAATGTGAGCAATACTTGCAGGTGCCTTCGCTATGAAGGACCACAAGAATAAGGAAATTACTTTTCTTACAGACAGTCAGGCACCATGCAATGCATTACAAAATGCAGTAACAAAATCCAGACTAGTGGAGGAAGACTTGATGAACTAGCTGTACATAACAGAGTTAACATATTTTGGATCTCTGGACACAGTAACATACCAGGTAATGAAAGGGCTGACAAACTGGCAAAGACATCATGGTCCTATAGGACCAGAACCACCAGAACCATGGTGCTGGGTTCCTCTCTCCCTGGTTAAGGATACAATTAATAAATTAGCCAAGAGGAAGACAAAAACGCATTGGGATAGGGCCAATATAAGGCATACTAAACTTTTTATAAAGGATCCCTATGACAATGCTTCTGATAAAATCAAGAAAGAAGACCCTCATATGTCGAAAACCGAGCTCATAAGTATGGTTGAAACCATTACTGGGCACTGTAAACTCAGGAAACATATGCATCGCTTGGATATTGAACGAGAACCTCGGTGCAAATGGTGCACAGAGGAAGATGAGACCCCTTGGCACGTTCTCTTTGAATGCAAAGCACTAAGTCGAAAGAGAACATTTGACCTTGGCCCTGGTGGTCACAAGGAATTTCAAGAACTGAGCTTAGAAGACTATCTAAAATTTCTCAGAAGTCTAGACCTAGGCTAGGGATTGTTAGGACTCGAGCACAATGGGCCTTTTCAGGCCGAAGTGCATGGTAACATATAAGTCACAATTAATAATAATAAGAAGAAGCGAGGCGTTGGTTGACTGGAAGATAGACGTAAGGAAGAAAATAGTTGGGGATTGCAGTCAAATAAAAACACTAAATAAGTGGTTACTTATTTAATTATGTGCCGACGTTTCGACCCACTTTGTGGGTCATCTTCAGGGCTAAGAAAGAAAAACAGACAAAATAACAGAACTATAAAAATACATTGCAGGCTAAGTATATGATAAATTAGAAAAAATATATATGTAGAGAGGTAGAAATTTAGAACAAAAGTGAGGGATAAATATGAATAAAAAAATTACAGAGAAAATGTACAGAAAGGTGGTGATGCAAAAAATTTTTTTACAAAGATAAAAGAAGGAAGTAAACAGAAAGTTATTTAAAAAAAGAAAAAGTATAAACATCAGAGGTGAGAAGTAAAATTATGGAAAAGGTAGTAGAATATATATAAAAACTTTAAAATGTAAGATAATAGACTCCTAGGGAGTTTACATAAGTAAAATGAAAGAAGGTATAACGAAAATGATATTAAAGAGTAAATAAAGGAAAAATAACAGTAGAAAGTCAAGATATAAATATAGAGTATAACAGTTTTTAAAATGCATACATATAGAATGAAGTGGTATAAATACAGTAGAATCCCGATAATTCGTATGGTCAAGGGACTGATGATTTGGTACAAATTATCGGGAATACCAATTATCGGGAGTACAAAATAAAAAAAGTATTAATGAAATTTTTTTAATCTATTGAACCATCCATGGCTTGCACGAAAGTCTTCAATTCCCATTTTTCTGTGAAAACTCGGGCTTTTTCCCTTCAAATATTACCTCCAACTGGTACATTTGAATTCCTTGCTTGTACGAACCACTTTTTTAAGTTCTCTACAAGTCTGGGAAGTGAGTTTGTCCTTGTTCTTCAGGATTGATGTGATTGTGGAACCAGGGACGATGAAATGCTTGGATACGTCAATTAGCTTACAGCCACTGGTCACGGCGTTTATGATTTGTTGTTTCTCTTCAATAGAGAGGCTAATGTATTTTGGAGGTATGATTACGTGTCACAACGGTAACAAAAACGAGAATAAAAGTGTGATTGTAAGAAAAGGTTAATAAAATTAATAGAACTCCACCTCTCTACTCTCCCAATTTCCTATGAGTGAAAACAGTAGGGATTACTTATGAGATTTCTTAGAAACCGTGTCTCCCTCACTCGCTCTCCCGTAAAAAACAATAGGATCTACTGTGCCTCTAAACAATACAAACATACTTATGTATAAAAACAATACAAATTGAGTGATTTCCTAGAAAGCATTTATTATCATTCTACTCCTTGGCATATCTGCTTCACTGTTCTCTCCCTCCCTTTCGAAAACAGTACTAAGTAACGAGATTTTAAAGCTGGAAATATGAATTATATGAAGTTGTAAGTGACCTCGAGCATAAAAATAATACAAATTATCGAAGGGTCTGAAATGCATTGATTTTATACCATTTATCGGGATTTTCTCTGTGGACCGGCAAATTTGTACGAATTAGCCGGAAATACGAATAATCGGGATACGAAATATCGGGATTCCACTGTATATGACGTAAATATACAAGGAACGTAAAGAATTATAAGTAACAATATGGTATGAGCATGGAAATAGAATAAAATATGATGAAATAGTGATGGTAAATGCTAATGAAATCTTAAATAATAATTACATATGATGGATGCCAAAAAGCTAATATGAGAAAAAAGGTGTGCAAAATGGAGAAGGAAAGGGGTGAGGAGAAGATATGAGTATTAAAAATGTAATTACCTATAGGAGGCTGGAGCAAGACTAGAAGCGGTCTAACTGACAAAAAAATACGTTATGAAGGTGTTGCCAGCGATATCTGACGGCCAAAAATATGACTAATTCTTATTTTTGAGATATATTTTTTAATTGTATATTAATAGTAATTTTTTATTGACTATTTTTTAGAAATATTGACTATTTTATTATATTTAAATATGTATCATGACTATTTTATAGAGGGCCACGGAAATTAATGACTAAATTAATGGGAAAAGGTAGGGTGATAAAACAGTAGGATTTGATGTCAAGAGGTCAAAATAAGTATTATAGGAAAGAGAATATAGTAGTAACAGAATGAAAATGGGAAGGAATAACAAAGTAAACTAATTTAAGGTTTTTTTAGTAAGTTGAAAATTTGTGAGTAGAAAGAGGATAAGTTGTTTGAATCGATCTTGAGGTTAACAGTGGAGGAATCTAAATTTATGTGGATAGTTTCAGAGAGTATGCGTTTATCATGGTGGGGAACAGAAGCTAGGATGGATGTATTTTCAAAGTCAAAATTGTGGTTAAGGATAAGGCGTGTTCGGAGAGTTTTGATGCGGTTACGTTATGGGAGGAAATGGAGTATTTGTGTTGGTAAATACGGTCTTTAAGGAAGTTCTTAGTTTCGCCGATGTAGGAAGAGTTGCAATTAGGAGTAGAGCAGGGGATGCGGTAGACGACATGGGAGCGTTGTTTAAGGGGAATGGGATCTTTTACTTTGGTATAAATATTGGAGAGTTTGTTATGGGATTTAAAGGCGATGCGTAAATTCTAATAATAGGGTAATAGGGCAGAACAACGCCTGCCGGAGAGCTAGTTGAAAATAAAAGTAAAGAGATAAGTGATTAATTTTAAAATTGTAATTAACACAATAATTTATTAAAATGAAATAGATATTTCTCCATAGTTATGTATTTTTTTTAGTTATGCTTACTTTATCACATAATTCCAAATATAAAATACAGAAGGAACTTCTTGACGAATGTTACCTGTAAAGTTGCGCCACTAGCTTCCATTAGCCTCGCGAAACTGAACCCAATCAATTTTTTGTTTTCTGCCTTCTCCCTCGCTGCAATAAATAATCATAGAGCTATCAAATATCAACTTTAATAATTAAACAAAGTAAGCAATCATTTGTGCTAAAACATAAAAATCTTTTTTTTTGATTGATTAAATGAAAAATGAAAAATCCTCCTTATTAATATTTATTGTAAAACAACAATTTAACCTTTATATTAAATTTTTTCAACATTTTGGGGAACTCTGAACCATCATTATGATCATACTGCAATCTTTTTATAAAAATCGAATTCTAATTCAATCACAATGCCTTTTAACTAAATTGATCAAAATAAAATATACTAACTTGAACAATGCCTGTACTCAAGACGTACATGAGCAGATTGATACTTCTCAATTGGTACAGAGAGGCAGATTGTTTCGGACCATACAGGGGAGTTCTGATGGTACATGATGCTGCTTTGGTACATATGGTTTCCATCCGTGCCGGATGCTCCCAATAAGCAGCCCTAAATAAGTTGAGAAACTCAATAAGAAATCAATCATAAGTTTTTAAAAAATCTAAAACAAACTTGTGCAAAAGACGTACATGTGTCACACTATGAGGTTCTTTACTCTAAGAAGTACTCTATCTTGAAATATTTTAGTAATATATATAATACTAGAGTGAAAAATTATTGAAAACCAAAACCAACATCTTTTCAAATAAAGCCAATGGAACAGTGCTATTTGTTACTTGTTATATTTTTATTTAGTTAATATACGACTACTAACTACTATACTAAGTACTAAAACGGATTGCATTTATAATATATATATATATATATATATATATATATATATATATATATATACTAGCTGACCCGTCGCGCGTTGCTGCGATAGGAAATTTTTAACAGCATTGCACTAAATTAAAAAATCTGAAATAATTCATAGTAATTGTTCTATCATTCCCTCAACTTATATTTTTTGTCGAGGAAAAGGATTTTTTTTTATTGTATTTTTTAAATTGTAAACGTTTCCCGTTCATTTGAAATTGGCACCTAAAATGTTTTTAAAAATATTCAGTTGTTAAGTGAAAAAAACCTTTTAATAAAAAAAAATGAAAAAAGGAATCTACGTTAATAATTGTTATAAAGAATAAACGGTTTTTTAATTTTTATTTTTTTAATATTTGGAGTTAAAAATTTGGGAATCTTCATTATTTTTTATGACAAATAAGATCCAATTTTTTTGTTCCAAATATCGCCTGAGGCATTTTTTATCTTATTATCTGGCTATACCCTTTGGATAGTGTATTCAGAACATATATTGCTTAATAAATTGGTTGTTAATATTTCCCAACATAATCACTCTTAGGTTATCTTTAATTGCTTGATTTAGAAAAAATAAGTGAAGCTGAGATTTTGCAGAACATAATTCTTTGAATCGAAAATAACATTTATAATTGAATTCAAAATAATTTATATTTCCGATTTGTTCTCGCCTCCACTTTTTCTTTCATTTATTTTCTTGAAAAAAAAGTGATCTTATCGAATAGAACTTCCGGTGTATAGTAAGTTAAAATGTACATAGAAGGCTATAAGGTGGAAGAATGTTACTTAACAGAAATTTCTTCCCAATTTATGCCAGAATAATAAATAGGTAGTTTAAATAAAACAGTATTCAGTGGGAGCATTTATATTTAAGAGTTAAAAAAACATTTGTAGCATAATGTACAGTTTCTGCTCTTGTTGTATCTAGCTGACCCATCGCGCGTTGCTGCGATAGGAAATTCACTTGTAATATATCATTTTTCTTATTCACAATCATTTTTATACATAAAAATCAATTTTCTTTATTTACTCGAGTGCTTTTGGATACACAATATTTTTTGTTTTTCCTACTGGTGTGTAAACGAATAAATCTGAAGGTTTTCCGACGCGAGAGCTGGCCACACACAGTTGTCCATGTGCGAAACATGGATGCTCCAAATCTAGACCACACACTTTTAGTGACTGCCCTTGCGCTTTGTTGATGGTCATTCCAAAAGCGAGTCGAACCGGAAATTGTAAGCGCTTGAATTCAAATGGCATATCTGTTGGAATCATAGGAATACGTGGTAACAGTACATCTTCACCCTTAAATTTCCCATTTAAAATTGTAGCTTCGATGACATTCTTCATCATCTTTTTAATTGCAAGTCTCGTACGATTGCAAAATCGTGGTGGATTGATGTTTGAGTAGAATGATAGGCACACCAACTTTTAGTGTTAAAATGTGCGGTGGCATACCTGACAAATTAAGGGAATTCAAGAATTCGGTTGGGTACTGGGGACAATTTCGTCTTTAGTATCGATGGACTTATACGTTGTTGCTTCACCTGGTATTCGATTCTGAATGCTAAAATTGGTGACATTGACATCGTTATTCGTAGCTGCTAATATAGCACATGAACTGAGTCACTGATGGTTTTTGTAATTCTGGGTGATATTTGGGAAAACCCCTCCAATTAATTCGTCATTTTACAAAAGTTTGTTGGCAATGTGATACATTGTGTGTTGATTTGTCGATTGCCATCTTTCCATTCCCAATATCCAGCAATTGCCTTGCAAAAATGTTGGCTGATGCATCATTTTGCAATTGAACACGCATATTGGTGTTCAAACTTAATTTCTTAACATGTCTCAATCGTGCCTTCATTCACACTTTACTGTCATTAAAATTTTGATTCAAATTTCTCTTCACATATATTTATTTATTTCGTACGAAATTTTTTCCTACTCTCGCTTTATTATTGACTCGATTACGAAAGAAATAACTTCATTTGTGACAAATAATTATTTTTTTCAAGAAATTTTTGAAATTTAAAAAAAAAAAAAAAAAAAAAAAAGCAGGTAGAAGCCTTCCCTAGAGTGTCCTGAACAACTTCTCAAAGTTTCATGACGATCGGATGATTGGTGTTGTAGTGCATAAAGGACAAACACACATACATTCATTTTTATATATAAAGATATGGCCAAATAAAATAGTATAGAATATATACATACATATATATATATATATATATATATATATATATATATATATATATATGTATGTATATATATGTATGTATACATATATATATATATATATATATATATATATATATATATATATATATATATATATGTATGTATATATTCTATACTATTTTATTTGGCCTTTATTAAATTTTTATAAAAATAAACTTTAAACTTTATACTAGCTACACTTTCTATTAGCCACCAAATAACTTGTTGATGTATTTTAGATCCTTTTTTCTTTTTCTTTTTTTTTTTTATCAAAATTCCCATTTATGTAAAAGGAGCTTAAGACAACTGGTGAGAAGGATACGCAACATTTTTTTATTGTTGGGAGAATGAGAGGGATGTAATGAGAATAAGGTAAATAACTAATGTGTAATAAGGGTCTATGACTAGCAAAAATGTTTGAGTGCATTGTTATTTCGATTCAATGTTCTTGTGGCCAAGAGTGTTAAGACATCTCCTCAGGAACCTCCAGTTTTCTGCAGCAGGTCAAAATCACTTCATGGCGGGCGCATGTAGCGAATCGAGGCCTTATCGCTCGAATTAGAATAGGTCGGTGAGTAACAACCTTTCCTTTAATACCAATCAAAAATAAAATAATCACAAATGATTTTGGTTCTTCAATCGATTTTTTAGTTAGTTGTATTACATTACTATATAAAATAACCATCCATACCATTCAGGTTTAGAAGATATTCTTTTTATCAATAATAATAATAAATAATTTTACCTCAAGCGGATTTCCTTCAGCGTCTAAGACTAATATTGTCACCTCAATATTTTTGCCAGTTGACTTACCGCCTCTTTCAAATTCTCCTCTTTCTAATGTCAGATATAAGTCATTCCTGAATAAAAAATAAACAAGTGAAAATAATATTCTATTAAATGTTTCTATACAACTTTGCTCAAACAGATTTCTGATTACACTAATATACATTCTCTAAATAAGCATAAACAGAATATAATATCATAAATTAAGTGAAGAAATAGAGGTGGTTTAACATTGTTGTCATGGTTACCAACCTGACATCCCCGGGCATTATAACATCTGGAAACCCCAACTTCTTAGTCAGCGTAATATTCTTCAAGAGCAGGGGGTTTTCTTCTCGTACTTTTTCTATGTCCCCATGCAAAGCCCTCAATGACATTACAATTCCTATTAGAACAGGGAAAAAACATAATTCAGCTTCACTTTACTTGGCAATATTAATGCAACAAGTGAATATACAAAATAAAATATTAATAACAGTCAAAAGAGTAAAATGGTCCATTTAATAATAAATTCCATAAGAAGAATATAAAATGTTTAAGCAAAATTTTATTGATCAGCAATGCGGTCAACAAAATTGTACGTACTAATGAGAATAACTTTTTATTAATTAAGCAACGGCCTTTCTGCCTAACTTGTTGGTCACGTACGTAACTTTCAGCTCCATCTTATTGACCGCCTTGGAGAAGAAGATACTTAGCGTCTGATTGTACAGAAAGGAAATCACGGATAGCAAAATAAACTGAAAATGTGAAATATTCCAATGAAGTGAGATGTAATAAAGACAATATGGCCCCACGTGCAGGCTCAATGGAAAAGTTGCAACAGGCACTGGCAGAAAGGTAGGAAGAACAATTAAGGAAAGGATTATCAGCAAATAAGCCAAAGTATCTGGCAGTTTGACCTATGGCATTGGGCGCTGGGTGATACTGGGCAGGTCAATCAGTCATATTACTCACGACAAAATGAATAACTTCTGCACAAAAAAACAAGGAAATATTGTTTAAGAAATGACAAGGTTAGAATTTTAGTCTGGAGGACTGTCATGTAGAAGTTTAGCCTGGAGGACTGTCATGTGGAAGATTAGCCTGGAGGACTGTCATCTAGAAGATTAACCTGGAGGACTGTAGTGGAGAAGATGTCAGCGCCCAAAAATCCAAGGCATTCAGCTGCCCTAGCAACTCTTATCAAAATTATATACACGTACTAATACAAGAAAGCTGTGAAAGTTGAAGGATGTGGAAGTACAAAGAGGTACAGGCAGAAGATATAGGCTGCTTATAAACGAGTATATGCGACCAATTTCATAAGCTTCAACATTAAAGTAAGCATTAATATAAAACAATTTTTTAGTAAGACTCAGTTGGCACGTGCGACTGGTCTCAAATATCCATCCTCTCTTTATTTCTATTCTTATAGTTTACTAATTAGATTTGCTGGTCGGAACCCTGATCACGTTCGGTACTAATCATCAATTTCATCATTATATGAGGTGATCTAATAAAGAATTGAGAAGATAGAAACATTCAGAGAATGAACTAAATCAGGGAGCTGATAATTCTCATCAACAGGTGACCAGGACATTGTTTACAGTTTGACGCTAGCCTGTCTTTCGCAATCGAAAGGTTGAGCATCGGACCGTCGAGGAAAACAGTTTAAGGCTCTTATGATTAAGAACTATGATTCTATAAAAACTATTAAGTTTAATGGTTGATATATAGCACAATTGAATGATTTGATAATACAAGTAAAATAAAATAAAATTACATATTACGAGCCCATTTTGGGGAACTAGCTAGTGGAGCTTTTTTACCATTGGGTTCCTGGTTGAGGAAAAGTCGAGACAAACCTTGAAGGTGCTCGGGGAGAAAGATCCATAGCAGTGTGGCTACATTCCCCCTGAGCATACTCCACTTGCTCTCCTGTCTGACTGGCTTGATCGGCACTAGGCACGTGACACGTATGATAAGGTAGGAGTTCCCGGCCGATCATTTGGGAGCAATACAATACGTCACACTATATACTTCACCCGTGTGAGAGAAAAAAAATTAACTAAATTAATTTTAAAAAATTAAATAATTTATCAGACATAAATTTGAGGACAAAAAAAATCAAATTCTGTTTTAAGGTGTCGGCCTCGACATACAGAAAATTTCTAATTACTTAAAAATAAATGAGAAGATATTCCAATTTCATTTGCATTTATGAGGATTAGAATTAATAAAAAAAACAAAATGTTAAGCATAAATAATATGTATAAAAACAAACAGAAACCTTTTTTTTAAAATTTGTACTCAGAAAACAAGAGAAGTAAAGTAAAAAATATGAAACCAACCGTAGTTTGGTTGACCGGAGAGAGGGCTGTATTTGTTACTCTGCTTGCGCATTATGAACTCGTGCAGTTGGTGGAAGTCTTTGTCTTCAGCTTGGTATGCCTTAAAAGAGAATTCCCTTTCATCAGTGTTCGTGCAGGTAACAGCCTGCAATGGACATGATCGATGTTAATAATTTAAACAATAACTTAAGATATATAATTAAAAATTAATATTCACCGTTATAAAGGTTTATAGACCTTTTTTTTTTTTTTTTTTTTTTTGAGTGGGCTTGAAACTGCACTGCAACCATATTTCATCTATTGTGCCCCTCATTATAGGCGATTATTATAATCTCAACTTAGCTAAACCCACAAACCTAAATATATTGCTGGGTTGATTAATTCGATCTGCCCGGGGTTGGTGACTCCTATCACAAGGCAGATAACATGATAGGGTGTTGCGTCCTCTGTACGCCAAAAGTGGCAAGTGGGGACACTCGCCAGTCCCAGCCTGTACATATGGGTGTTGAGAGTGCAATGACCCTTATATGCCGCTATAATTGTTTTTAGTGCTTCCCTGTCCAGATGAGGGAATACAATACCGGTATTCCGAAAACCGGGATACCGTCCAAATTTTCGCCGTTATTAATACCGGTATTATAACATTAGTGCTAGTTGATACAGGTTACACGGAAGCTTGATTCGGGGAATCTCTCATTTCCTTAGAATCAAATGAGATCCCGTCCACTGTACCTAAAGGCTGTTAGTTCAGTGCCGAGTGTTTTTTCAGTACGTAGACACAAATTGAGAATGAAAGTTTTGTGCTTGTGCAATAATTAATATATGTAAGTAAATTTGGAAGTCCTGGAGTTTAAGAACCATGAAATATCTGTATCCTAGACAAGATTAAATAAATATTTGTCTTGTAAATTGAGCAACTAATATGTTGCTCGATTTGCAACATTTTGGAATTACGTTTTGTTCTCAAAAATATCTACATGCACTGGTAAACGATATTAGTGTTAATTTTGATTGTAAATTTATGTACCATATCCAATAAATATTATATACATAAACGTCAGCACTATTAAATATGCTGCAGTTAAATAAATTTCCTATTAATAAAACTTATTTTATGGTCCCTTAATAGCTTAGATTTACTTATTTTAAATTATTAATTAATTAAAATAATTGTTTTATAATCAAAAGTATGAATTCGGAATCCAATATATTTCAAGAACACAAAAAAGGGAGCGACGTTAATTCGGATTGGCATTAATATTTAGTTGCTAATCAAGGGCAAGTAGCAAAATGTAAGAAATGCACAAAAGAAATCAAATGTCAGGGAAGATCCACAAGTGCCCTTCACACCCACTTGAAAACTCGACAGAACATAAATTTAAAAACTAAAAGCGCTGTAGCAGCAGATAATGAAAATGATGCGTCTTGTTCTAGTCAAAAGCTACCAAAAACATTAAATTATTATTTTCAAAATTAAAAGAAGGAACAGTTATGTGAAATCCTGGCTCGTATGGTTGCGCGTGATGGACTACCATTTAGAATGTTCTACTCTTCGGAGGATATAAGAAAAGGGCTACATGCAAGAGGATGTAATCAGCTGCAACAATAAACTCTATGATCACTGAATATAGCAAGAAGATAAGAATAGAAGTTATTAAAGAAATGTCTGATTTAAAATCGAAAGGTAACCGATTTAGCTTAACATTCGACGAATGGACTTCGGTTCGCAATCGGAGGTATTTAAACATAAACGTACATTCTACTGGAGGATATATACGGAACATTGGACTAGCCCGTTTACATAGAAAAGTGCCAACAGAAAAATGTTTGGAGATTTTGAAAATAAAATTACAAGAATTTGATCTCAACTTAACAAATGACATTGTTTATATTTTTGAAAGAAAATGGTTGACCTTGATGAAAATTGTGGAAGAAAATGGTCCGGGAAGAGGTCAATAAGTTTTTCTGAATATCAAGAATATTTATTCAGTAGCCAGTAGTAGGCTACTGAATAAATATTCTTGATATTCAGAAAAACTTATTGACCTCTTCCCGGACGATTTTCTTCCACGACATTGTTTATATATCGAGAGATGGTGCGTTAGCTATGGTAAAACTCGGACATTTGATTGAAGTCGAACATCAGTTATGTTTTGCACATGGCATCCCTCTAGCTGTTAGAGATATCCTTTACAAAAACAACTCCAGTTTAGTGACTGTTGATGCTGAAATTGAACCAATTGAATCCCAATTTAGCGATTCTGATAGTGATGTAGATGATGACAATGACATAGAAACTGACAATGAAGAAGATAAAAAGATTACAGATGATGGTCTTGTCCTAGAGTTTGGATCTGTAGACACTGAAATAAATTTGAATTATGCTAATTTATCCCAGCTGGTAACAAAAATTAGAAGTGTCATTAAAATTTTCAGAAGATCTACAACAAATAATGTGTAAAACTACAATTTGGAAAAGAATTGAATTTGCAATTGGATGAGATAACATGATGGAATAGTTTACTTATTATGTTGGAAAGGTTTTACCAATTACGGTATTGTGTCCAAAAAGCATTAATTGATTTAAAATCAAACATAGTCTTTTCCAAAGAGGAGTTCCTATTAATTTCAGAAATCATTGATGCATTGTCACCAATTAAATTAGCAGTCGAAGCACTATGCAGAAGAGGTTCTAATCTTCTTGTTGCAGACACGACGTTTAAATTTATGATTGACACGCTTGTTGCACAAAAAAAAAAGTAAAATAAGTATTGAATTGATAAATGCTCTGAAGTATAGAATGCTAAAGTATAGAATAATGCAAAGACGAACAAACACATCTCAAGTTATGCAATATTTACACAATGCTTCTTGAGTCTTGAGTAGATCAGAGATTACACAGTGATGTTTACCTCCTATAAGAATGACTACATCGTCCTCATACCCCTGTGCATAGAAGCCCGCCCTGTTCATTGACGACAGAAGTGAGTCCGCCACCAAACACCACAGCAATGGCAATAGAACACCACCCTGCGGACAGCCACCATTGGGCTTTATCCACAGTTTAGTGCCATCCAGTTCAGAGATTAGAGTTTTGTATTCCACCATGGAGTTTATCCATCTGCACACAACTGGCTCAACCTCCTTGTACCCTAAGGCCCGACTTATGTAAGGCGTTCGGTCAGAGGCTCCTTCAATAATAACGAAGATGCCTACGGTTGTTTCACCCTGTTTCGAAGATTTCTCTAATCTTGACCAGTGGCGGATTAAAGGTCCAGAGCGCCCTAGGCAATAACTTTATCGGCGCCCCTGTACCGGCCATAAATGGCCATCTTAATTTTAACTGATTGTCAGCATCATAGCATCATGCTTGTATTATATTATAGATCAGCATTTAGTTCTTTCTTTCTTTGTCGATATGTTATTTTTTTTATTTATTTAAAAATTCTGAGCTCGCGCGCCCCTTGTAACTACGCGCCCCTAGGCACGTGCCTAGTTTGCCTTACGGATAATCCGCCACTGATCTTGACACCAGGTTAAAAAGTGCAACCTCACAGGATTACCCTGCTTAATATGCAAATTATTTACCAATACACCCTCTCTAATGTGTCTGCTTAAGATCTCCTATAGAGTCTTCATCAAGAAGGATGTCAGACTGATTAGTCTAAAAGCTTTCAGATCATCATATGACCCCTTCCCAGGTTTTGCAAGGTAGCAGAGCTTGGATGTTCCCCACTTTAGAGGGATATATCCCACAGCAAGGCTGCCTCTAAGAAGTTCCAGCAGGTAGGTCCCAATAACCAGAGATCCTTGCTTCAGCAGGGCCGGTATTATACTATTGGGACCCCCCCCCCGATTTATAGGCCTCGAACATGTCTATCGCCCATTTGAGGAAATTCATGTACACCATTGGGTCTGAGGATGTGTTTAACTGGAGTGAATGTACACGCCTCCTGGGTTACACACCCTGGGAAGTGACTATTACCCAACTCCCTTAAGGTTTCCACCTCATTTTGCGTATACCCACCCATTGTCCTGAGCGTACCCATGACCATGTGTCCAACACCCGTTTACAGTATCTTTTTAATGCAACAGGCAGCAGGAGTGTTGTCCACATAACTGCAGTACCTCCTCCATGCCTGTCGGTATCCCACTTACCAATTCTTTTAGCAGGATTGAACAGCTTCCTGGTGCAGTTTCTTAGCTTATTTAGATTGTCGTTCCACCAAGAGGTTTTCCTGTTGGAGTTAGTATAGCATGCACGATTTCTGCTGGTGAAAGCTTCCATAATGGCTTCAGTTAGGGCTTCATTAAGGAATTCCAGCTGCCCTGTGTTTTTTATGACTTTAGGACAAATTCGTAACGTTATATACCACTTAATTGCCAAGTGGATGAATCCTTTATCACTCAATTCGACAATGAGTGTTGTTGGTGTATAAAAATAAAATAAGTTTAACGGGGGATTATGAAAGAAAATACAGTCAATCTGGTAATAAAAAAAAAAACATTCTTTTTAATTAGCGTTGGTTTAAATGACTTACAAATAGAGTTTGATTTCTTTAATCATCACAGTTCTCTTCCTACTATCCTATGGATACGTTTACGCCTGTTGCAAGTTTATTTGATGAGTGTACGTTTAATGACCGGCCGGCACTCACTTCAGAGTTAACTTCTACACTGCTTGATCTTCTCCTACTATCCTATGGATTGGTTTACTACTGTTGCAAGTTTATTTGATGAGTGTACGTTTAATGACCAGCCGGCACTCACTTCAGAGTTAACTTCTACACTGCACTGATCTTCTCCTACTATCCTATGGATTGGTTTACTACTGTTGCAAGTTTATTTGATGAGTGTACGTTTAATGACCGGCCGGCACTCACTTCAGAGTTAACTTCTACACTGCTTGATCTTCTCCTACTATCCTATGGATTGGTTTACTACTGTTGCAAGTTTATTTGATGAGTGTACGTTTAATGACCGGCCGGCACTCACTTCAGAGTTAACTTCTACACTGCACTGATCTTCTCCTACTATCCTATGGATTGGTTTACTACTGTTGCAAGTTTATTTGATGAGTGTACGTTTAATGACCGGCCGGCACTCACTTCAGAGTTAACTTCTACACTGCTTGATCTTCTCCTACTATCCTATGGATTGGTTTACTACTGTTGCAAGTTTATTTGATGAGTGTACGTTTAATGACCGGCCGGCACTCACTTCAGAGTTAACTTCTACACTGCACTGATCTTCTCCTACTATCCTATGGATTGGTTTACTACTGTTGCAAGTTTATTTGATGAGTGTACGTTTAATGACCGGCCGGCACTCACTTCAGAGTTAACTTCTACACTGCACTGATCTTCTCCTACTATCCTATGGATTGGTTTACAACTGTTGCTCACGCAACAAGTTTATTTGATGAATGTAAGTTTAATGAACGGCCGGCACTCACTTCAGAGTTAACTTGTACACTGCTTGATCTTCTCCTACTATCCTATGGATTGGTTTACTACTGTTGCTTACGCAACAAGTTTATTTGATGAATGTAAGTTTAATGACCGGCCGGCACTCACTTCAGAGTTAACTTCTACACTGCACTGATCTTCTCCTACTATCCTATGGATTGGTTTACAACTGTTGCTCACGCAACAAGTTTATTTGATGAATGTAAGTTTAATGAACGGCCGGCACTCACTTCAGAGTTAACTTGTACACTGCACTTGTTCCACTGACATAGATCACAAGGCGCATGCGCGCACCGTAGACACTCGTTTACATTACAATTTTTAATATTTCTTACAATTTTAATATTTATTAATCTAGTGTCACCAACATCCCACCCACCTAAAATCGCACGATTTTACAAGGGGTATATGTTTAAGATTCGGGGTCGTTTAAGTAAGGGAGCGGAATAAGCTTGTGAATGGATCGTTTGTGGCATCCTTTTCGATCCTTTATAGTTACCACTCTAACCACGTTACCTCTCCTGGATGAATCTCTTCTATTTTGGCTAGCACCCAGTTTAGCGGGCTGCAGGCAGCATCAGGTAGCAATACTAAGTCCGCCCATGTGAGATGAATAGGGAGGATTGAAGTGCCACTCGAAGCCTTGGTTCACAGCATGAGTATGTATCGTTCGTTGAATGTCTTCGTTCTTGAGGTAAGTTAATAGATCTTTTAATTGCCGAGAACTCCTACGAAATTAGGCCCACAGTCTGAATAGATTGCTGCTGGAAGTCCTCTGCGTGCTACGAATCTATCTAGTGTCGCTAGAAAGGCCTCAGTAGACATTGATGTAACTACTTCCAGGTGAATCGCCTTCGTTGCCATACATACGAAGACTACTAAATAAGCTTTAGATGTTGGTAAGTTTCGGCGTCGACTGTTCTCTCTAATGAAAAATGGGCCAGCGTAGTCAACACCAGTAAAGGTGAACGGTCTGCTTGGACGCACTCTGCAAGATGGTAAGTTGCCCATAACAGGTTGGATTGGACGCGCCTTCATTCTAATGCAAGTCATGCATTTGTAAATTCTACCTTTCACAGCTTGTCGAAGGCGAAAAACCCAATATTTTTGTCTTATTAAGGCTTGTAAGGCTTGTCGACCCAAGTGGAAATGAACGTTGTGCAAATAGTCAATTACCAACGTTATAAGATGGCATTTTCCAGGAAGAAGTATTGGTGATTTTGCTTCCGCAGATAGGTTTGAATTTTGCAGGCGACCTCCCACTCTTAAAATACCTTTCTCGTCTAATACGGCAGCCAGGATAAGGAGACGCTTCGAAGAAGGTAGGTTTTCTTCCCATAGGAATTCAGTACTGAATTCGTGTCGTTGGGATGCGATTATTAGTGCATCAAGTGAGTTCTCAAGTTCCTTCAACTTTAACGGCCCAATTAACTTGGTATTATGCCTCTTACTATTGTGAACAAATCTCAACACATATGCTAGTGATCGAACAACTTTATTATATGAGGAGTGACGCTTCATCCAGGTAATAATCATGGTTAAGTAAGTAGCATCGCTGGTATCAGGTAGATCAGTGTGGACTGTATGTATGGTTCCTGGGTTTACTTCAGATGCTCGATGCTTGTAAATCTCAGGTTGCTGAGGAAATATGAGAGGACGTGTACGCAACCAGTGTGGGCCCGCCCACCATAGTGTCTCATCCTTAAGTAACTGCGGCGCTATCCCACGAGATCCGAAATCAGCAGGATTTTCTTCGGATGGCACATGCAGCCATTCATTCTCAAGTGTGTGAGTTGTTATGTATGAGACACGATTCGCTATGGACGTTGGTAATGATTGAGGTGATATCCTGAGCCAGGCCAGCATGATGGTTGAGTCAGAGAAGAAGATCCTTTCTGCTATCGCTAGAGTTTCAGCCTCTGGTATATCTTCTGGCGGTTCTTTAAATGGTAGGGCCACAATATATCTTCCTGTAGAATCTCGATTATGAGTTTTCAAAATATGTTGTTCGGAAGGATCGTTTTTGCTGCCATCAATCGAAACCTCTACTTCTTCTATCGACCAGAATTTAGAAAGCAGCTCTTCATTGATAGACGATTCAAGTAGGCAATGACAGCGCAGGGTCGAAACTGAGTCTAAATTAGCACCTCCCATGACGACAAGTCCAAAGAAGGTTGGAAGTGCTCGGAAATTGTTGTCCAACGTGACTGGGCTGCCCGTTATAATTCGCATGAAACAATCGCCACCAAGAAGCATGTCGATCTCTCGAGGTTCCCAAAATAAGGGGTCAGCAAATGGCTGTGCAGCGGATCCATATATTGGTTGAAGTTGCGTTGTCGGTAGATCTCCAGTTAAATGGCCAACAATCAAAGGTTCGACGTCCAAATATTGATTTTGGTTGATTCTAGAGTGTAAGCGACACTTTAGCCTTCCTTTAACTCTGGGTACTGGGACACCCCCAGCCCCAAGAGGCGTATGAGTGGTTGCACGCCAGGTAAGTCCTAATCGTTTAGCACATTTAGACGTCATTAGAGAAAATTGAGATCCACAGTCGACCAAACAACGAACAGGTTGAAGGTTATTATCTGAATCGTGAATGAGCCCAATAGCGGTACCTAAGACAACTTGTGCGGGTCCTAGAACGCTACCAACCAGGGCAGACGAGGCAGGCTCAGAATCCCGTTTCTCGGTTGCAGAAGACTTGATTCGAGCTGGTGAAGAATCTGTGTTGATCGTAGGTTCCGAGTTTGATTTCTTCGCAAGATGGACCCAGGTATGGTGTTTATTACTACAAACTCGGCAGCGACCTGGTGAAAGGCATGCAGCTGTCCTATGGCCTGACCTAAGACAATTGAAACAGGCATTCTTTTTCCTCAGAAATGCTATCCTTTCTGTCGGAGTCATAGTTCTAAAAATCGGGCATTCCACTAGAGGGTGAACTTGTTTACAGGAACAGATTTGTGGTTTTACTGCGGGTGATGGTGTAGTAGTAGTTGCTAGAATGTTCGCCTTGGGCCTTGGCTTGGAAAGATTAATGTTCTTAGGAGCTGTGAGCTGCATTACTCGACTTCTACCTTGAACAAAATCAACTAATTGTTTAAAGGTCGGCCATTCCGTTGTGACTACTTCCACTTCAAAGTCATGTCTAGTTTGTGGATCAAGTTTATCCAGCGCTAAGGTCATCCATAAAAAGTCTGCTTGATCGGGTATCTCAATTGATCGGAAAGCCGCTATGTTTTCGGCCACTGCTCTAATAAACGCTTGTAAAGATTGAAGGGTAGGGCTACCTCTTTGAGGAGAAAACTCCAAAATTTGATCGATGTATGACGATGCAAGCAGTCGTTTATTGTCATATCTATCTGTCAATGCGTCCCATGCCTTCTGGTAATTAGGCTCATCCAAGCTAAACGGGGCTATTAGGGCCAAAGGTTCCCCGATGACAGACGTGGATAAGTAATGGAACTTCTCTATTATCGGGACCTCAACATTTGTGTGTACCATACTAAGGAACAACTGCTTGAATTTTGGCCATTCACGAATGTTTCCATTAAATTTAGGCAACTCCATGCGAGCTAGCCTTCGGTGAGTTGAATGCGCGAACGAACAAGAGTTTCTTGACGATTGAGAATTTTCATTCTGTTGAGCTTGTTTCTCTTGTTGCATCTCAACAATTTTATAATATAGAGCATTTATCTCACCTCTCTCCTTGATGTCCTCATCAGTAGGAAACAATGTGTCTTTTTCATTAATAATTGCTAATACCTGACCCTCTTCAAACTTAGTCGTGTAACTAGCCTTCAATACATCCGCAGTTAAAGACATAGCCTTGAATGCTGAATCCATGCTTGCTGTACCTACATTATAAATCTGTGCTATATCTTTACGTAAAAGTTTAAGAGCTGCGCGGATGCATTTAATTTGTAATTCAGGGGGGGCCATGGTGACGACACTTTACAAATATATTTAGAAAAAAACAAAATTTAAATTTATATTGTTTACAGAAAACCGACGTTATAGAATTTATGATTCTTAAAAGTATTATATTTATATAAAATGGAAAGTAAAATAAAAGATCGTAAACAAACTCGTTACTTAAATTATAAAATAAAAAATTACTAATTACTTAAAACACAAAATAAAATAATTTCAATATAAGAGATGAGACAAAAAAATGTTACCTTATACCTAAAACTCATATATTTTACTACAAAATGATGAGAATCATATAATTGGCTTCTCATTTAATAAACCTAGCAAGTAAGAATATATTCACGAAACTAACCAACTCAGTATAATAAATGAATTACCTCATTAACTCTAAATAAAATTGTAAATCTTATTCTTAAGTAATTAAATTCCAATTAATAAATCTTAATCTCAAATCGTTAGTAGTCCATATATTCTTACCACTAATATTTCTCAGTTAATTATAAATAATTTATAAACCAATAGTCTATGAGTTTATATAAGTGCCTTTTTCAAAAATCTGTACTTTATTTCATAAAATTAATTAAATAATTTTAAAATAATTAAGGCAATTATATGTAAATAGTAACGTATATAATACAGAGCATTGTTTTCAACTCAACTCTCCACATAGGTAAACAACAGTACAGATAATACTTCGTGGACTCTTCTACAGTATTAGACTCAGAAATAATTATTCAATATTTTATTGTTTTCCTTTTTCTTTTTAAATATTACTGAAATTTTAATTTAATTTCACGTTTAAATTTCATTCTTAATAAAGTGATTCCAAAAATTAAATTTAACATATAACTATTTTGAATTATATTTCTACTTATTTTGTAACTAATTAATAAACTTAAAGTAAATTATTGACTGTATTTTCTTTCTTAATATCCGGCCCGGAGATTGACCAATGATGGTGTTATAAAAATAAAATAAGTTTAACGGGGGATTATGAAAGAAAATACAGTCAATCTGGTAATAAAAAAAAAAACATTCTTTTTAATTAGCGTTGGTTTAAATGACTTACAAATACAGTTTATATGATTTCTTTAATCATCACAGTTCTCTTCCTACTATCCTATGGATGGGTTTACTACTGTTGCTTACGCAACAAGTTTATTTGATGAGTGTACGTTTAATGACCGGCCGGCACTCACTTCAGAGTTAACTTCTACACTGCACTGATCTTCTCCTACTATCCTATGGATTGGTTTACAACTGTTGCTCACGCAACAAGTTTATTTGATGAATGTAAGTTTAATGAACGGCCGGCACTCACTTCAGAGTTAACTTGTACACTGCTTGATCTTCTCCTACTATCCTATGGATTGGTTTACAACTGTTGCTCACGCAACAAGTTTATTTGATGAATGTAAGTTTAATGAACGGCCGGCACTCACTTCAGAGTTAACTTCTACACTGCACTTGTTCCACTGACATAGATCACAAGGCGCATGCGCGCACCGTAGACACTCGTTTACATTACAATTTTTAATATTTCTTACAATTTTAATATTTATTAATCTAGTGTCACCAACAAGTGTAGTAGGTTATAAAATCGATTAGCACAGAGTTACTGTGCTTTTAATTGATAAATTAATTATTTAAAAGAAAAAACATGATGATGAAAGGAGAGAGGATTTCTGAGGAAACTGGAGGGAACAGAGGAAGCAAAATGTCAACTCTTCCTCAAAACTAATTAACATTAATTAAAGCACTATATTATTATAATATTAATTATAGCTTTATATTTTCATTAAGACACAATCTTTATTAGATAAGAAGCATGACAAATAAAAGAAAAATAGTTTCTTTGATCTATTAAGACCTTAATGATCTATTAAGAAAAATATTTCACATATTCCTGAGCGCATACTAATAGAAAAATAGAATTATTAAGTAATAATTCTAATACTAATAATAGTAAAATATTTATATAAGTAAAAATTATATAATAATAAAAGGCTTAGACAATTTTAATGTTTGATGCCAATAACGCTAATTGCTATTTACCAACTTCCGTTCATGGATTATCATTAAATTACATGAGCCTTAACGCAATCCATCTACCCTAACTTACACATCAGCCTATCCCTCTTAAAAGTCAACTCGGCACTTATTAACTTTTTAGAAATTTGTTTGCTACATAGCCTGTCTTCACAATGGTTTCACCTCAATTATTGGGTTGTCACACATGAAATGTCCGATTTTTTAAATCTTAATCTTTATAGGGGATTAAAGCGTTGCCTGTTGATTCCTAACAAAATATTTACTATCTATAATAAGCACTTGTTAATCCTCTATTTCCAAACTATATTTGTTTTTTTCCCAAATACAGATCTTAGTATAATTTTAACCGTGGCCATGGAAACACGCAATTTCCGAACGATTATTTTTATGAGTACAAACTCGGTCATTCTGCTGCCCAGGTAGCAAGAAATATTAATCATGCGTTTGGTGAAGGAAGCGCTAATGAAAGAACCATCCGTCATTGGTTTACAAGATTTTCCTAAGGAGATACGACATTAGAAAATCTGCCCCATGGACGACCTCAAACATCAATAGCGGACGAAGATCTTAAGAATGCTGTGGAAGAAGACCGTCATAAAACAGTCAGAGAATATGCGTCAGAGCTAGCCACAAGTTGTACGACAGTTTCCAGGCACTTAAAATTGATCGGAAAGGCAAAAAAGCTGGATTCCTGGGTCCCACACGAGCTCAACAAACGTCAGCAGTTGAAACGTCCAGAGATCTGTGTTTCTTTGCTTGCTCCTCAAAGAAACAAACCATTTCTCGGCCGCTTAATAACTTGTGATGAAAAGTGGATCATGCATGACAATCGGTACCGATCTGGTCAATGATTAGATGCCGATCAGCCTCCTGGGCACAAGCCAAAACAGAATCTCCGAAAATCCGAGAATCTCCATCCGAAAATGTTTACTGTATACTGTATACTAATGGTAACTGTAAGGTGGTCTATGGCCGGGTCATTCATTTTTCTTTTCTACCAAAGGGAAAAACAATTGATTCAACATCATACTGCCAAGAAATTGGCCAACTGCATCAAAATTTGATGAAGCAACAGCCGGTTCTGGTAAACAGGAAAGGACCTATTCTCCTTCATGATAACGCCCGACCTCATGTTTTAATACAGCCAGTGAATAAATTAAAGGAGTTGGGCTATGAAGTCTTACCACACTCCCCATATTCCCCTGATCTATCCCCTACCGACTACCACTTTTTTCGGAGTTTGGACAACTTTTTGCAAGGTAAATTGTTTACCAATGATTTAGACATTAAAAATGCATTTTCTCAATTCCTTTCAACATGACTCGACGTTTTTCAAATCTGGGATAGAAAACTTGGTAACCCATTGGCAGAAGTGTATTGAAAATGATGGTAAATACCTTGAATAAAAAATATGTTAGATTTGATCTCAAATTTTTATTTTCTTCCTGGTTCTAAAAACGGTCATTTCGTGTGTGACAACCCAATATATTAACCACAATTTTTCTCTGCACTATATACTAATAATACCATACTACACTACTGGTACATACTGATATATACCAAGTAGGGTTACTGGTACATACTAATATATACCAAGTAGGATATTTCCAAAATTCTTCAATCCCGTAACAGAATATTCTACACAAGACCTAATTTCTGAGTAAGAAGTGGTCCATAATTAAAAGTTAACAAACACATTTTATATCTGTATAGGACAGTTGGAAGTTTTATAGTTCTATGAATTCTATTTTTTAAATTTTGAGACAATAACCATTTCTTCTCTTTACCAGGCCTTTATTTATATTTAAATTTAATTAATTTTTTTTATAGATCCTAAGTATTTAAACTGCTCGACATGTTCAAACTTATTCCCAACTAATCTAATCTAATCTAATCTACTAATCATTTCTGCTACCAACCATATGAATGATTCAACTGAAGCATAAAAAAACACAAGTATAATTCCCAATCTTCAAGAATTCAAAGTTCTCAGATAGCCTCTATTAAAAGATATTTAATTTTAATAAAGAAAAAACTAAGGAATCAAACTATATTGATTGATTAACGTAATATTAGTTGAATAATAATTCATATACCTCTCCAATATTGAGGACTGCAACAGCATGCGGTCGCTTGAAGGTGCCGCTCGCTTGCTGGGCTGCAAGAATCTTTTTGGCGGAGTCATTGTGAAGCATCCTTCCTATTCGATAGACGTGGGCCACAATATACAGTTCCTTGCTTAGGTCTGCACTTCCTAAATCCTAAAACCAAAAAGCAACAAGCCTATTTAACGGCAATGTGATAAAAGATAATTTATACTGTTTATAATAATAAAGAATTTGTATGAATGAATGTGCTAATCCTAGAAACTACTGATCCAATTTAATAACACATTTTTTGGTAGAATAAAAATATTTAAAAATAATCACCATCAAAAAACCAATAAATAAAAAATTAAGAAAAAAAAAATTATATATATATATATATATATATACACACACACACATGCACATACTTATTTACTTTTATTGTTATGCCTAACAATAACAATATGTTGAATTATTCAATAAATTTTTGGTGATAAATTTAATGTAGAATTTATTGAAGGGTAATTTTTATACAAATGTTAGAGAGGAAAATAGTTAACTGGAAGATCTAATAAAGTATACAATTAGCCTGGGGGGTGCAGTCAATAATAGAATAATATAGAGTTATAGAAAAATAAAGAAAATTAGCGATGGATAGATTATTAAGGATGTATACGAATAAAAAAAACAATGGCAGAATATCTGTACAGAAAGGGTTCAATCCAAATCTAACATTGGAGAAACTGCTTTAACAATTAATTCATTACAATTACAAAATAATGATAGAAAATAGTAGATCTAGCTAATACACCAGATAATAGATCTAGGTAATACACCAGGTTACAGATCTAGGTAATACACCAGGTTACAGATCTAGGTAATACACCAGATAATAGATCTAGGTAATAACCAGGTTATAGATCTAGGTAATAGATCTAGCTTATGCACCAGGTTATAAATCTAGCTAATACACCAGATAATAGATCTAGCTAATACACCAGGTTATAGATCTAAATAATACACCAGGTTATAGATCTAAATAATACACCAGATAAAAATATACAGTTATTGATCATAGATTATTCTTGATAAAAGGAATCATGAGTAGACATAAAAAAGAAATTCACTTATAGAGATGTTGTGCATTTACAAGATATTCAATTCTGATTCATAATTAATTCAATATCTTACTAATCCTACTTTTAAAAAAATTATAGATATTTAAAAATTCATTAGATATGTAAAAATATATTTTTCTAGTGTAAGCTAAACCACTAAAACATGCTCAAGATTGTACCTCGAGCATTTGTAATATATAGCTTGTAATGTAGCTCGAGCATTTGTAATATGTAGCTTGCAATGTAGCTCGAGCATTTGTAATACATAGCTTGTAATGTAGCTTGAGCATTTGTAATATGCAGCTTGCAATGTAGCTCGAGCATTTGTAATACATAGCTTGTAATGTAGCTCGAGCATTTGTAATATGTAGCTTGCAATGTAGCTCGAGCATTTGTAATATATAGCTTGTAATGAAGCTCGAGGATTTGTAATATGTAGCTTCCAATGTAGCTCGAGCATTTGTAATATATAGCTCGAGCATTTGTAATATATAGCTCGAGCATTTGTAATATGTAGCTCGAGCATTAGTTAACGCTGGTTCAAAAATAGCAACTATCAGAATAGAATTTTAATATTTCAAAGGAAGGTATCAAGTGTCATGGCCGCATACACAGTTCACTGTTAATTACGCTCCTCATTTGTTACTATTTATACAATGAACAACTCAACAGCTACAACTGAAAATGTGTAGGAAATAGTTTATTAACAATATGAACCTATTTTAATCAAGGGTTGTGAGGTGACTATTATAAATAGACGATTATTAACTGGTGGACGTTTGCTGAGGCAGCAACGTGCCAACTAATCCTTACAGGACTTAGCATAGTCGCAACGCCAAGTTCAAGGTCAAGGCTTGGTGCGTGGATCCCTTCCGATCCTCCGATCGAATGCCAGGAAAGACATTAATTTTTTTTTTAAATAATTAGTTTAATTATGTTTAATACAGGATGCATGGATATAATTTAGGGATAAGAATATATTTTTAATTATTTATATATTATATATATATATATATATATATTTTTTTTTTTTTTGTTTTTCCTTTTATTATTATTTATAATAGACAATGAATGACAATTCGTGTAGTGAAGTGTCGGAGGAAGAAACTCCTTTCTCGGAAATAAGTGAGACGGACTCACAATACTTAAAAAGACGAACTCTACAGAAGAGAGAGAGAAAGTCTGCACCGGGCTCGGCCGGGAACTCTCCTAATAAAAAAAGAAACAAGTCAACAGCTTTAAAAAAGACACCCACACAAAACAATGAGGTATCAGGGCGTCCTAAAACTCGCAGTAAAACTACTGCAGCCAAAAGTTCAATTAACAGCCTAGAAAATAGACCACCATCAGTCTCAACTAGCGGCAATTCCACTTCAAATAATTTAGCTCCTAAACAGGAAACCATAAATCAGGGATTCGTTGATCCGAAGCCACCACCAATCTTTATATCAAAAATAAATAATTTCTATGCATTCGGCCAAGAAATTGCGGAATTGATTGGCTCGACAAACTTTAGTTGTTATTCCAGAGTGAAGGACATCAAAATAAACACTGAAAACAAAGATACATACAAAAAACTAGTAGATCACCTGACTGTGAAAAAATACGATTTTCACTGTTATCAATTGAGACAGGACAAATCATACAGAGTGGTGTTGAGAGGGCTGCACTCATCCACCCTTACGTCAGCAATTAAGAAAGACCTAGAAGAAATAGGCCACAATGTGAGAAATGTCTCATGCGTATTGCACCCCACAGAGAAATATCCTCTACCATTATTCTTCATGGATTTGGAACCAGCACGCGATAATGAGGATATTTTTCAAGTCTCAAGACTGGTTTATTCTACCGTTCAATTCGAACAGCCCAAACAAAAAACAACCTTAGTACAATGCACTAAATGCCAAAACTTGGGTCATACTAAGAGGTATTGCCCCCACGAACCCAGGTGCCTCAAGTGTGCAGGCTCACACCCAACTCAGGCACATAATTAAATAAGTAACCACTTATTTAGTGTTTTTATTTGACTGCACCCCCAACTATTTTCTTCCTTACATCTATCTTTCAGTCAACCATCCCCTCGCTTCTCAAAAATCTAATGCCGAAGCTGCAAAATGTGCCCTCTATGGCGGAGATCATCCCGCAAACTATACAGGCTGTATGGTCTATAAAAACTTCCATCGCCAGAGAACTTTTAAAATAAAAGATAGAATAGAGAAGACTACGACTCAGGCACTTGAAGTCGACAACGTCACAATCTTCCCTGAATTGCCAAAAACCTTCCAACTGCAACAATTTACTAATAAATACAACGTCCACAGAGGACAGCACTTCAACTAATCTGCAACAGCCTCGGAGTCGGGCGCCTCAAACCTCCCAACTCAAGCCTCAGACTTCCCTTAACAGGACTCAGACCTCCCAACCCAAGCCTCGGGGATCCCAACCTCAATTCCAGACATCCCATCCTACAGCTGAACCTCCACTTCAGCAAATTCCTTCCTATCATCTCCCCATCCTCTCAGAACCCTCAAACAAATTCCCTAAATCATAATATAACAAAAACAAATCCAGCTCCACAGACTCAACTCCCAGGCAACTATCCTTTCCAGATAAATTATCCACCCCAACCTCCAGATGTATATCCAGTCCACCATCCAACAGACATAAACTTTATCTTATCTTCCTTCCTGAGAGATCTTCAGGACACCATCAAACCAATCATCGTCCTACTCACAAGATTTCTTTCTGAAGTTCCACTTAACCTTCAACGATGAGTATAAAGCCCTTAACTATCCTTTTGTGGAATGCAAACGGACTACTCAATCACCGTGACGAACTAGACATATTTCTTCATGACAAACAAATAGATATAGCTTTGCTGACTGAAACTCACTTCACTCAACGTAAACGCAATTCTATTTACGGGACTATATTACTTATAGGTCAGACCACCCAGACAACACTTCACATGCTGGATCCAGCATTCTCATCCATAAAACTCTATCTCATTCCCTTGTTCCTTCTACTCCAACTGATGCTATTCAATCAACATCAGTATCCATAACATCACGCCCTTTCCATATCACACTTTCAGCTGTATACTGTCCTCCCGGTAGTTCCATCTCTCATAACCTTTTAGATTTCCTATTCCAATTTTTTGGACCGTGTTTCATTGCTGGAGGAGACTACAATGCTAAACACCAACGATGGGGTTGTCAAACATCCAACTCCCGTGGAAATATTCTATCCTCTCTCACATCCTCAAAGAGTTACACAATCCTTGCCCCCAAAAATCCTACCTACTGGCCTACATCCCTCAAAAAATGTCCCGACATCCTTGACATATTTGTTACATCCTAGATTTCCCCTGCACAAGCCAATATTGAATCCTTGGACGACCTCTCATCAGATCATAGTCCAGTCCTCCTTTTCTTGCACTCAAGTTTTGCTCCCAAGCCTTCCCCTCCCACATTGATTACAGAACGTGTCAACTGGGAAGATTTTTGTTATAACTTGGAGGACAAACTGGACTTAAAAATTTCACTTAAGACAAAACAAGACATTGATACAGCCATAGAAAAACTTACAACTTCAATCATAAGCAGTTTACATGATAACATCACAAATCATACAATTAATAACTATCAACAGACTGATTTGCCACAGCATATTCGAATCTTATTAAGAGGAAAACGCAGAGCAAGATCGAAGTGGCATAGAACTCGATATCCAGCAGATAAAACATATCTATACAAAATTAACTAACAAACTAAAAGCAGAAATCAAGAAGTTCAAAATTCAAAATTTAATTACCTGGACTGAAAATCTTACAACCACCGACAAATCATTATGAATGACCACCAAAAAACTCCTAAAGTTCAAGGAATTTAATCATCCACTCCTTACTGAATCAAATAACTGGACAAGATCTGACAGAGAAAAATCAGAGTTATTTGGTCAATACCTTTCCAAAATCTTTCATCCACATCCTAAAATCATTAACCCAACTCACATTGAATGTATAAAAGAAGCATAAGATGTTCCCCTACAAATGTCCCTTCCACCCAAAGCATTCCATCCTACAGAAATATCCAACATTATTCACAGACTACCTTCCCGCAAAGCTCCTGGGTATGACCTCATCACAATTCATATCTTAAAACACCTTAATAGAAAAGCCATTCTATTCCTTACCTATATTAATAATGCTGTACTCCGCTCCACATATTTTCCTGATCTCTGGAAATTATCCATTGTAAAAATGATACCCAAACCTAAAAAAAAACCAGAATACCCTTCCTCTTACTGTCCTATCTCTCTTTTACCTTGCATGGGTAAAATCCTAGAAAAACTCATCCTCAAACGATTGTACCCCATCCTTGATGCAAATCACATAATACCAGATCACCAGTTTGGATTCCGAGCATCCCACTCCACTATTCAGCAATGTCATCGTGTGGTGTATATAGTCTCCTCTGCATTAGAACGTGGATCATAATGCTCGGGCGTCTTTCTTGACTTGGAACAGGCTTTTGACCGAGTCTGGCATCCGGGCTTGCTCTACAAACTCCGTAAATTCCTACCTCATACCTACTTTCTCATCCTTCAATCCTATCTCACAAATAGAACTTTCCAGGTAAACCATAATAATGTCCTTTCATCCCTCTTCTCCCAATCTGCTGGTGTTCCTCAAGGTAGTATCCTTGGCCCAATCCTTTATACAGTTTATACAGCTGACATCCCAACTCATCCTAACACTATCCTTACCACGTATGCTGATGATACATGTGTATTATCAGCCAACACCAATCCAGTTATTGCATCCCAAAGGCTCCAATCCCATATTACTGATCTTGAAGAATGGTGTCAAAACTGGAGAATTAAAATAAATTCTCAAAAATCCCATCAAATCACTTTTACCTTACGTCGTAAACCAATGACTTCCTGCCCTTCAGTATCCTTTAATAATATCCCACTGGAGCCTGTAGAACAGATCTGATACTTAGGGTTGCACCTCGACAAACGATTAACCTGGAATCCTCATACTAGACTGTAAGGCCAGAAACCGCTCGACGTTTCAGGCTACTTCAACACTTACTAGACAAACGCTCTAACCTCCCAATTAACTACAAAAGACTCATCTACATGACCATCATACGACCTATTTGGACTTACGGAGTAGAGCTTTGGGGCTCCACTAAGCCACCGAATTCCTCTCGTATCCAATCCCTACAATCCAAAATCCTTCGTAAAATCCTCAATGCTCCTTATTTTGTTAAGAATAAAGTCATCCATAACGACCTTAATGTCCCATTTGTTGCTGATTTGGCCCGAACCCGGTATCTTTTCATAACAAACTTCATTCCCTCTCAAACCCACTAGTTTCAAACCTAGCTTCCTCTTCGATTCCCGATAATCCTCCGAGGCGTCTGAAAAGAAGATGGCCACGTGACCTTCTTAGTTGAACTAGTGATTTGAGTACTACCAGTGGGTGGTTTCTCTACTTGCCATTATGTATCACATAGCCTATTTACTGGATGTATTTTTTAATACAGTTGTAAATATCAATAATAAATTTAAAATAAAAAAAAAAAAATATTTCAAAGGGAAGAGTAGGGTTCATTGACAACACTTACGCATTTTAATTTTTTATCCAAACTATGGTTGACATGTTCAAATGATTTGTTATGTCTATAGTTAGTATAATAATACAATAAATAATAAACTCACTGTGAATATTGTACAGTTACTGTTCAATTTTTCAATATAATTCGAAAAACCATCTTTGGATATCTTGACTAGGAATCTCTCACTGAAATCAGATACAATGTATTTAAGAAATTAATATATCAAAATCAAAGTTGTACACTAAAGTAGAAAACAATATCGAAGAAAAAAATATAGCCAAATAGAGTTTTGGCTCTATTTTATTGATTAAAAAATAAATACTAAACATTATAATCACCTGATAAATTTAGATTTTTTGGCATCGTACAAAGAAAGGTAGACCTCAGTAGTTTCACCGACATTGTGCCCGAAGTCCCGCATACAAAGGTAGAGATGATGAGACAGTGTTCTCTTGTCCTCTCTTCGCTTTAAGGTCCCTCTTGACTATAGCAATCAAAATCATTAAAGAAAAATATACAACATTTTAATTGATAATAAATAGAGTAATTTAGTCTGTCTTGTTAATAATATGGTTTAATATTCTTGAAAATAAACTAACTAGCAATATAAGGGTAATAGCCTTTTAGTTTCAAACGAAAGCATATTTTATTTTGTACTAATTTTGATCGTGCAGTTTTTCTGGGGGACAGAAACTTCTTGAACATCCCTATTTAACTATTCCGAAAATCTCCACTTCCCAGAAAAAAATTAATGTTGGTTTTTCCATGTACATTTTAAAAAATATATATTTATATCTTAATGATAAAAGTAGTGATTGATAAAAGTGCAAAAATGTTTATATATTGTTTTGACCTTTATTATTAAAAGTTGGCAACTTCTAAACAAGTCAATGAGGTTTCTAAGACAAGGTGATACATATTTATTAGGAACATAAAAAAGATAAGATAATGACAATGATTTTTTATGATTCCCTTGAGTATTATAAAGTAGTGCATCCTTAAAAAACATATTTTTTCTTAATTGATTTTTATTTTATACAAACAGGTAACAAGAACTCCCCCATCCACTCATCCTGACGCATAAATACTGAAAAACAAAGTTATAGAGTCAAAATAGTGATAATTATAGCACTAAACATATAATAAGAAAGATCTCATTCAAAATAAAATGTAACATAATTTTTAGCTAATTAAAATGGATAAAAACAACTTACTGATGAATTCAGGGAATTCTCAGAACTGTGAACATGCTAAGTAACAAAGAAAAATAATGATTAGTATTAGAATAAATGCATAAAATAATAATAACCATTATAATTAAGAAAAGCGCATTTCATTTTTTATTCCATAATTTCACACTCTTTGAAAACATATCTTTAAATTTTTTACCTATTACATCTTGATTGAACTGAATAACAAATTTATGACTGGAATTTGGATTCGCAAGAGCTGGAAGAAACTCCAAATCTTTACCCAAGTCTTTTTTACCCACCTCGTTTATATCACCCTTTTAACTAAAATATTTCTTAATAATATATTCATAATATAATCCAACAGCTTATAATCCACCACTCACTTATATACTTAAGAAACAAAAATTTTCTTCTCACTGTTATACAAATGAAAAGTAATTATTGTTGAGAATAAAAAGATTGCAGACAAACAAAATATTCTACAACATAATACTAGTAAGGGTTACCATAAATAATGGGAAATAGTATTCAAGTTTTTTTACTTTTCATTTTATTTTCCTCTCATATCTATAGCCGAGTGGGCTATATCTGTTCAAATGTTTTTCCGACTGTAACAAGGATATGATATACAGAAACAAACATGTTTTCCCACTTTTTTGGTTAATAAATATCTACCGATCCTCCTGATCTCCTCATTGATTCGGCAAATTTTATAAGCAAATATAAGCTATTATATTTTAGGTATTCAAACATTTTTCAGATTTTTTATGTTGTAGTAAAAAACAAATTTGAAAACTTTTCTGATGTTTCATTTCCATTTCTATTCATTTTTGTGAATATTTTTACACTTACTGGTGTGAAGAGTATCAAATATGAATTTTTCTGAGTTTTCATTCTCTTTGGGAATTAGATTTTCTCTAATCAAATAATTTTTTGTTTAAAAATAAAATATAAAGCAGAAAATGTGGAAACTATTTAGCAAAGGAGAGATGGTAGTTAAGCATGGTTACCAAGCCATTAGACCACCACAACCTATGTTATTATGATAAGATGAAAACTCACCACTTGATAAAGTTCAATCACACTGACAGAGCATGGGTCTACCATTTCCCCGCCGATCCTAGGCACAAGATCAAGGCCAAGTTTCCTGCAAACAATAAAAAACAAGAATTAATTTTGCTTTTAAATCAAACAATTAAAAAACCTATTTTTTTTTCATCTATAAAAATGACAAGCAGTTCTTTTGTTACTCAGTTGTACCAATTACTCAGCTTCTTTAAAAATGTTATGAGGAGAGAATAGATTACTTTTGAATTGCACTCACTCACTATTGGCAGCTACAACCCTTGCAGGACCTGGGCCTGTGCCACCTTTCTTCCCCATTCCTTGCGGTCTCCAGTGAGGCTCCTCCAATTTCATATATCCATCTTTCTTAAACCGTCTGCCAAGTTGTCTATCCACCGACGCCTGGGTCTGCCACTTTTTCCTTTTCCACCCGGTGCAGCATTTAACATCATTATAGCCAGCACGTAGGGCTTCATTCTTTCCACATGCCCTAACCATCATAGTCTGCTCTTCTAAATAGCACAGACGATAGCAGACTCTCCGTACAACTCCATTAGTTCAGCATTGCTTCTGATTCTCCACCTGTGCTATTCATTGAGAGGTCCAAAGATCTTCCTCAGGGGAAGAGCTCTTATCTTTTCCTTGATCAGAGTCCTCGTCTCGCTGCCCTACATTACTAGTTGCCTAACTATTGCTTTATATAACAAAAGCCTGGCTTTCCTGCAAAGTTTTTGTATCAGAAAGATTTTTGTAGGGCATAGAGACACCTGGTTCCTGCTACCATTTTGTCCTTAATTTCTATTTCTACATTGTCGTTCTCGGTCACTACTCCTCCCCGGTACTTGAATGTACCACACCTGTAGAACGTGTCTTCGACCCAGTCAACAGCTGTTCTCTCTCCACTCTGTCTCGATGCTTTCATTTATCTAGTCTTTTCAACATTTATTCTGAGTCCCAATGCTAGTGGTCCTCTCTTGAATTCCCCTACAGCTCTTTCAAGGCTGTTTTGGTTCTCGCTGTCATGTCTACATTTTACAGTTGAATAACTCAAAAACGAATCATTTGAGACTGAGGTAGCCAGCCCCTGTGCAGTTCATTGTCGCTTAACCATCTGCATATATGTGAACCCAGCTTTGCCGAATGTATAGTTCAGCAATTGTTTCCAGGGCTGCACTTACTTACCAGATTGTTAAGAATGACTTATGAGTAAAGTAGCGGTTTGGTAAAGGTCCAGGGAGAAATTAGAAGAAACTTCACGATTCAAAAAGGAGTTACAGAAGGAGACCCTACATCCCCAGTGTTATTTATAATGACAACAACAGCAAAAGATCATAATGACAACCAAACCAAGGAGGTCCAATATCTCGCGCGTGTTGATGATGTGGTCGTCAACAAGAAATCAAAATGTGGTCTTGGAGGCATTTTTGGAATGTGAAGAGACAGCTGGGAAGAGAGTGCTCATAATAGATGCATACAAAACAATGTACATCCTCACATCAAGAAAAACGTCATCCAGTGGATACCTCCAAGGAAGAGGGTACAGTTTGGAAAATGCTAAATCACTTAAATATCTTGGCACCTTGTAACAGAAGATAACAGGCAGGAACAGTAAATAAAGGCGGGAATTGAGAACGGTAACAGATGTTATTGGTCCACCAAAAAACTGTTCCAAAGTAGAGCTATACCACAAAGCCTCAAAATAAGGGTATATAACAGGATACTTAATCCAGTTGTCATGTATGGAGGGGAGGGATGGGCTCTATCCAAGCAGCAAGATAAATTATTGAATTACTTGGGAGAGAAACATCCTTAGAAGAGTATATGGCCAAACAAAGGAAGGAAGTCGTTTTCGCATCAAAAAGGCTCAAGAACTTAAGGAGAACTTGATTTAATGCCTTGTATAAAAAAAGCAAGATTAAGAAGATTAGGGCACATACTTAGAATGGATAAAAAAAGACTACCAAAATTAATCAAGCAGGGACATCCAGACGGAGAAAGAAGAAGAGACAATCCTTAAGACGACGTGGCTGCGGGGGTGAAAACATGGAGAAGAGCTGAGGAAGATCGGTCAGAATGGAGGAGAATGACCGAGGAGGCCAAGCGGTCCATGGCGGACCATAGCGCTGAGTGAAGAAGAAGAACCTGATCCTAGTTCACTTCTTCTTCTTTCCCTACCCCCCTACGCCTCTCATCCCTTCTCCGTGATCGTCCAAACCTGGATACGAGGTTTTCGTAAGGCAGTCAGGTCTTCCCTAAGGTCTTTTACCTGTTGATCGGAATTCATAGAAGAAGTGAAATCTCACTTTTGGAAAATGAGTCCTAATTAACTCTCTCGTTCTTGAAACCTCGATATGATAACGAGCAAGACGGGTAGGTAAGGTACGGTACACCAGGAGCCGACCGGTTCCGGAGGCAGCCGAAGGTACCCGAACCTCCCCCCTTCCTAGGTTCACCCCCTACCCCATCCCCACCACCTGGCTCGAGCAGCAACAAGTGGCTTCAGTGTGGTCGTGGCGCTTGAAGTGTTAGGGTGAGAGACGTTGTCAGTTCTAGTTAGTGTTATAGAAATTTATCATAAAACAGTGTTTGTACCAGGTTGGAGTCGAAGCATCGGGGCAATACCATCATTTGTACAGCACAACAGGTATAATGGAATAAGTTCAATACATTAAATGGACATTCTTTCTACTTTGTTTGTTTGTCTTATGTTTTTCCTAACTATCTAAAGTATATCAATTATATACATGTTAATGTATTTACGTATTTAGCTTAATAAGGTACATTTACAGGAGTTGAATCCTTGTTCTGTTAATAATGCCTAAAAAATATATATATATGAAATGAATTCAATCTTCTTCGTATTACTTTAAATAGGTTTATGTTTTCATTGAATAAAATAAATATACTTTGAAGGGACTTTTTCAATTCAACGCGCAGTATTCTTTTCATTTTGAATTTCGTCATATATAAACAATTTCTATTGTATAATTCTAAGTGTAAGATGAAATATTTTCTTCTAATTTCATATTCATATATTAAGGATAATGTAATTGTGCAGGTATATATGGCATTATAACAGGACTATCTGTTTAGATGCCCGAAGTTAGAAACCCGTCTAAAGGAAATGCCTCCAAGCCCCACTGGACAACCAGTTTTGTCCGCCATAAGGTCTCTTGTCGTAACTCCAACAAGTCTTTGTGTCTGGGAGGTAGGCGGCACTCGTCCCTTGGTTAGGGGCCATGTAATCTATGCTGTTATATACTGAACTAAATAAACAGTACTAACTAAAATAAAAACATTATCGCTATAAACATAGTTACAATTGAGAAATTAATTCAAGGTAAATAATATTAACACCCATTGTCAAAAATGGTGAGAGATTGTTGATCTTAGGATTGCAACTATTCCATAAAAAGTAGTTAAAATAATAAACCCAGGAACGTTGTAACAAAAATTTACCAATTCTTTCGAATTTTAATACTTAACCAAGATTATATTTTTTCTTTGTGTTCAAATAACATTCTGTAGTAAAGAATTATTAGAATAGCAAGTTCTTTACTCAAGATAATTGAATAATGGTTTTGAATTTTAGCGACTCTTTTTCTTTTATACCATAGCAAATTTCGCAATTATTGGAATTTTAAAATTATTGAAGATAACACCCCACGTTCCTGTAAGCTGTGAAGAATTAGGTCAGGTTCAATGTTATGAGTTAAGAGTGATGAAGTAATATCCATGATCCATGGTTTCGCCCATCGGGTACACGCTAATAACAAAAACCCTTCACTGTCCATAGGCTTATGCATTAATATTAATATTAGCTATCCATAGGTTACAAATAAGGTTTATGTATTAATACGTACGGATATTATGAGCTAATATTACTTATTAAAATAATACGGAGCCTCTTATGTTATAAAACAGCTCGTCAATTACTATCTCATTTCGATAACTCTTAACGCTGGGAAAAAATAATCCCAGACAAACCGCTTACATTTTGAAAAGTATTTTAAATAAATATTCTAAATTGTCACGGCTTTGGTTGTTACGAATTCTGTCTGTACGTCGTAAATTATGAGGCCAAGTCGAACGGAAGATTAGATAAAAAACCCTTTTACCGGAAAACCACGCTTGTTGCAGTACAAAGGACCTCATTTAGGACCACAAACGTTCTAAATATCTATGTGTATGTATAAATAGGTATATATACTTATCAAGTATTAGCTCGTGTATTGATCAAGTCTTGGATCGAATCTTCAATTAAACACAAAGGAATAAACTCTACTCAAGAGTACATTCCTTACTTAACGTTCGCTTCCATTCCAATCACCCTTGGGGTTTAAATTCAAAGAAAGAAAATAAATAACCGAGCGAAAGAGAAAAAGAAAGCGCCTTGTAGGAGATGTTCCAATTAATAAAGGACATACTAATCTTTTTTTTTCTTCTTAGAAGGATCTTAAAGTTCGGTTAATAATTATATAAATTTATTTTCCCAAATTGTCGATTAAATATTTATTTGCAATCGTTGGCTTATAAGAAATACTTGAAACTATTTTTGTATTAATTTATGGATTGTAACCTGGAGCCTGTCCTCTCATTTACCAGTTTGCATAATTCTACCCAACATAAAACTAAGACACATATGAAATGTATGAATACTACGGCTAAATAAAAAACTATGGTTTTGCAGTTTCTAATCAATATTTTAAGCTATGTTATCATCAACTCTAACCTATATTAATCAATCTGTGAAGAAATAACATTCGCAAAGTTTATTACTTATATTTTATACAAATTTACAAGTTAGTTTATTTTACCGCCAAATTGTGTGTCGCTTCATCTGACAAAACGCCAGATCATCATTTCTTCATTTTGCCTAATGGATATCATTTTTCTCAACATGCTCTCAAATATTTGTCACATTTACTACCACTTTACTTTTTTTTTTTTTTATCATAAACAGTTGGATAACTATTTATTCCCTTGACATTTATCGAAGACGAACAAAGAACATTATTGTCTGCAATAATTTCCCACCAACAACAAAGCCCATCTCATGACGCCAACATCCAAAAATGTTATTATTGAATATGATATAATTGAAAGGGGGAATTGTTTAAATTAGGTTGCTGCGATGTAACTCGCCCTCTGTTCCCTCCTTTACCAGAACATATTTATTTATATTACTTTGATAATTGCTTCTTAGGAACATGAACCATATTAAATTGAATCGGCTTAATTAAAAGAATTCATTTATATCTTTTAGGAAATTACATCGGCCCCTGATGAGCAACAAGTTTGTTGGTGTTGGTAATTCCTATCGAAGGAGGCATCTTATATGCAATTGTTCGATGAACAAGCAACTCCTATTAGAACTTTGGCAGATACAATTGTTGTTTTTTAAGATAAAAACCCAATCAATAAATATTGCTTATGATGGATTGAATTGGCCAGGGGATGCAGTCAATGAATTAAGCAAAACTTAATTTTTATTAATCGTGCCAACGTTTCATAAATTAAGTTGATAAAAATTAATTTAAAAGTTTTGCTAAATTTGTGTGTTAACATTATTATCGACTGCGCCCCCTGACCAATTCAATCCATCATTTGAATTACCCAGTCAACCATTTTCCACTCAAATATTTATTAATTATTTTTATAATCAATGTTATTTTAATTAAGATGAGGTATGGCAATTATTATACAATTATTTGCTTGTATATTAATTTACTAAGGATAAAGTCTTGACGTTTAATTTTTCTTCCTCATACTTAGATTCGGTAGAGAATGTAGTCGCATTAATTTTGCTAAGCTTAGATATTTATATTATAGCCTCATCTAAATGGTAGTTCATCAGGGGGGGGGGCACAGAGAATTCATTTTGAAACTATCTTATCATGCTATTAAATAGAAATATTAATTCTACAAAATGATAAGATCAGGTTAATTCAAAATCAAATAAATATTCCAGCCTAATAATAATAATTATAGTTAGGTTTGTGGTGCTAACAAATGTTAAGCAATAATATGATCTTCAAGTTATTTATGTGATAATTCCTTAGTTTGTTTAACAGTTAACATTTTATACATGTTAACAAAAGCATAAAGCCCAAAGTGAAAAAGCTATGCTTTAAGTAAGAAACCTAAGTAGCTAGTTGAAATTCCTATAGCTCTAAAGTAAACATTTTCGACGCTTCATCTTCCTTCACTAAAGAATAATAAATCTGGACTTTTAACGTAATAAGCTAAATGTTTGATTTTCCCATAACCCCCAAGTATTCTTCAGTAGTTTTTTTTTTATCTTTAAAAACTACAAACTATCATAATTTTCACAATAAATATATACTTAATTTACATTTAGAAGAAAATGGCATAATTTATTACTTAGAAGGTATATGTAAGATAAATTAACAGGAAAACCGGTATATAAAAAATGGTCTAAAATTTCAAAACGATCGAAAATGGAAAACTGTAGAGTAGAAGCTGGTAGGGTATAACGAACAACTTGTTCTCATCATTTCGAAATCTTCAATAATGATTCTACAAAAAGTTTGAAATTTATCTATCTTTAAAATCATGACTGCACGCCCCGAAATATTATTCCAAATCCTTTTTTTATTTTTTTAAACTGAGCTGGCTGGTTGGGAAGGAGTTAGTGTAGCTCACATTATCGAAACTCTATTCAATTTTATATTTTCTTGAGACACTATATTCTATATTTGGACAGAACACTTCTGTCCAAATATCCTTAAGATCTACCAAAGATTCCGTATCCTAGAGTTAGCGGCCAGGTTGTTAATGGAAGAAGCCTGGCTTCAATAGAACTAGTTACAAAATATAATAAAATTGTAATATAAATATAATAATAATATATTTCGAAAAGTTGCAACACTATAGACCGGTCCTTTAATGCCAGGTTTAAATAGAATGCAGTTAATCCTCCTTCTAGGAATCGTGGAAGGAAAGGAAAGGATGCGAGGGATTGCCGACAGGTCCTGACTCAGAGGAAAGACCTTTCCTTCGCCCTTAAGCTACGTCCAGACTACTAGACCATTGCTTAGACCTGGTCTCAGAGACGTGGTCTAGCTAGGCGGTTGCGGAGCCGCTCCCGAGACCAAATTGGCTGGTCTAAGGTCTCCCGATCCGACCTTAGACCAGCGTCATGCAACGAGACGAGGCACGGGCAAATCTGAGCAGTATTCAACATTATAAATTTTAATAATTATTATTGTAATTATAGACCATAACTATCATGAGTATAATTAAAATGACCGGTCTTAATTTATTTAACATTACGATAAGCACGCGTATCTGTCAGATTGGACAGAAGAAGTGGAACTTTCTTTGATCCCTGTAGGTTTTAATATTCCCCTCCTCTCACGACCCAACCCTATCAGAGTCTTGGCCAAAAATTCCTACAATAAATAGTTAGGTTAAGGTGTTGTATATCTGAGGAATGCGTACATTCAAGTAGTTTTTTATACCTCATTTTTAATTATCCAATGTAAAATTTTTAATTCATTGGTAATTTAAACAAGGAAATAAATTAAATTTCCCCCTGCCCCAAACTATTACTATTAGCTTTTTTTTATTTGTGAGATAAGCGCGACCTTTAATCATTGCATCAGTCTTTTTATTTTCTACTTCTTGCAAATTTGTATTTTATTTCAGTGTGCTATCTTATTTTCTATTATTATAGTCGACAAAAATATTTTTTAATTTGAATAATGCTTTAGACGTAAAAACTGTGCAAAATGCAAGTGATAAAGACGATGAAATTGATCAAAATATTGTCTTGATGACAGTTTAGTTCATATTATAGAAAAGGTAGCGATTTACAGAGTCGCTATAGGGCAAAAAGTAAATGAATAAATATTAATTATGTATCTATTTATTTTTTGGTCCTAATATCCAATAACTATTTATTGAACATAATTACTAATACCTTGATTAGTAAGTTATAACGACTAAAAACTCTTAAATAAAATAACTTAATGGTACATTACGTTTCCCCGTAAAGGAGGTATACTAAAGTAGTGAACTTTGAATGCGTTTTCTACTTAAACTATGAAAGATAAAAAAAAATGTTGCATACATTTTTCCATGTTTTGGATTGTACATTTCAGAAAAATAAATGGGGGTAAAGATGAAACTACATTTTTTGAAGGCCGATACTGACCATTTAAAGTGAAAAAACAAAAAATGTTTTTTTATTTCTTCAAACTAGGCCTAAAAACTACAACTTTTACCTGAATCGTTTTTCTGGATTTTGTTTCGTTTAAAAGTTAAAAACGTTTGATCCAAATGGGACACCCTGTGTGTATATATATATATATATATATATATATATATATATACATATACATATATATGTCAAATAATTTAAGAAATCCTTTTCTACCGGATCACTTTCTTCCCGTTTAGTTATTGGATATTAGGACCACAAAATAAATAGATAAATAATTACATATTATAATTTCCTATCATGGGAACTAAACTGAGGTCATAAAAAAAAAATACAAATATTAACGAACCAACCTGAGGAGTACAAAATCAGCCTCTCCCTTCTTCTTTAGCAAGTGGATGTTAGATCATTTAGCCACCTAACCAACGATTTTTTTTAATTTTATTGAAACAATAATAAAAGAATATATAAAATGACAATCGGAAAGATCATTGGCATTGCCACTGTGATTGGGGCCTTTTAGTGACGTCATAACGGGAAATGAGTTACATCATCAATTTGGATAATACTAGGAAAATAATTATCATGCAGGTTCGTCATCCTTCTCACAGCTGGAAGGAATTGATTACTATATCCTGTCGATATAAATTCCTTTAGAGGGAATATGGGATCCTCGCGGGAGGTGTCATCTTGGTTCATAACGAACTAAATCTTTGAGCTGCATCAAAAAATGTCCTCGAGCAACATCTTTTGCCCTATCAAGGCTCTAGGGCTCACTATATCATGAGCATTGTTTTTCAGAGTCAACGATTGTGCAAGGAATCTGTTTGGGTTATATCATGAGATCTTGACAACTATACGGCACAGTAATACATTCTTGAATATGGCGATTATGACATAAACACATCAGAAATCTTGATTTTTTGTTTTTGTTTTAGTTAAAACCTTGTATACTCAATTCATTCATCACATTACAAAACGTCAATTATCGATAGTAAGTAAATAATTACTTATGGTCAATTAATCACTTCTATAGGACAAATGTGGTTTACCTCCGATACTCTGGTATAATTTGTTAAAGCGAATTTTACTTGGAAAACACCCGAGCCTTGTAACGCAATGTTTGCTGACTTGGACAACAGTTGACTTCCTAGAGTAAACAAAGTAAACTCTACGTAAGTGATCATGAACCGAATGCCCCCCCCCCCAGTAAATTCAGTGAATTATTTTTAATGCAGTTTATTTGAAAAATTCATAATAATCAATCTTATATCAGATTTAACTGTCTTCAAAATCCATATAAAGTATAACTAACTATAATACGCCAAGATAAATTGAAGTAATAATTTTAGGTTTCTGATGGAAAGAAACGGAAAATATCATAAGTAATTCTAACTTCTGTTATAGAAATATTTCTATATTATAACTTCTGTTTCACGAAATATTTGTATATTATAACTTACTTAATACATGTTTATGATAAAACAATTTACACTGCAAGTTGAATTAACAATAATCAATAAGAATCAGTATACATTTATAACAGTAGGAAAAGGAAAAGAAAAACCTAGACAAAATCTTTTACATTTGAGGAATAAATTAACTTATAATGTAATAAATTAATTATATTTATTTTAATAGTATATGTCTAGTTCGTCTGTGTATCTATCGTCTTAAGATAGTCATTTTGTATGGCTATTGAAGTAATTATTTCCGATAAGTATTAATAAGATAAAATTTTATTTAGACGAGGTAAAATGTGAGAGTATTGTTTGTTGTTTAACTTGCAGGAGGGATATTGTATTTGTTGTAATGGAATGATTCTTAAATAATCCCCTACCGACTATTATTTTAAAGCACAGTGTATGACTTACATAGTATGCCATCCATTACCAACAGTATAAAGAGCAAACCGAGGCCAAGAATAAACCCCTCCGACAGAATAATTTCTAAAGCTAAACTTACAGACTTTCCAGCTTTACCCAAATCCAATTCGAAATGGTTTGAAAAAAAGTTTGAAGCCATGATGAACCAATAAAGTCAAACAATGAACCTTCTATAATGGATTGATTTAAAGAAATTAAGAATATGTTTAGCACATTCAATTTTAATAACACTTTAACTAAATTTAAAAGTATTATGTGAGAAGTGAAAAGCGAAGAGGGTAGTATGTCAAAAATATTCATAATAATAGAAGGTTTATTATCATTATAATAGGACGTAATTAGTTGGGGGTGCAGTCAAGAAAACACAGCAAAATAAGTGAAACTATTGTATTTTTTTTATTTTAAAGCTTATTTTAATCACGTTTATTATTATTATTTCATTAATTGATTAATGGACTACTTTTAATATTCCATAACGTAAATAGTATTTCTCATACTCAATAAATAAATACCTTGGATCAAAGTACACTGTAATAATGGTAATATTGTATACTACATTAAATAAATTTTATTGAGCTCCAAACTTAACAACTTGATATTTTATCATCGTTATTGTTGAGTAATTTATTCCATATTAAAAAATTACTTAACAAATTAAACATATAACTATGCATACGTACTAGTAAATGTATATTTTGTTGAGTTATGCACTTTAATTAGTCAATATTCAACTGTATTAAAATAATAACTACAATATTACAGGGAAGCTAACAGGATTACAATGCAATCTTTTGTGTTGATAAACCAAGTTAAAAAAACAAGTACAATTTCCATCTCTTTATCATAATTTTATACATCCATTGTCTGCTCAGCGGAACATCTTTCTCCATTATCTGATCAATCGCCTTGTAACCTTTATACCTATTATTATAGTTAAATTAAAACCTAATCCAAAACTCGTTAGATATATCGTGATACTCAAATGTAATACTCAAAATTTCAAATCGATTTGAAAATAAATATCGATGTACATATTTGGAGTTAGCTTTGGGAGCCATTTAAGCCAAGTTATTTTTAAATGAATCACTTATTTCCTGAATTTCTACTATAAATTGACTTTCCACCACAAGTCATTTTCCATACAAATTTGTACGTTTACGAGGAAATCTACAATTACCTGTAAAGAAAAGTTGACTGCTTTAGGTAGAATTCAGCTTTTTCTCTCGTTCTGAGAGTTGCAAAGTCGCATCATGCTCATTGGGTTTGAAGAAATTTCAGGGATCCTTCACTTTACACGTGGCTCGTTCAGGTTAGTACTCAGTTCTAAACTATGTACAGTTATAAGGTCTGTCAAAATTACCAAAAGCCCTGAAATGGTTCCAAAAAAGGCTGACCCCCAGCCTGTAAAGTAATATACAAGACAGGTGCGATACCTGAAGCTATTGTCTCCTAATCCCCAGCAGAGGTAAAAGGCTACCTTCTCTCAGGTATGTCCGGAATCGTCAGGTTGGGTTCACTAAACTTGTCAAGGATCATATGATGCCAATGCCATACTAGGTAGAGGCTTCTGGTTGACGGAGGAGTGGCGATGTAGGATAGTGTACAAGTATTGAGACACATGGAACATATAAAACGTAACCTAAGTTTGATTTATCATGCCTACATCTTTTACATCAAGTCTCGAAATTTATTTTTTATGTTTAAAGGAAAACTAAGTGATATATATGTAATTATATTGATAACTGTTTAATTATAACATAATACTAAAACATCGTTGTTTTTCCACCATATTAAAAGTTAAGAGAGGTTTTTTTCCCAATAGGGATGCAAAAGTTAGGAGAGTTAACATTGCATTAAATATAAAAGTTAAAATAAAAAGGAACTGGAGGTTTCAACAATAAAGAAACCTTTTCCTTAAAATTTTGAAAGCTAAAGGCTGTGTATGGGACAGCAGCAGACGTGAATATGAACAAGAATATAATTAGGATGGCTAAACCCGTTATGAGATGGCCGACTTGAGGAGTGGGACAGTTAGTCATGGCGGTTACAATCTTTGTAATCTAGATCCATGTCTTTTACATCTATACAGCTGCTTGTATTGTATTGTACATTAGATATCTCTAACTTTTACATCTATACAGCAGCTTGTATTGTACATTAGCTATCTCTAACTTTTACATCTATACAGCAACTTGTATTGTACATTAGCTATCTCTAACTTTTACATCTATACAGCAGCTTGTATTGTACATTAGCTATCTCTAACTTTTACATCTATACAGCAGCTTGTATTGTACATTAGCTATCTCTAACCTGCTCTTCCATTGCTAGCTTTATAATGGAGGCTACTGTTTACCTGTCAAGTAGTATATACACTGCCGCGATAATTCAATATTACAAAATAAAATATAAATTAAACAATAGGAAATCGATAGAACTTCAATAACGCCACAAATTACATTTCAATTGTTCAGTGGGTTCCTGGTTTATGAGCTTACTTCTTTATCGTCAATAATAATATTAATTGTATGGATTAATAAAACTATCAAAACTCCCTGCTACGTGTGTGTGGCTATCAGCACAAGTATACTTTATTCCGTCATCATTCCAACAAAACCAGGAGAGTATTCTGGAAACAGGATTTGAGGGTAGAAAACAAGTTATGTAATTCCACGCTACAATCCAACAATCTTAAAATTAGACTACGAAATATGTTTATTCGACTAGACCAATCCATTACAATTACCAAGACGTAAACCTATATATTAAAAGGGAATTTGAAATTGGTTCAGTTTAAATGGTTATCAATTTCATTATATGTTATGAAGTAATCAAGAAATATGGGATGTAAATATTCACATTTTTACAGTTGAAATATTCTTTCAAACATATGTCAATCCTAAACGTAATGCGATTGACAGTAATAAACATCTTTGTGAACAACAGTTGAGATAAATTAATCTCCTAAAGTGAAATCTATTTATGCCGAGAACACTTGTCAATTGTACACATTATCTTATTAACTAATCCAACCGTGCTAATGTTATCTCAATCAAGGATTATATCTAGTTTTAATGCATTGTGATGGAGCATGTAGAGGAATGTAATATGGTATCCCCCAGGGTCCTAGCTCGTATGGTCGTATGTCGGTTCCAGATGTGCCATTTGCCATTGTGTTATAAGCTCCCGAAAATGAAAAAAATTGCAAAAAGTAGGTGATAGTTTTGTGGTGGTTATCTGAGCCTTAAATAATGTTATCTTGTATTATTAGAAACTTATAAGTTAAAGAAACTTGGAATTAATATAATTGTCTTGAATGTAAATGGAGTTAAAAAAAATAAAAAATTAACAGTTAAAAAACGTTAAAAGATGAGTAATAGCCTCATTGTAATCAAATTGACAGGTTGTGAACTGTTACTGTTGTTACTCAAGAGCCAGTCAAGGGTATCAATCATCATGATCTGCCTGGAACAACACGTTACCTGAAATCATCTCACGGATTTTAAAATCACCTTCCTCGATGTTGATTAATTAATTGCTACGTTATATCCTGATTTTAGCCCAAAACAGTCAGCGTTTAAGGCATTTAATGGAATATATAAATATATATATATATAAACATAAATTATTTCTTTTACAAATTTTACAGTGGCTCCTTGTTATATTGTTGTGAAATTCGTTCTATTTTAGGGTTATTTTTAGATCTCATTATCATTTAATAATTTAAAAGTGATTCCTAATCTACACTAATAAATAAACGATTTATTTAAAAGCAACTAAAAAAGTTTAAAAGAAATTACTATTTGTTTATGAATTCGGATCTTTAAAAGATCCTTTTGGTTACAAGCAGTTGTTGATAAACTGATGATGATAACAATATCCTATATAACTAACTAAATAAACACGGGCATGTTGTTTGGGATATCGGAAGCTCTCAAGGATATGGTTGTTAGGCCAATTCTTAATTAATACATGATCGGGGTAATTGATGATAATATGAACAATTAAAATTGTAAATTTCAGTTTGGAATATGAATTAGCAAATAGCAATTCTAAAACAGAATAACTCTTACATCTCTTAAAACATTGCCCTTCGTTTTTCATAAGGACAAGATCACACATAATAAAAAAAAAAAAAGACTTCTATCAGCTATATTATATTACGCTAAGCTATAGTATAGCGATATCTTACGCTATTATTTGCTCTTAAATTTGATATTAAGATTACACAGGTCTGAAAAAAAAATCTTTTCAGCTGCATGAGATATTGTTGCTGAATCATATGTTTTAAAGTACGCTGATTTCAAAAATAACTTCCATTACTCTCCATCACGTTTAGTTTTTTTGCAAAATAAGAACACAATGATGAGAAAAATCAACTATTTATTACAACAAACACAAACATAATATTTATCAAAACCAATCAACCATTATTTTTCTTATATAAATTTATACACAACTTTATCTTCACTCTTTTTCCTTGTGAAACCTTTTCTTCTCTTCTTTGATGCTCCTCCGAAGTCGTTGGTTTCCTTCTTTGGTTTCTCGCTTAAGCATCCAACAATAGTCCGCTAACATACTGACATCCCATCTTCCTTGGTAACGTCTCTCGAAGTCTTTCACCTTGATCTTCACTGTAGGCACCCAAGTTTTCAGGAAAATATTCAATATGGGAGTGTAAGAAGTGAAATTTGAAGCTCATCTTGCACCCTTGAGCTTAATACGCTCTCAGCATGCGCTGTACAATAGTTCTATATTCGGCATCCCTAGTATTGCCCAAAAACTTCTGCACTACATTTATGAAAGGATCCCATGCTTCTTTTTCGATTTCTCCCATTGATTCCGGAAAGAGGGGATCAGACAAAAGTTTTCTTATGTCGGGGCCAGTGAAAAGTACTTCTTTTAACTTTGCTTCAGGCAATTTCGGGAACTTGGAACATATACCTATATCTAAAACAATCCCCATCTTTTTACAGTGATTTTACAAACTGCTTAATTAGCCCCAATTTAATATGAAGAGGTGGCAGTAAAACCTTTTCTGGCGGAACCAAAGTGGTGTTGATAAAGGTTTTTCTCGCGAGGAGCTAAACCGTGTCGTGGTGGCCAGTCAGTTCTTGTTCAGTGTAGCTCTCTGGCTCTACTATCCCACAAACATAGAAAACAAGGGAATTTTGTATAACCTGACTGTTGACCCAACAACATTGCTAGTAGATTAAAATCTCCACAAGCCATTCATTGATGTTCTCAAGAATCATAGCTAAGTCATTGTAGTTTTCATATGAACTTATAGTGTCCCATTGGAAGAGATGCATACACATTTCCATTATGCAGCAAGGCTGATTTGAGGCTAGTTTTGGATGAATCAATGAATAAGCGCCATTCTGACGTATCATATTCTATTTCAAAGCATTTTATGATCCCACGAACATCATTGCAATGATGATTTCCCTTTTTAGTGAATTACTGAGTAAATTCTCTGTCTCGATGTCTGTACCAGGAAAATGAGGTACCAGATAATAAAAGGTTTTTGTTTTTTACCCTTGAACCTAGCAATTCGGCTCCATCTTTTGAAAAACCCAAGTCTCTGACTGGGTAATTGAGCTCAATCTGAGAAAAAAGTTGAGGTACCTTGTCAACTGAAAGATCTGAGCTAGATTCGTTCTGGGGAGCAAACGTTTCTGAGTCCTCTGCATCACTGAGGATGTCATATAAGTTAGGAGGTGGGTGGGGAACTGGTATTTCAGAGCCGCTATGGGACACTGGACTGGAGTGAATCAAGTTTAGGGTTAGATATTTCAGAGCCGCTCTGGGACACTGGACGAATACTGAATCAAGTTTAGGGTTAGATATTTCAGAGCCGCTCTGGGACACTGGACTGGAGTGAATCAAGTTTAGGGTTAGATATTTCAGAGCCGCTATGGGACACTGGACGAATACTGAATCAAGTTTAGGGTTAGATATTTCAGAGCCGCTATAGGACACTGGACTGGACTGAATCCAGTTGAGGGTTAGATATTTCAGAGCCGCTATGGGACACTGGACTGGACTGAATCCAGTTGAGGGTTAGATATTTCAGAGCCGCTATGGGACACTGGACTGGACTGAATCCAGTTGAGGGTTAGATATTTCAGAGCCGCTATGGGACACTGGACTGGACTGAATCCAGTCGAGGGTTAGATATTTCAGAGCCGCTATGGGACACTGGACTGGACTGAATCCAGTTGAGGGTTAGATATTTCAGAGCCGCTATGGGACACTGGACTGGACTGAATCCAGTTGAGGGTTAGATATTGCAGAGCCGCTATGGGACACTGGACTGGACTGAATGAAGTTTAGGGTTAGATATTTCAGAGCCGCTATGGGACACTGGACTAGACTGAATCCAGTTTAGGGTTAGATATTTCAGAGCCGCTATGGGACACTGGACTGGACTGAATCCAGTCGAGGGTTAGATATTTCAGAGCCGCTATGGGACACTGGACTGGACTGAATAAAGTTCTCGCCTACCGAACAGAAATAGCAGTCGGTTCACGCCATATCAGAGGAATGCCAAAACGAAATGCAATTTTCTTAGCCTTAAACCACAAGCGCAGATCTTCCTCACATCTTTTGCAGTATTAATTTGAAGTAAGAAAAATAAAACTTCTCCACAAAACCACTTATATTTCATTGTTGAATTTTCACTGTATATTCACCACAAATATAACAGAAGTTGTCCGGAGAAATTGGACAACCTCTATGAGCCATAACACATATATAAAAACAAGAGCACAGTAGCGTTTGAATGCTGGATGTCAACTGAGTGTAGCAAGGCAGGGTCAGCAAGATAATGGACTTAGCCTGTTAGAACATGATTAATCCAACTACATGTTAGCCTCTGAGAATACGCTGAAACATGTTCAATCATACTGGTAATATGATACTCACCATTGGTTATCATCTAACTTAACCTGTTTAAAGACGATAATAATGCAGCCGTGATGGAATTTTTAAAATATTTTTTTCGGTTTTAGGACATTAAAATCTATAAGAAAATGTATAAAAAACCAATGCAGTTTTTTACTTGCAGACCTGTGTTATAGCAATGTCATACGCTATTATTTAGTCATAAATTTAATATTAAGATTTAGGCATCGAAAAACGATATTGTTTCATCGAAAACAATCCCTAAAAAGATGGTATATCTTGGTGGTGTGTGTTCATGTGACTCATTAACAATTGCGTTCTAGCCATTCACAGTTTTCTAGATTGTTAGTCGTTAATTGCGGAAGCTTGTAGATGGTACATCGTGCATTATGTAGATGGTACATCGTGCATTATATAGATGGTACATCGTGCATTATGTCTGTAGATGCTACATCGTGCATTATGTCTGTAGATGCTACATCGTGCATTATGTCTGTAGATGGTACATCGTGCATTATGTCTGTAGATGCTACATCGTGCATTATGTCTGTAGATGCTACATCGTGCATTATGTCTGTAGATGGTACATCGTGCATTATGTCTGTAGATGCTACATCGTGCATTATGTCTGTAGATGCTACATCGTGCATTATGTCTGTAGATGGTACATCGTGCATTATGTCTGTAGATGCTACATCGTGCATTATGTCTGTAGATGCTACATCGTGCATTATGTCTGTAGATGGTACATCGTGCATTATGTCTGTAGATGCTACATCGTGCATTATGTCTGTAGATGCTACATCGTGCATTATGTCTGTAGATGCTACATCGTGCATTATGTCTGTAGATGCTACATCGTGCATTATGTCTGTAGATGGTACATCGTGCATTATGTCTGTAGATGGTACATCGTGCATTATGTCTGTAGATGCTACATCGTGCATTATGTCTGTAGATGCTACATCGTGCATTATGTCTGTAGATGCTACATCGTGCATTATGTCTGTAGATGGTACATCGTGCATTATGTCTGTAGATGGTACATCGTGCATTATGTCTGTAGATGGTACATCGTGCATTATGTCTGTAGATGCTACATCGTGCATTATGTCTGTAGATGCTACATCGTGCATTATGTCTGTAGATGGTACATCGTGCATTATGTCTGTAGATGCTACATCGTGCATTATGTCTGTAGATGGTACATCGTGCATTATGTCTGTAGATGGTACATCGTGCATTATGTCTGTAGATGCTACATCGTGCATTATGTCTGTAGATGGTACATCGTGCATTATGTCTGTAGATGGTACATCGTGCATTATGTCTGTAGATGGTACATCGTGCATTATGTCTGTAGATGCTACATCGTGCATTATGTCTTTAAGTTTAAAACTTTACTCCTTTTTCTTATAATCAGTTCAATATAAACCTAACCCTATACAATGTCAGGTACTCGTTAAAGATCCCTATCCTAATTAAACCTGAATAGGGAAAAGTTATGGCTCACACTGTAGCATCGTCCGATTAGCCATAGCAGCATAAATGACGTTAAATGAACTGACAACAAGCCTCTAGTCCTTTTTAAATATCCATATTAGATATAACATATAGCTCTACGGCGTTACAATCACAGTGCCAGTGGAAGAGATGGGAGTCAAACGTAGAACCTGATTAATTAAGAAAGCCAGTTCTTGGACTCGGCAATGACCAAACTCCTGACGTCGCAGCAACATGACCTAGATGTCATATAGCTCGTCACGAAATTCTGAACTATTTAAACAAAACAATTGCTCAATACCAATAAACTAATCCGGTTTCGACAAACTTGAGAGACATCTCTTCAAGGCATTATGTATAAATAAACAAAAGAAGACATCAATGTTGCCTAATGTAAAATATAGATTACTCAAGTGGAAATAGTTGACTGGATCGTTGTTAGAAGAGTGTAAAATGGTGAGGGGGTGCAGTTAATAAATTTCACAAAATAAGATAGACTTGTTTTATTTGTGCCTACGTTTCGATCTAATTAGTAGGGCGTCTTCAGGGCAGTTAACTCTTCGCCCCCTGCCCCGAAGAAGGCCTAAAAATTAGGTAGAAACTTAGGTACAAATAAAATAAGTCATTCTTAATTTGTGTAATTTACAGACTGCACAGACAGGCCATTTTTCACTCTTCTATAAAATACTCAGTCCAGGGAGTTAAGTGGTGAGATATTTAAGCTAATGTAGGATATGTATATTTTGAGTTTATTCTCGACGACAATCCTAAGGATTTTTTTAAAATTTTCATCGAGGTGAAATGTGTTTTGTTTGGCCTTCTGTCCAACTATGGTTAAAACTAACGATTTATTTTTTAATTATTATTTATTAGTGTTGCTAAGTGTGATAAAATCTTTAGATTATATTTATACCAAAATTAAGACTATCAAAACCATACTACCGAGTCTAACATTTTATACCAAAATTAAGACTATCAAAACCATACTACTGAGACCGAGTCTAACATTTTCGGAAACACTCTCCAATACCAAAAAGCTAATGGTTAGTCAATATTACCCAAATTTTAAATTTGATAATGTTTACTAATAAATATATTTTGAAATATTTAGGTTATTGATTTGATTCGTTTTAATGAGTGAATTCATAAAATAAATCTCCATTTGCTGAATAAGTAACAACCTCAGCGATTTACCAAAGTAAATAATTATATTGAAGATTGTAGCTATTACTTCCGTTATACTCGCATTACGTTTTCTAACCATTTCCAAAAGATTCTCTAAATATTGTTAAGATAAGAGCTGAATATAGTTTATGATAAGAAACTAATGGCAGCTTGCTGATAAGGGCTGAGGGATGTTATCAGTTGAAGATCATCGCTATCGCCTACTGGGGTTAGCTGATTAATGATTGGCACGGCATTTTTAAAAAACATTTTTATATATTCTTAAAAGTTTAAATACCATTTATAATTTAAATCTAATCATACGAGTATGTGTTTTTATTAATGTCCTCATCAATAGCAGCTTTTTCTCACATTGCACCATATCTATCTCAAATGCGTTTCTTATAAAATATAAAAATAATATGAGTTGACCTTATATATAGGAGGTCCTGCTCCTTAGGTCCCCTCCGTCCGCACCATTTTGTTCCTCTTAAAAATAATATTCTCCACATAGAATAACGAAATATAATAACAACGCAGTTGAACAATACAGCTTGGAGTTCCTTTTGACTTAAATAGAACAGGCTGTAGTTGTGTATTATTCTTCTATAGAATATATTTATTATAGAAATAGAATCAATCGAAGGCAACTACCATCCAGAGCAACTTAATTATTTAATCGCTCGGTGAGTTATTTTGAAAATATCTCAAATGTTAAAATTTAACATTACATTTAATGTATTTAGTTAAGGGGGTGAAAGAAGGGCAGAAAGAACTTATCGCTAGGTGTACCGTTATAGACCCAACTCAAGGAAACCTACCAGGAATATAAATACGGCTGTCTCCTTCCAGTCGGGTTGTCAATGGCTGCATCAGGCATCTTGGAGGGGGTGTCGTTTTATAACTTTAGGAAACGGGAGATCAACTTCATAGGTGCGAAGAATGTGGCAATTCTCACATTAGTAACGACGGAAGCATCACGTAGTTTGATAACAACAAAATAAAATGATAAGGAATAGGCCAATGAGCGCCTCGGACTTTTACGGTTATTTGAAATAATCAATAAGCTAAAGTGTTTTCTTATTTTAATCAACTATCAGACTTTTTTTTTGTTTTAATATAACTTAATGCGAAAACTCGTTTGATCAAATAGGCAGGATTTAATAGTGGAAAGGAGCAGTGGTGCATAAGAACTTGGGAGGCGAGAATCGAACGACAGGTCAGTTCTTTAATAGCTCTGCACGGTATAATGATGGCTAGATAGCTCTGTACGGTATTATGATGGCTTAAAATGATTTTAGAAAAATACACACCGAAAGATTATTGTTGTACTTAATGATAATGCGAGAGAACGTTCACTGCAAATGATATCACTAAGAAATATTTCGGGCTAGCGAATAATTAAAAAGTAAACTAAAGGAAGCATTGGCGACCGAATCTGGTTTGAGGAAATATCTAAACCAATATGAGAGTTAATTCAATAAAGGTGGCCATTGCCAGATCAATCTTGCAATCAAGCAATCAATTGGGCGGTGAGGACTGTTGCTCGTGGGATGTCCTTTTAGCGGAACTCCTTACAACTGATTTCTTTCTCTACAAATCTCTTGTTACTAACAGTTATATTTATTGTTCTGTGAAATGCATTCCTAAATTTGTATAATAACCTCGGGTGATGCTCAGAACAGTCAACGCCAATTCAGGTTTACCAAAAACCTACAGGTTAGCTTCATCAGTCACTTCTTTCTGTCTATTTCTAATTCTATAAATATAGGAAGAGGCTATTCAGAAATAGAAAAATAATATATATCCCTGCTTTTTTACAAAAACAAAATGCTATTTTAATACAAATATTGATGATAATTTTCACATTGTTACGTTAATGTTTCAGGACTGAACCAAGATGTCCGTCCTTGCGCTGGTCTCAGCAGTCGCGGGGTTCGTCAAGATCCGTTACCTTGTCGAGAAGGCAGTAATCGACAACATCGTCTTCCGGTGCCACTACAGGATCACCACCGCCATCCTCTTCCTCTGCTGTATCCTCGTCACCGCCAACAACCTCATAGGTAACTCTTAACTCTTTACCCTAATCCTTCCTACCTCCTTGCCCATCGAGAACAAAAGCCCTCTCTTCAGTATAAAGAAGCGTCCATCCTGAATATTATTCGATAAGCCTTCCGCTACATTGCCCGAGATCTTCCCACTCTTGTTAGCAACTTCTTCTTCACCTTGACATTCCACTGCGCACCGTTCTCTCTCCCAACGATCTCTCTCGGCGGGTGCTTACAAATATAAAAAACTTGATGTAAACTAGTAGATATTATTCCCACTTCGATAGTTACCTCCCTCTTCAATATCGATAGTTAGCAATCGATGCACATCATACTGCAGGAATTAAGTTTGTCATTAATGATACAGATAGTTACTTAATATACCCATGGACAGAAAATAAAATTAAGTTTGTACTAAATAGAAGTAGAAACTTAGAAGAGAATTGTTCTAATAAATAAATTAACAGAAAAGAAATATGTTTTGAATAAGTGTTAAGATATATAAGGTTTCAAAAACCTCGAGTATCAGATATCATTGAGTAACTAAACTAGCCAGCCGACGGCTGTTAAATGCCGAAGTGATTGAGCAAAACATTGAAATAAGAAGAACTGAAGGTCGGTCATTCTCTAAGCCTTTACGATCAAATTAGTAAATAAGCTCTCTCAGCTGAGTTGTGGGGTTGTATTCTTTATAGTCATCTTGATGTTATAACCTCCTTTTGTTATCCTCAATATTAGAATTATTATTATATACTACTAAATGTAGGGCCTCACCACGAGCGGAATGGAAGAAGGCCATCGACAATAAGGAGAGAAGGAACAAAGGAGTGATGGAACAAGCAATAACTGCGGGTTGCTTTTATCCTTGTTCGCCGCCACGAGGAAATGATACTTGTCTTTATTATCGTCTCGGTCTGGGGTTCAATACTACGGTCTTGAGGAATACGGCAGCCTGAGGTTTCGATTCCATGACACGATCATCATGCTATTGCTATATTGTATTGATAGACCGATATGTTCCCGACAAATGGCGGTTATCGTCTATGTCACATGAAAATGGCAATGTGGATGGAAAACTTGAGGTTGGTCTAATTTTGTTGATATATAGAACAGTTTTGTGAGTAATATCTTGAACTTTTATTTGGATCTTACAATGTCAGTTTGGAGGGAAGAATCTGCAAAGCGAACAATTGAGAAACGCTCAGGTTTTTGTTTCTATTTATTCTACCATTTTCTGAAATTTAACAATTTTTTAATTATGAAGTTATATAGTCTGAAAGTTAAAATATAAAAGCGTTTTAAAATTTTAAAAAATCTGAATATTAAGAGCCATTTTCTGCCGCGTCAAATTCCAATGGACACATTAAGAAATATCTCTTCTTATAAAATATCTTTAAAACGTTTTCTACTTGAAATATTACATCCTCCAACAAATTTTGATGTAAGTGGCATTGTGTTTGAAGAGTTCCAATCTTGATTCGATTTTTAAAACATTTGGGATCGGTGTACGTACGTACGTCCGGGTAGCTACTGATCTGTATTTTTTCGGTTCGAGACCGGTTATGGCAGGATGAATTATTTATTCTATTATTCGATATGGATTGACCCTCTATAAGTAGACAGCCTCTTTATGGACCCTCTACGAGGATGGTCTGAAAAGTTCCAACCTTACAAAAATACAAGACTTTTTTTCTGAATTGGTTTTTAAATTTTTTAACATAGTCTCCTTGTAACTCTACACACTTCTCTCAGCGATGCTCACATCTCGGTAACCCGTCCAAAAAGGACTCGCCCTTTTTCTCTGCAAAATAATTGTTCACGAAGGTGATTGCCTCTTCAATTGACTAAAATCTCTGTCCTCCGAGCGTAATTTTTAGATTAGGGAACAAAAAAAAGTCGTATGGGGCCAGATCTGATGAGTAAGGCGAATGGTCAAGCAGTTCAAACTGTGTAATTCGTGGATTTTCGCCATGGCAATCGTTGAGGTGTGAGACGGTGCGTTGTCTTGGTGAAACAGGATTTTCTTTTTCTGCAAATGTGGTCGTTTTTCCGCAAATTCTGCCATCATCTTGTCAAGTAATGATGTGTAGTATGGACTAGTAACATTTTTTCTTTTTTGAAGATAATCGATTAAAATAACTCCATGACTACCCCAAAAAACATTTGCCACCACTTTCCCAACCGAGAAAAAAGATTACACTTTTCTTTTGGAGCCGGTTCCCCCCTTTGCAGTCCACTGTTTGGAGTGCATTTTGTTTCGGGCGTATTTAATTAATGTAATTAATCGGCCCCAAAACTCTGATTTATTGCGGCTAAACTGTGCTAACAGAGCGTTCTTTTAGCATGTTCATAACCTCTGAAGAAACTTTTCAGACCATCCTCTATAAGTGGACCGCCTCTATATCCACCCTCTATTAGTGGACCGCCAATATATTTGCCCCCTGGGATCTGGGACCAGACTCAGGATCACTATATAAAGCGGGTACAGATAGGGTTAAAATTTTAAAATCGAAATTAAAAGTTCAATCCGACTGCACACCTTCAAGATATGCAACCTCACAATATTTTAATAGCAACAATATTTAAAATCGTAGCTACTCAGTGCAAAATAGGCCTAGTGGGGAGGGGGATTTTTATCCTTTTTTTTTATATTTAATTATTTTTATTCAAAAGTATTCATAACAGAAATAACCTAACCTTTTTTGGATGAAATATGGAATATTATACGTTTGTACAGCTTACATAGATTTACATAGGCGCATTATTTTTATTTTCCTAGGGATGCATAGTAGCTTACCAACCAGCTTACTGTGATAACAAGTAATCAGAAGGATTGCAGTGACTCACCGTCCTAATCTCAACAGCAGTTAATTCGTTTGCTTTAAATTGAGAGGGTGGAGAATCAAAGAGGTACCAGTGAAAATGTAAAAATTTGGTAACACTGAAATAACGGTAACAAAGCTTAAAAAACTAAAGCTCATTAATGCATATATTACGGTTCAGCTTGTTTGCCTGTTCAATAAACTTTTGATGAAATTTAAACCTGGTACAATTTTTACATGAGCAATCGAACCTTCTAACGTTGGAAAGACATATCTGTAAAGCAAACTGTCGCCATAACAGACGTAGGCTAGTCTCAAGTGGCAAGCTACTAGCGAAAGTCGACTTCACGGTTAATGCACAAGATCTGGAGGGTTCGGCTGCGGGTGAAAGCCAACGGCTTGAGGGAAAGTGTGGCTAAGGATGTCGTTCAAAAGGATAATCCAGCCGCGTCCCCGATAATCCATTTCCGACCATAAACGTAATACTACAGCATGTTAGGCCCAGCACACATTGGACCCAGCCCACGCACAGCACACGCCCATCCCACGGTGGTTCTGTGAAGCATTGAATTGAATGAGTTGCCGCACAGATATTTGTGGGCGTGGGTACCATTGTACTTCCCAATAGCAGTTGGAAAAGTTAATAGAAATCGTTCGGAGCCATTCCTTTCTATTTGACACTAGTCATACCGGCTGTATGAGATCCAAAATGAAGGCTGGGTAGACAACTTTTTTTTATTTGAAAAGAAAAGATATGTCCACGACCGGGATTATGTTAACTTTCTTTTCAAATAAAATATTTAAAAATTGTAACAATTAATAACAAAAAATGAAATAAAATAAATTATTTTTAAAACAGTATCAGGAACTTGCTAAAGCAGGTTGAACTCTCCTCTAGGTTATGTTTTCCTCCCAGCTAAATAAATATTTTTACTTCTCCTCCTCTTCACTAAGGAATATAGTACAACCACTTCTTCATGTTCTGACTCGGATTCTAAATCCTGGAGGAGTTCTGACGCTGACTTGGCGAAACATGGGTGACAACAACTGGGTTCAATATGCGCTACTCGACCCATCCCATGGTCTGGGCAGTGCGTGTGCTGGGTCCAGTGTGCGCCGGGCCTTTAAGTTCAAAGCCCACTCGCAGTGATATGGCTCATTAAAATCAGTCCGCATGCACAATCCATAGGAAGAAGGTTCCTATGCTTAGAATATAATGCTTATATTTACTGTTATATTGATACTGTTTTTAGATATCGATATCACAACCAAGAACTAATTCATACAAAGTTAAGTTAGATATTATTAGAATTTTGTATTAAATATGGAAACATTTTTTTAACCGTTTTTCGTTAATGCATTAAAAATATTATGATTTGTACAGATTCAATTTTTCTAATAATTTTATCACAAATTTTAAGTACATATAGATATATAGAAACATTATGAAGTACTTGGTCGGGGTGGGGCAAATGAAAACACTACACTAAATCCCGACGTTTCAGCCTACCATTTAGTCCCTCATAAGGGCACTGTAATCAGGCTCCAACATAACACCTTCCTATATATTACTGAATATATATTGTACATATAAATAACAAATAATGAAAAGTGAAAAATGATCATCAGAACCTGCAGCAGTCGTCCTAGACATGTTCTCAAAGAAATAGTTTGCTTGATTCAATTATTTCTGTTAACTTAAAAATGTAATCGAAAGTTAGCTCATTAGTATATCTTCCGCCTCAAAATTTCTAAAGGTATAAATTTCCTTTCTCAGCTACTAAGGGTTTTTATTTTCAGTAATATTAAGGCAATAGAGTAACTAGAGACGAAAACAAAACTAACATATTTCTCTTGAAGGGTAAAGCCAATATGTCGCTCACCCCCCCCCTTAGGTAACGTAAGAGGCGCCGCAAAGTGCTGTGGATGTGCGATGCCATTGAGCGCGGGCTAACCACTTCCGGCCTTTGTACCATTCGCGATGACGATAATGCGAATGATGTCCATCCACACAAGGTCGTCTTGCGGTACGTACTGTCTTGTCGATAACTAGATACTATCGCCGATGTGTGATGTGGACTCGGAGAGAAGATAACTTGGCAGGAGACGATGGTCTTCCGAAAGGACTTTGAGTGGAGAAGAGAGAAGAAGCTGAAGAGGGAGAGGAAGAGCAATAAGAAGACGTGAACTGGTCTGGTCTGGGTTCTTTGACCTCGAGGCTCTCTGCGCTGGAACATGTCTTCGCTCCATGTCCCTCTGTTTATAGCAGAGCTGTCAGCCATCTACCTTACACCTTCTAGGCTGTATCATTTCTTCCTTAAGGCTTACACACACGACTGCCCAGTTTCAACGATGCAATTACATAGAAATTAAAAGCTCATGCTATTTTGAAGAACCATACTCCCTATACTTACTTAGCAGAATCTTTTAAATTTACAATTACGACATTATAATCTTACATAGAGCGAAATGTGATTTCTTAATTAAAAATAAGAACAATGTCTTAAACTTTTTAGAAGTATATATTAATTCTGGCACTGCTGAATGTAAAAATATTCATAGATTGTTTAGGCAAAAAATATGTACTTTAACAAAACAATAACGAAGTCGTAAATAATTTTCAAATGTTTAATAACACTTGTTAGATAAGAATTATTTTTGTTATTCACTTTAACAAATAATTTAATGGCGTACTTACGAGGTTTTAATAAATGCAAATTCCTTTCCAGAAACTTATTTACACAATTGAATATATTGTAATAATGCAATATCCATTGGAAACAAGTTTTAAAGCCGGTGGGTAGGGGGGGAGGTAGGTGGGAGAACAATTATTTGATCTTTCAATATTTTAGATTTGATATCTGTTCAGTTTTCTTTGTCGATAATGAATCATTATTATTATTTGTCATAAGTTTGATATTTGATAATAATTTTCCGTCCCTAACAAGACGATAGAGCTATAACAAAGATATACCTAGCTCAGGTTACCAAACGCCTTCCGATTGCTGCCTATCTCACTGACTCATTGCCGTTAGTTCTTTGTCTGCTCTATCTTGCAGAGGAGGAGGGGAGGAGTCCAATTAGGAATATTATAAATATTTTATTATGAAGAGAAAAGATATGCCCAGGTGCGGGATTCGAACCCGGGTCTCCCACGTTTCCGTCATGGTACTCTGCCACTTGAGCTATCCTGGCTCGCATCTCGGTCAGACTGCTCAGAATGTTCCATGAACATTCTTCCCTCTGTAAACATCGAAAATTGCGAGAACACAGGCATATGGGATCAGTGAAGAGAATGGATTTGTCTGACCGAGATGCGAGCCAGGATAGCTCAAGTGACAGAATACCACGACGGAAACGTAACGAGACCCGGGTAATCTTATATTTTCTCTTCATAATAAAATATTTAAAAATTATAATAATTATAAAAATGAATTAAATTATATAGGCATATTATAGTAGCATCTAAATGATGTTCTAGTAATAAAAAAATTTTAAAACTAATTTTCACTTTCATTCTCGATTCATTTTCGAAACCGTTAATAAAATTCCAAAAGTGGTATGAGCTTGATGATTAGTCAAGAGTTACAAACAGTCAAACTGGATAATCATCGTTAGTGTTTACTCTAGATGCAAATTTAATGAATGATTTTCATTCAATTAAAGAACAATATTAATTTGTCTGGAAAACCAGAAAACTATTTTCGGCGATCTAACATCTCTTAATAGAATTTTCTGTAAGAATCGGCATCAAAATTCCTATTCAATTGTAAATTTCAGGATGGTGTGCACTGGAGAGCATTTTGTGTGCAGAAGAGAGCTACTAAATAAATATAAACAAGGTTTCGATTCAGTTGCCTTTCTGCCAGTTCTCTTGTGGTGTGCCCTTCTACATGAACATATTGAATAATGGAATCCTCCAATGGATATACATTAACGGATATTTACATTTTTATTTGCAATTACATGCATTTAAACAAACATAGATTTATACGTGCACTTATCAATAAATAGCATCGGTATGGATTAAACGTGCAGGATGGATGGATGGCTGGCCTTGAAGATGACAAGGGAATTAGTTTTCATCTAACACCGCTTACTCTTCGCCTCATCAATAATTCATAAAGCATTTTATAGCCCTAATTATATCCCCGCTACAGCTTCAACGTCAGCTGTCTTCTCATGGCGCAGCGGACAAACGGGCAACTGCATTCATTTTCGAACTAATGGAAAATGAAATTTGATGTTTATATGATCTTTAGTTTCTTCAATGTGCCGCATCTAAAACATGCAATATAAGGAAAGGAATCAACGTCTATAAGATATAGCGCATTTAAGCCACTTATTGTTAAACTGTCTTAAGTTTTTATAATATATTTTCATCCAGTTACGGGATGTAATAAATAAAATTCGTATCACGGCCTGATATAATAATAATGGATGATTAATAATCCTATTGATTGGCGGAGAATATTGCTAAAATCCTCAATTCAGGATTAAGGTCGACCTAGTTTAATTATCTTGCTGAACACAGTGGAGCTATCTGATGTAAGAATGTGTAACTTTATTTTAAACTCCTACGAATGAAACCTTGCTTACTTTGTGAACTGACAATCCAGACAGACCGTAGATCAATATTACGAGAAAGGCTGTTGTTGGTTTTTTTAGACCAATTTGAATGTGAAAGTGAAGATGGCGACGAGGTTACAGAAAGACATTGTCTACTTTTTACTTCGCTTGTTTCTTATTCCATTTCCTTCTTCGTTCTATGGAGGACTGCATTTAGAGGTTGGTGGGGAGCTTTGTTTTAAATTACAAATGTAGATCTGGAGAGAGTAAGTCAGTGAACTTAGCTCGCTAAACCGCAATACCACAAGAGGAAATTGGCACTGAGGATAAGATTATTTTTCTTTTTTTAACAATTCTAATCGATTATTTCGATTATATTATTCTACTATACAATTGAAACAATATAGCAGAGCCTGGAGATAAGTCTTAATACATATTTGATTGGTATGCATCGGTAACTCACGCGTATAGAGAAGTGCTTGCATAGCAGATCCTATGTGAATAATCTTCTTAATTTCATTTGGTTGTTCCCTTCAGTATTAAGGCTGTATTTGACCGCACCGTTATATTTGTGTATATTCACGAGGATTTCACTAATTCTTCCTTTAAACTGTTGATTTCTATAAAGACTAATAAGAATGGCAGCTGGATTATTGACATCCTAAAGCTTTTGTTTATTATCTTAAATATCAGTTTTATCTTAATGGGTTATGGCACCGAAGGAAAAGTTATCCGTTTTACGTTTTTTAAATGAAGAAACACATTCAGTTTTCATCCATTTTTCTACTAGAAATGGTAAGAAAACTAAACTATTTTGCAGACTTGGATTTTCATGCATTTGATATCTACACTCTTTCCATGTGTCATTTTAATGTTCGCTAATATTTTATATAACACCGCAGATTAATTACCAGAATATATAATTGAATCAGTTGAAGAAAGAGCAAGGCGAAGCGGAGACGGACAGGTATACGGTGGGGAGGCATCTACAGGTGGTACAGTCGGTTACCATGGCAACTGGTCTCTCCATCTCTATCGCTTATCTCTGTCAATCCTTGAACGTGTTTGAATACATTTCACGTTTTAGTAAATATTTTAAAATGAAAATAATAAGGAATCGGACTTGTTAATCATATGAAATATACAAACGAATTTACAAGATATTTTGGCACTCAACACTTCCAGCATAATAACTATATAGGGAAGGATAAATTAATGATGGTATTTAGATTTAAGTCGATTAATTTGCAGGCTCATTTAAATTCTCCTACGCTATTGAATTCATTAGAATAATTAACAGGCCACGCGACTGTTTTCCAAGTCCAATCCGAATCGTTTTTAAAATCATGAGGGATTGTCGTCCAGGCAACAACATTTAGGTACCTAGCATCTAATCTGTCTTGAAAATAATTTAAGGAGATGTGTTCTATTATTAGCAAAATTGGAGAGAATAGATTTCCTAGTAGGTATTTGTACACTTCAACGTGTTTACTCCTTTAGAAGCAAACCTTTCCGAACGAAAGACTTGCCGTGGAACATGGCGAACAGGTGGAAAGGAATTAGAAAGCTTCGAGTTGGGTTCACCAGGTATTTTCTGAGAGGTTCCAAAGCACCTAACCATTTATCGAGCAAAATAAGTTCCCGTGAGTCAATAATAAATTCAATAATAATTAACCACTTCCTTAACCCAATAATTAATTCTTACTTTTCCAAAACAGGTTTTTTTTAAATAATTCACAATCCAATAAGAGATAAAGGAATGCTCATTATTAAGGTTAAATATTTAACATTCTAAACATTTTTAGAATGATTTATTTTTTATGTTGCTGTACGTCTCCCACCATTAGTAGGAGACATTGAACTAAAAATTACTATAAAAAAATTCTTAATTTTATCCCTAGACCATCACATTCACTTGTGTGTGTGAATGTTTCGTAACTAAAATGAATTTAGCGTTGCCTAATTCACAGGTTTCTTAATACAAAATATTTCCTTTATTAAAAAAATGAGTGAGTCAGTTGTATACAAATTGCCCGTTTCTTTAACTGGCAAAAAATGGTTGATTTTGCTGTCACAGCAGTTGTTTGTTTTGAACACGTGTAGAAAAATAAGTGTAATTCTGTTTGCTATTAACAAATTGTCGATTACTTCAGGCGGGAGAATTTGAAAAGTAAACATAATTCAGCTGAGGCAACCGTACAACCAACAGCCATCGAACCGAGATATTATATTGAGTAATTGTAGTTGTGAAAATCGATTTAAAAATAAGTTTAAAACAGATTAAGCGGAAGAAGTGGTTCGGGTGGAAGTAAATAAAATTCTGAACTGTCAATTGGAAAGCCAAGTTTCAATATTCTTAAAGATAAAAACTCAATTAGTTGAACTATTCAAGAGATAATCCTGAAATATATAATGTATAATGGCGAAGAAAAGGTCGCCTTTCCTCTAGGCTCTCAATGGCGTTCGCTAAAAAGTTGCAGATCCTTGATTCGACATAATCACTTCTTTCCTAGCCCAGGGTCAAGTCTTTTGTCCGATATGCGGCAGCCAACAATGTCCAATACTCTTTATACCCTATGCTGGTTCTTGTTTAACAACTTGAATTAAAGCTTCTTATTTTTCTAACTTTTTTGCTATTGATTGGTGGAAATACTCGGAGTCTCTTTTCGCCAATTTTCAAGACAAAGAGTCAGTCAGAAGTTTCAATGCAAATCGTACAAATAAAAATTGTTGCAAAAAAAGTAAGTCACAAAACAATCATTATTTAATCTAGTAGGTAAATATTTACATTAACGGTCCATTTAAGCAAACGTGTAGTTTTCCTTAAATTAGCCTGTTAGATGCTGAAGTTTTTTGATCGGGAACAATCTGTTGGTGATCTCAAGTGTTTACCGTTCTTGGCAAGTCAAGGACGTAGGCCATGTAGGTTCGAATAAACTGACCATAAAGAGAATGGAGACGTGTTGGTTACTTAAGAACATATGTGAGCGAGTTGAGTGACCGCTTGTTCTCGGAACGACCCACGACATTAGGATGCACTTGCACAACTTGGTCGAGTCACGTCCCCATCTCTCCAACCTCTATGGTAAGCTTTCGGGCTTCTTGCTTCTCAACAATCGATTCAGGTTTTATTAATTTCCATAAATACTGTAAATGGACGGGTTTCCTTGAGCTAATCAAATCTTTTTAGAAAGCCTTGCCAAATCAAGGTTCAACTGTGGTAGACATTTCTGAGTACTGTCTGACTCTTGTGGGAAAAATATCTACGCAATTTTGTATTTACAATAAAAATAGCCCACCACCAGTAAGGTTAGAAAAGTCAGTACAATTGCCTATAGTAGGCTGTTTGCTAAGTATCAATAAGTCCCACTTTACATTTGTTTCGTTTGGTATATCTTGGGACTTGCCGTAGTTCTAGAATCGAGAATATCCCCACAGAAAATACACGCAAGAGAAAATCTGAAAAATTAGGAACACTAATTCGGATAATAACCCCCCTCTCTTGATTAAGGACCCTGGAAAATAAATTGTAACCGACCCGTGACTACCACGTCGTAGCCGCGAAGGAGAGGATGCACCGGCCTTGGCCTAGCAGATGAGATTGGCACGGAATTGACCGACCCACCTCCACGTCCTGTATCTCTCACCTATGCAGCGATATTTACAATACAGGGGAGAAAGCATGTAAATATAATCAAAGGAAGCTATAATTTAATCAACATAGTAATAATTTAATGGCACTAGTTAATATAAATATTTATTTTTAAAGTCGTAAAAATTAATTCCCATAAATAGCCATGATAACTTGGACGTTATCAGTGTCAGGTTATGAAGAATCTTACGGTGTTCAAAACCGAAAAATGTAATTTTAAAGGTTTACCTGCCTTATATTTTATAGCCTCCAGTAAATTATTAGAAAAGCGTCAACAGCGAGAAACGGAATAAAAATGGAAATGAGTTTTATTTAGTGACCCCTATAAGCTGTTCTTGCTGCTATATATCCCATTCCTGGACTGACCACACCCACTCCCCAATGTGGACTGACTGCCAACATACCCCAGTTAACTAGGTGCAATTGATGGCCTCTGAAGGACTGTCTCCTTCACTATGGATTAGGTCACTCCAAATTAAGACTCGGTGCAATGTGATGAAAGATTAAAGTTGAACTCTACATAAAGCTCTTGACTAAGTTTTATATCAAAATTATAATTAATTATTTTTAAATTTTATTAGTTTATTTTATTTATTTATTAGTTGATTAACTGGAAGTGATAGTTCACTCAAAACTAAACTGCTTTTTAACAATAAGGGAGTTACAGGAATCCTTTATGCAGATTTGTTACTTTCTTATATACAGAGTTGAGGGAGTATTCTTGTAATCGGGTTTATCCATTTTGCCCATCCCTTTTAATTGTAATTTAGTAATACTTAATGCTTCACAATGGTTGATGCTCCTTGTGAAGTCGGCTTCAGGATCAATTTTTGAGCTGCCGTGTGATAGTTGTTTAATAGGAGCAGTAGGTAGTCGTGGATTGTCCCCATCCAATGTTTCTTATTAAGAATTGTTTGAAGAAAGATCCTGTGTATCTTGATCCAGCTGCACATTTTTATTTAATTATTCCTTTAAAAAAAGGAGGAATCTATTCACTTTGGCTAGAGCTTTATTTTTAATATACTTCCACAATTATAGGCAGAGTTGACCGAGAGAGGGGATTTGCTAGGAGTTATCAACCGACAAATATACATTTATATAAATGATTAAGGAACTCTTAGATGAAACATTGTATTAAAAAAAAAATGTGAAAACACAAAATAATCAGTGCATTTAGCCTGAGCTAAATTTCCTTTTTCATTATTTAATGAATAAGTAAATTGTTTTTCTAAACTAAGAATACTTTAATTTTTATTAAAATCAAATTTATATTAATAATCATTCCCTGAGAGAATACAATTGCAACCACAAGACAAATAAGCATTTAATGATAAGTTGTTAAAACCAATCTGACCTGTCTGTCCTACCGACACATTATCATTTCATTATCTTTGGTATTTTTCAATGCCAAAATTAAATTACATTGTGTATTTCTATTTCAATAGTTTTATGATGTAGAGCGAAGGGAAGAGATCATTATTCGCAGTATATTATAAAATGCCAAAACCTAATTGAGTTTTTTATTAAGGTCAATCAAATAATTATTTATGTTTTATATAAATAGGTAAAGTCCTTTGTTAGTTTTATATATATATATATATAACCACTGAGAGATGACCCTGATATTTTGTTATAGGTGATCCGATATCTTGCATCACGGACGGAGGTGTCCCTGGCCACGTCATCAACACCTTCTGCTGGATCACATACACCTTCACCCTTCCTGGCTACAACGGAAGGGTTGGGTTGGACGTTGCCCATCCCGGAGTGCTCAACCCTGAACCCGACCAGGAACGTAGGTACCATGCGTACTACCAGTGGGTCCCGTTCATGCTCTTCTTCCAGGTCAGTAGAGGACTCTCATTTTATAATTTATTAATTAACAGGCATAAGAGCTCTTGAGGGCAAAAGTGGTTGTCACATTTTCAATTTCGAAGTTCCAAATTAAAAAAAAAGCATAAGTAAACACACTTTTAACCTCAATAGTTTTTAACCTGAAGCTTAGGGATTTATAACATTAACTGTAAGGAAAAAAATCATCTGTTTCTCATAATGAACATTTGTTGACTAATACCACTTTTGCCTTAACAGCTCATATATTTAAGATAATTATTTAGGCCGAGTAATTTCTCCATGATAGTTTTAAGCAAGACAACTACAACAATGATAATTTATTTTATATAGAGCACATTTTGAATTGGAAAACTTCATTTTACAATTTTACATTAATAAAATGAAGTTAAATTAAGTAGTATATAATTATGTCAAGATAGAAGACAGAGATGAAGGTGGCAGTGGGATCACGGAGGCATTGGCAGAGCGAGGTTAGGGCCAAATTAATAAGAACCAATTAGCTTCTTCATTATTAACAGCAGCGATATTAGCCTGATTCTCATTCCTGGCAGAATGTCTTTCTATTCTTAGTCTTATTTATTATTCTCCTCTCTATTCATTATACCTCAACATTCTAAATAGGGCTTGATTAATAATTGAGTAAACTGTTATGTATATTTAGAATCTCTTTTTGTTTAAAATAATATTTGTATTTGTTCAATTCAATTTTAAACATGTAGCCATTAAAAAAGGGAGTTGCTGATACTTATTGATAATGGTGAAAATCCATAATCCCCCAACCATCTTCAGCTTGATATATACTGTTTTTCTTTATTGATTGATTGTTCAGTTATGTGCATTAGTAATATGTTGATTAATGGCAAACAATTATTTTTTCATTCCAAATACCAATGAAAATTAATGTGGGAATTATAGATAGTGAATTGGTTTAATAGGAGAACATTAAAATGTTGGTTCAGTTAAAATAATATCTGAGGTAGACATCTTTTTGTATTATGTCTCTCAGCTATAGACCTGAAGAAAACCCGCAATGTGGGTTGCAGTGCCGTTTCCAATAAACAGTTTATCTCTATTTAAGAAATCCTTTCTTCACCCGGACAATTTTCTTCCTCATGAAAAAAAGTAGTTTGAATCATCCAAAAAAAAAACAACTAATCAAAATGAATTCAAGGATTGTCAAAATGGATTAATCTGGTTACTTTTGAGATTTAAAAATTTCTGGATTATGTTGCTGTAGAAAAGAAAGTAAAAACCAAAATGGATGATTTTAAGCAAAATTCTTATTATTACACCTTCCGTACCATTAGTTGGGAATAAATATTACTTATACAAAGTATTTTATATAAACTTTTCAAATAGAACTATATTTCCCATTAATCGACTAAATTTAATATTTTATTCGCAGTTATATAAAATTGTTAAATTTAGAAATAATTAATTTCTCGAGAATAGATATTGCTTTATAAAATCTATTAAGACACTAAAGTAAAAAGTAGCAGAGACATTGGTGACTGCATAGCAAAAAGGAAGGTGTACAACTATCTGTTGCATCTCAACAACTACCCTAAGTGTTCTACAGCTAATCTTATGCTAACAGACCTAAAGATGTCATATTTTTGCAGATTTATTGCTTACACATAAAAATCACAGCCAGCTAATAATGTGTGACCAAACTATCTCTGGATTCTTACATCAGTGAACAAGTTTTGAAACTTCTTCTTTTATATGTTACTCTATTAAACTAAATATCTGTAAATATGAAAGTTGCTCTTCTTTACAAATTATATGTTAAACAATCTGTGTATCTTATATCTTATGTTATAAAGATTGGTCTTTTTCTATGATTCCTGATAGTTGTAAAATGAAAACATTATCTTATGACATTACCGACTTGCTCGTAAACACTGTAACTGAAGTACTTAATCTGTTTTAGGGAGTTCTGTTCTATGTGCCACATTGGATATGGAAAAATTGGGAGGAGGGAAAAATCCGCCACCTGACAGACGGTTAGTTTTTGTTAGAATCATAAAAAATATATTTTAAATTAATATTGCTTTTACTAATACTCTGTTATTGCTAATACATCAGGACTGAGAGGAGCTAGCCTTGCCATCGGCAGGGACAAAGAAGCACGACTGACCCGAGTGATTCAGTACCTCACTGATACTCTTCACCGACACAATGTCTATGCATCCGGCTATTTTCTTTGTGAAGTATTCAATTTTATCAATGTCGTAAGTACTTGAGAATTATTTATCTTTATTTGCATTCATAAAGTAACTTAAATTTTTTATTAAGAAAATTTTTGTTTCTTAACCTTTTGATTTTAATATTATAGTTCAAAATATGTACAATCATATGTACGAGTATTTAACTTCATGTCATATAACTGTGTGAAACATTTATGTACAACAACAGGTTAAATATACATGTATATCATTATACTTTACAGATCGGAAACATGTTCCTAATAGACGCTTTCCTGGGAGGAGCTTTTATGACCTACGGCACAGAAGTGATCAAGTTCTCAGGACAGAACCAGGAGCAGCGTACTGATCCGATGGTGGAAATCTTCCCGAGGGTAACAAAATGTACATTCCACAAATATGGTCCTTCCGGTTCTCTCCAGACTCACGACGCCCTCTGCATTCTTGCTCTCAACATTTTGAACGAGAAAATTTATATTTTCTTATGGTAAGCATTAAATTTATATCTATTTTTAAAGGCTACTCTTTCATATCAAATGTTTTATCTCTAGTTTTCTATCATCATTACTTTTACTTTCTGTATTGTTTGCTATCTTGAAATTAATGCAACTTTATTAAATGTGCTTATATATACTTCATAGGTTCTGGTTTATTCTGCTGGCCGTCGCTAGTGGGCTCACGTTGGTCTATTCCGCAGCTCTTGTTCTCCTGCCTTCCATTCGTGAGACCATCCTCATCAGGAGATTCCGTTTCGGATCACCTAACGGAGTATCAGCCCTCATCAGAAAAACCCAGGTAAGATATTTCACTGAGAAATGTATGTAATCTCTTCAATGAAATTATAGGAACAATCGGGTAAGATAATTTTTAAAGTCAATTATCTATTTCTTGTTAAAGTAAGCTTCCAGACTCCACTAAAAATGTATGAGAACATAATCGTATTTATGGACTGTGAACATATTTTAATGTGTTTTTATTTTTAATCTAAAATCATTTTTCATTTGTAACTTTAAATAAATATTATAATATGCATATAGAAATAGAAGAGGATAGCCTAAAGAAGAGATTGTAACAAAGACAAAACATTTCTTTAATTGACTCGTTCATTTGTTATCAATATGAGACAGTCAGTAATTAATTCATTTGTTTAATTGTCATCCATTGAATATACTTAAACCATTTGTATATAGTTTGGCATTGTTCTTTCTTCTCCTAGAATAAATAATTATTTTCTTTTAGATATCAGAACCATTGATTTATAATCTGAATACTAAGCAGCTTTATTATATATAATTGATGAATCAGTTTCTTCGTTTCCTCGCTTCAAATCATTGCTATCCTTTGATGAAGGGACATTTACTATTAATGCTAATAAATATTTAAAGGTGGGTGATTTCCTCCTGCTGCACCTGCTCGGCCAGAACATGAACCTGATGGTCTTTGCTGAGCTGCTCGACGAACTATCCCGCAAATTGCACATCACCAACAATCTCCCAACTGCACCTTCCACGATGGAACTCTCTCCCATTTATCCATCCGCTAAGCTGAGAATGCACAAGGAGACTGAAGCTTAAACCGAAAGTAGAGGTTAAAACTTAGTTTATAATTTATGTAATTTGCCTTTTTATTGTTTGAATTCCCAGCTATGTTATCTATATTTTATTATTTAGATGTCAAGTTAATAGATCTTTTTTTAGACATTCCAGTAAATACATTCCTAAAATTAAATCATAACACATATCTTTCAAACAGAAATGTTATGTTATATTTCACTATTCTCTGGATTCATCCTAAATTTTTTGTAGAGACTTAATTACAATCAATGTGCCTTATTTTAATGATGTTAAAATAATGAAGGCCAATTTTTTAAAGATATTTTAAGAGGAAACAGTGCCTTTCAAATGTGGATGTTAATTAGTAATCCAATTGGCATTGATATTTTATTGTTGTAATTTTGATTAAAAAAATTATTAATATTGTTTGAGCCAATATTTTTATATTTATACTATCAATTAGTATTATTTATCTCATGTGCCTAGTGCTCAAACAACTAAAGTATTAAGAGATTTAACTATTTTAAATATTATATTGTTTAGAAATTTAAAGTTTATATAATTAAATAAGGATATTTAGAATAGAATTTTATTTTAAATGTATTTTGTCTTCCATGGGATCGCAATATTTTTTTATTACCAATATCTTAAACTAATTCAAATAAATATAAATGTAAACTACAATAAATGTTGCATTGTCAAAATGATTTTGTGCCATAGGAAACCAAGAAAGAGCAAGAAATGGCAAAATTATTTTTTCCGTATCAATACCTAGTGATTAAAAAGTTCAAAAAATTAAATAACAGTTAAATAAATTTAAAACGATGGTATGTTATTCCATCATCTAACTAGTTATAACAGTGCTCCCAAACTAGGGTTATATTGTCTTAACATAAAGATTTTTGATTCATCTGTAAAGTTTTTCATTAATTAAAAATACAAGGAACAAGTGAAATTTATAATCACTACCATTAGTTCGCTGAGGCAATCAATTTGGCAAGCAGAAAAAAGTTTTGGATTAACTGATTAAAATTTCCGTTCAATACACCAACATTTCATTTTAGAAAAAAAAAAAAAGCATTCTCTAGAAAAACATTGATAAATAGATGTTGAGCCTATCCGTAAATGGTGTTACATAAACTGTACTAAAAAAAAATACAAAAAACAAAATGATAAAAAATATAATCCCAATATATTATTATACTGATTGTGCATAAAAGTAGGAACTAGAAATTCTAAAATTATTGGAGATTTCTTAAAATGAGAGATTAAATCACAACTATAGACTTTCCTTAGAGGCAAATAAATATGTTGATATTTAAAAATAAAATATTGGGTGACTGGTTAGAGATGATCTATTGGTTTTAGTAAGTAATATTCATCTAGCATATAAAAGAATAATTATGTAAAAATAAGCAAGAAAGTCATAGAGTATATAGGAAAAGACAAACTGACTATATGCGATAATTTTAAGAATTTAATTAAATTCCCTACATTTATATTAACATTCGTTAAGAAAGATTTGTAATGATTCAAGTATTGTGCAAAACATAATATATGTGATATTATTATATGTGTGCCTGTAAATAATTGATAATCCAGTCACCCAAGATGTTAACAAATTATATTTTGTTTTATTTATAATTAGTTTCATTGGATAAATTAAATTTTTTTATTAATTTTGTATGTTGAACTTTTATTTTGTTAGTTAATTTTTAGCAGATTTGAACATTATTGGTAAAAGGTGTAGTAAATAATAGTTCCATGAATCAGTTATACTTACATATTTCAATTTCCATTTAATTTTTGTAACCGGATCTCTAAATTTTATATTGCATATTACTTTAAAAATTATGAATGAAATCTTTTAAAATGCCTAGACTGAATTTGAAAGGATTTTTAGTAGATATGATGGTAATTTAAACATTTATATGTATGAATAAATTACATATTTTAATTTTATTGTGTACACAATTTTATTTAAAACATTATGTTCCATTCTTTAGCAATAGTTTCTGTTTAAGGTATCAAAGGAAAGGGAATTTCATGGAAGTTTGGCCGACCCCAAACTTAAATTATTGTGACCAATCTTAAGTTCTTGTTACAGCGATAATGAAAGTAATTGAAAAATGTGTGATGCTTCAAAATCAGAGACCATGGCGGCAGAGAATGTTAAAAACCCAGGTACAAGTCGAGTTTTTCAGATTTCAACAAGGCCATTTAAGACCCAAAATATATCCCGAATGAATGTTTCGGGTCGCCCTGCATTAAAGATCTAAAATTTATTGTTTTTGGGGTGAAAAAAAATAGAGTTTCACAAGCGCCAATGGCAGCTTGTGTATTGTCGTCATGCCAATTTCATATAATAGAAGCAAGTTAATTACACACTTTTTAATAAGAATAAAATTATTGTCGAAAATAATACTTAATAAATAAAGACTAAGGAAGAAAACCTGAAACATTGTTATTTGTTGTTGATCATAAAATACAATTAGATATTACAGATTATTATATTAAAATGAAAGAAGCAAACACTCGCTCCATTGCTATCCTGCAGCCTACCTTCCCATTTCTGTACCACGGGACCTACTTAAGAATATGTCCTCGGTTGTTAATATCTCTTACATAAAATAGATTTATATCTTACATAAAAGAATATGTCTCTTACATAAAATAGACAATTTCATCATTTTGAGATGAGTAATTAGACAACGTGGGTGGCTGTGAAGATAAAAAAAAACTTTCATCTTGACCTATGAAGATACAACAATTAATATTAAGAAAAAATGCTTCATTCCAGAAGTTTGAAAAATTGTATTGCATAAAACATGTGTGTTTCACGATAATATTGAAAAAAGATATATAAATAAAAATAATTCAGTTCTTGAAGCATCTCTTTCATTCAATTAACAATTTTTTAATTTGATTCTCATTTTGAAAAAAGGCATAAAAAAGGGGAAAGGAACATCATTTCCAAAAAGGCCTTTTGCATTATATTTTTTTAGAATATATCACTCAGGTTCAATTAATTGAATTGATATAGCACCTACATTCATGGTATAAAAGAGGTTTTATTGAAATTCAACACTAGAAAAAATAATTAGGTAACTATTATTTGCATTATCGGAAGCCTAATGAGTTAACAAAATATAGTTTTGAACTGAGGACATAATTCTTTTTTATTTAAATTAAAGCTCTTCCAACAATACTCAATGAGAATATTTACACATGAATCAACAAAATAAAATGTAAGCTTAATTTATTAAATTTAAAACAAAGTTGGAAGCACAAAATATTATATTATCTGCTTATTTTAAAAAGTAAAATTTGTAGGAGAATGAAATAGAAGATATATAAATGAGATATTCCTTTTTTAATAATGAAAAATAAAATAAGGGTTCAGAAAAAATAAATAATAAAAATTTCTAGGGTAAAAACAAATTTCAAGAATTGCAATTAATTTCACCATTTTATTTTTTATTTTAAAAAAAGACATTTATAAAAACATAATTATTGCAATATAATAAATACTAGCACCCCTTTTCAATGACTACACCACTCTGGAGCACTCATTAGAAGGCAATTGCAAAGGGGTTAAAATTGAAACTAACTTCTTTCAGTTAATAATAAAGCTAATTATATAATAAATTATTTTGCCACTCCATAGAATCCCTAGTTCATTTAGTGAGGTAGAGTGACAGGAAGTAGTAAGGTGAGCCGCAACATGGAATGGTGAACTGATAGAGAGAAAGCTGGGAAGAAATAAACAAAGTTAGCGGTAGGGGGCTTTAAAGCTTCAGCACTTTCAACAAACCTGATTCCCTAAATACCAGATCAACCCCCTTCTCAATATTTAACACACTTTTTGCTGGCAAAATGGAATGATTTGACTGAAAACTAAAATTTACCAACATCCGACTGTCTTCCAAGCATGGTTCAATTACTAAGAAGTATTTCCGGTTTCCGCAGAACTAATATATTTTAAGATAGCTATTGATATGATGTTAATGATAGCTGATGCAAGATACTTTATCAATTCTTAATTTTGAATAATTGAGTCAACTCAAAAGATTCATAATCACAATAACCCTATAATTGTTATATCAAATTGTTTTAATTTAATTTTAGAATTTATCACTAGTCAAGTTTCCTGACGACTATTGCTTCTGGGCCATTCGGTTTCTTTAAACAATTGCCCAGATTTAAAATACTGTATACAGACTAAGAAAAATCGCGATGTCTAATAATAAACAAACAAAATATAAATAAAGAAAAAATAATGAGATATATATTGGATGAATTGGCTATAGAAAGAAAAGTGTTGAATAAGTGACCAAAGAAAAATGGGTTAGCAACAACTCTGCTAAAGTATAAAATGCTTTATAAACAAATAGAAAATTTTAATCGTGTAAATGTGATGATTTACATCACATCATTAATAATTTACTAATGAAATAAACTGATCAATAATTAGTTAAAGCTTTCTAAAATGGCTCAACATAAAATACCCAAATTATTGATAGGTTCGTCGCTGAAACAATGAATTGAAAGCCACTGACCTGTTTCCCCAATCAATCTTGGCCGTGATGATGACCCCGAGCGATCTCATCTGGTCCTGAGTCAGTGTGCCGCCGCACAACTCCCTGCGCCATTCTATCAGCTCTCGCATCACCTTGCTCAGCGTCGAGAACTTGTACCCTTCTCTTACCTTTGGCAAATGCAAACAGAGCATGTAAAATCCAGAACGGCACAAAACTAATGAGCTAAATAAAAAGTCCAAGGCTGTTTGGTCATAAATTTAAATGTAGAAGAAATCAAAAAATATTTAAAAAAAAATTTCTTACAACATATAAATTTTTCCAAATTGTATTCCATTCTCGTAGCACCAGTGTCACTTCCCGGACCACAGGATCCTCCATAGGCACTACAGGTTCGCAGTTGCTGAAAATAACAAAAGGTGTCAACAAAGTTTCATACAACTTTTATATACATATATGGACGACTTTAATACAATGTGTCATATGTCATAGCCATATATAATTTTATCATAGCAATCTTCCTCTGTAAGTCCTCTTGCTGCAATTGCTTCCATTGCCATTGCTCTTCCATCAAGGGATACAACTTTTATAAATCCTTTAATATCAATTCAAATTCTGAACTATACTATTTCTAAATGATATTCCTAAACATTATGTTCGTTATATTAAATTATGTTGGTTTAGATTAATGTTTAATAAATTCTAAATCGTTTAAATTATAAGTTTTCCACATTATTCTCTATAATCTTTTTAAATTAATTTTTGGATGTGCTAAATTATCACTAGAATACCTCAATGCTATCATTATTTTTTCACCTAAAAACCACAGGATTGTGGTTTAAGGAAATTTATATAGGATTCATTCCTGACCTCTTTCTTAGGTGAAAAGTAATTTATACAAAAGAGAAAAAAATATTTTTAAAATACCAGTTCCAATAATATATATGTTTATATATACCTCCTTCAAAAGAGCAACTACATAACTCAAAATTGGCATTTTTGAGTTAAGCGTTCAGTATCAATTATATTGGTTGCAGCTTTTTAATTTAACAAAGACAAACCAGATATTCAATTTCCAACATGTTTTTTTTTTTTAATAAAGTCATATTTTGAGTTGTATCATGTTTGAACTTTTATCATTCAAGTTTTATGGGAATAATGACATAAGTTAAAATAAAAAAACTTTCAAACTTTTAAAAATTTTGTAATGGTTTATACTATAATTTCAATACCATCATTACAATAGGAATTCTTTGCTTTACTAATATATATATATATATATATATATATATATATATATATATATATATATATATATAAGTTAAGATGAGATAGACTTTAATATACCTAATAATCCCAGATAGGGATTGTAAACATTATATGTAAAATAGTATAAATAGAGGATTTATATCTGAATAAAGCAGTGTTTAAACACCCTTCATGAGTGTCATTTCTATCTCAAATTATTCTTTTTTTTTTACATTTTATGTGCCAAAGCTCTTAAGTGGTGCCGAAACCCGGGAACGTGTTAGCAGTACAGTAAGAATATTTTTTTTTCTTTTTTCTTCACGAAAAGACAGTTTGAGTTTTTTAATTTATTTTTCAAAATCTAAAAAGGTGTTAACATGAATGAGCAGGGACAAAACATCCTCAGGGCGGCAACGTTAACGTTAGAGCCAGAGCAGGCGAACCCTGAGTTCCCGCCGTATCCATTGACTACTTTAGCAATGGCGCAGGCAGACATAACCGCACAAGAAGCAAACAGGATTGCGCAAAAGACAAACGAACTAGAAAAGATGAAGCTAAAGAAGGCGAATCCGCAAGATATCAGGAGAAAGATCTCCGACCTAGATAAATTCAATGGAGATATCAGGGAACTTAACCACTTCATTAAAGGTGAGAACGGGATAATGGGCAGTTTCCAATCCCAGGTAGTAGCAGATCTTTTGGAAGAAACGGACGCTAAAAGATTACGAGTGGCCCTGGCACGTCGGGTTAGGAGGAGTGTCCTGAACTTAATCCCAACTTAATCCCCTGGACGAACCAGTCAAAGGGCCAGTACGCCGCAGGACTCCTTGCAAAATTAAACAAAATCAATGAGAAACTGCGGGAAATAATGGAAAGCAGCGCAGCAGAGGCCAGGATGGTATTCATGACCAAACTCCTCAATGTACAATTGGCCAGGGATACGAGAAAAAAGGATGGTCTCCTCAGAGATAAAACATTCATAGAATGTGCTCAGGAGATGGTGGACGTAAGTGCCCGAGACGAGGAAGAAAGGAAAGTATTTGAATTGGGGTGGAGTAAGGTATCATATCGTAGAAACAAAGCTGGAAGAAACCGAATCAGACCAGACCCGGAGAGAAAGGGCACAAAGTGACAATTCGTAGATAGGAGGGATGCGAAAAAAAGATGCCACGAATGTGGTAAGACAGGGCATCTGATAGCCCAGTGCCCACAAACGCGCTGCTTTGAATGCCATAATGAGGGGCACATCGCTAGGCAATGTCCATACAGATGGCAGAGAGAACATGATCGGGGAGAAACGATGGAAGTCAATACGCAAAGGATATGGAGGAGGAGGCCATCCGAATCATCTAGATCTTCGGAGGCTTCAGGATCCGAGACAGAAGGTAGCAAACCCGGTGGCAGAGCAACTCCCGGAGGAAAAAGCAAACAACGGAGTGCAGGGAGGAGAACTGAGGAGGTAAGGAGAGAATGAGGATGGTGTGAACAGAGGGGCAACCTTTTGTGTGTAAATACTATTGTGAAAAAGAGTGAGCGGTTGTCTATAATAGAATTTTGTAAGGGGTGGAGATGTCTGGTGGACACCTCGTTTAGTAAGTAAGGATAGTTTAAGAACGATATTTAAAGGGAAGGGCAAACCAGAGTTTAGGAAGTGCCTATGTAAATTAATCACTTTGAGTGCTCCCTGTACGGTGGAGGGAGAAATAGATGGGCATTGGACAAATGGGGAAAGAAGGAGGAAGTAATAACATTGCATGTGATAGAGACCATGAATAGACTTTAATAATACAAGAAATGTTTTATTAATAAAAAACTAAAACAAAAATACTTTTATAAAATCAAATAAATATTAGTTTTTATTCTTCGAAGTCATATTTCTAGCTTATTAAACGATTTATGCCTACAGCTCTGCATAAGTAGTACTTCTTTGACTTCCTCTTATGCCATTGGTAGCATCGAGGAACATAAGTAGTACAACAAAAGAAAAAGTAGAAATATCAAATTCATGAAAATGTTTTCTTTGTGGAAATTATCTAACAAATTCAAATAGATTCAATTTGCTGACATTTAAAAAAATTTAATCAAGCCCCTACCGTCTTTGTATGTTTTTTCACCAAGATTATATCTGTTTTGTTTTTTTTAATACTTTTAAATTTATTTAGTTTTAAAAATATTAACAGTGTTTGTACAAACAAATTTATTAGGGCATACTTTATTCATTACAACAATTTAAATAAACGAGTTTTGATACATGCATGTGCATATTTATTTTTTAATGAATACCTAAATACTTCTCTTAAGTGAATATTTGCAATGGACTAATCTGTAAGATGTCCGCTGTAGAAAAATTTCAATGTATAAGTATTTAGAAACAAATCTCCTAAGATATATTATTGTAAAAAATTAACATATATAATATAACTGATAACATAAAATTATTTTACCTCTCATTTTCCACCTTGTGCGGTTTAATGTGGACATAGGAAGCGGGAAAAATGCCCTGCAAAAAACTTTAATTTCAGAAACCAAAAATAGTTGAACAACTAATGAGACAGAGAATGAAGGAGATAATGGTTTAGAAACAATGTGCTAAGGAACTAAACATATTTATGAACTTGATAAAGTAGAAGTTAATATTAACTGAATTCTTCAAGAGGATAATTTGATGCTGCTCCGCTTCTTGGTCAACTCACTTGGCCCATCGATAATGCCTTTATAATAATAATAAATATACAAGCCCTTTTTACACAACATCAAAGAATATTGAGCTGAAGTAACATAGCGGATACGGGCAACAGCATTCAGCAGAAAAAAGCCAAATTAGAGATTGTTTTTAAAGAGGTTAGCGCATCTTGTTATTATTATATGTTAAATTAGAAAAGAATTATCACTTGGTTCAGTTGTCTTTAATGGAAGATTAAAGTTAACAACTTGAATTATCTTGTAAATATAACCGATATTTTTATTTGACTAAAAAGAACTCAACTGCTTAATATTTTTATTGGGACAAATTAAAGTGTTCCGATATTGTGTAATCAAGTTAGGTTTGTAACAAAAAAGGGAAAAACTTTTGGAGATTTCCCCAGGCTATTTAATGTTGATCTTGATTTACTCAGAGCAACTGCAATGAGTTCATTATTTTCTCTTAAGTGCCACTATATTTTTTCTTTTTAGATATAAATAAATTTATCTTACTTTTAAATATATATATATTATATATATTAAATTTAATATATAATATATATATATATATATATATATATATATATATATATATATATATATATATATTAATATATGTATATCTTACTTTTAAGAACTTAAGAAATATTTACCTTGATAGATCTATTTTTCGTTGCATATCCTCTATACCACCCTGTAAAAAATGAAAATAAATTATTTTTAACAAAGATAATATGAATATGTTAATAATTAACCTGAGGATTCAACTTGTGATCCCTTCTCGCTTTTCTGTTTGGTATGAATCGAGCCTTGCTCATTAGCTCTACTATATCACAATTATATTGAATAATGACTCTAATTTATCAATTGATATATTTTTTATCAAAATTAGTTTAAAACAAATATTATTGATTTATGGTTGCTTTGCTATACCATTTATTTACTTTATTGATTCTGTAGAGCTTGTAGATCTTTAGCAGCCCCTTAGGCCTATGCCCATCCAGATCCATTGCTCTCCCAATCTAATGAGCTCTCGTGGCATCTTAGTTAATTCAATCTTTACATCACCTTTTGGACCACTCAGTTATTCAGCCAACTAATATGGCATCCAGGGTGTGCTGTTGCTCCCTGATATAAACCTCGTCTGTCATAACCTCAAGAGGAAGTAAAGCCCAGCTTACTGCCTTCTTGAACCAACCCTATGGATCTTGGAGACCCTCCCAGGGCTCAGCCAGCCATTATAAAGTTTAATAGAGTTACTTTAATTAATAAAGTTTAGCCAGCCAGTATAATTGGGGAAGAAATCTTGGCCAAATCACCTTCCTGCACAAGCATTGACAACAATACACTCCCTGCAATATATTGAACCCAAAACCAAATCCACCATTGTTTTGTATTTATACAGGATTTTTTTAATGTTTACCACTTCATTTTCAATTTTGTAGATTTTGAGCATTTTAAAACTAGTATTAAATAAAAAAATAAAACACAAAAGACACAATTGTATCAGCCAAGAAATCAGAACCTGAAAATTGTGCATTTTTAATATATGATAAAATATATTGAAAAAAAATATTTGTACATAAACAATGGACCAACTGATAAAAAATATATACATTTCACTCACCAGAATTTTCTTCAAATATTTGAACTGTGTCTCCAATATCGAGTGGTAACCCAAAACGAACATCACCTCTCCAATTATAAATAGCTGAAAAATAATAAAATTAACAATATGCATGTGGGTAATACAGACAGTTTTAAAAATATAAAATGCCAGATATATTTTTAATTAATAAATGAAAAAATGTCACTTATACAATTATAAATGTAAATGATAAAAACGTTAATAGGAATATGTCAATCTTTATTTTATTTATAGGTGCTATTTGTCTCCCAGCCACTGTTGCTATTGTTAACTTTAAACATATTATTTAGTATTACAGAATAATTAATATTCGCAGTTAAGATTGGAATTTAATAATTAATTGAGCTGATTATTTATTGAGACTACATGAAAATAAGTAACTGACGGTGAGATTTATGTTCAAAATGGACATTTTAAATGATGTATCCCAGATGTTCATCATAAAGCAATTATACCCACTTAAAACTGATTAGCCTGAAGCTTTATTCAAGATAATACTTAGCTAATTGTTGAGTGAATTCAATTAAGTTCCACAAGTTTTTAAAAATTATAAAGAAGAATAACTAAAACATACTGTGTACATAAGAACTAAAAAGTGGAATCACACACTGGGTTCTACAAAATCAATAATTTCTTAATTTTAAGTTGTTTACATTTAAAGTTCTCTATTAATTTTAAAAGTATCTTAAAGGATTGTTCCTGATTAAACAAGATATTTTTATAATCAAAATTAAATAATACAAATTAATAACAAAATAACTTTATTAAAAGGTGAAAACTTATGATTTGTGCTTATGATAAAGGTAAAAAATTTATAAGAAACTTTAATTAAAATATAGCAAACAAAAAAACAAAACAAGATTCAGTACCTTCCAAATACCCTACACCCAGACAAACACTAAAAAAAACAACAACTTATAAAACATATAAGTTAATAAAATAAAAATTTAAAACATAATATAATAATAAAGCTAATTAGGCTCATGCCTGACCACAGTTATAAGTTATAACTCTTGAGATTACCTTTTAGATAATATAAATTATTAGACTTGGTGAGAGAAAAGAATGGACAAAGGAATAGCAACTTATAATGATTAATTAACCCATTGACAAGATGTAAACAATAGCCCTGTGTTTATAACCTGGCCATTCAAGGCCTACAAATGATACATAATTAAGAATAATAAACATTTGAGATATTGCTTGGCAAAAATTTAAAAATCGAAATTCGCTATAATTTGTAAACCCTTAGTAGAGTTAAAATTCAAATATGTATAAGTTACTACTAATAATAATCTTTCAATTTTAAGAAGACATAATATTGAACACTTTAAATCAATAACATTATTGTATCGAACAGAAACACGAAAATCGATGGTATTACTAAAGTTTTTTCTTTATTCATATCAAAACCACATATAATAGTTTTTTAAACATAATATTCCCCTGTCGCAGCCTGGCACTATAACAGCAGTTATATAAATATAAAAAATACTGCACAGTTCAAAATAAATCATGTTGCTAGCTACAATTATAACAACAAAATTCACAATTATACAAACACTGAAAAAAGAAATCCATAAACAGAAATGCTTTGATACATCCATTACATGTGTAATTATGACGACCAATAAAACTTGTTGAATAAACTCTAAGCAAGAAAACAAGTTTAAACTTTATCAGATTGGCTGTCACAACAGTTTGATAAGAGAGGCTGACTATAAAGCATTACTGACCTACACCATATCTCTTGGACTTGGCAGGTACCCACATGTTGGCGCCCTATCCTGCCTGGTCAATGGAGTTTCATCTCCTTCTCGTACACTCAGGTACCCTCCGTACAGAACAGAAGTACCAACAAGAGAGGAGAGCTACAAGAACAATCCAAGCTGGAGCAAGGACAACAACTGAGCTGCCATGTTGCCTACTAGCGCCCCTATCGACCCGCCATAAATAGATCTCGCTCGTTTATCTCGTTTCCGTTCTCTTCAATGGAACCGTCTCCTCTCCGCTGTATTCTCTCCTGCTTCACTCCACATTTATAACCAAACAATATTTCTCCATTTATTACCAGTTTCGGTTTCAGTGAGGAAAAAGTTGGTTATCGGTCTCCTTGCATTACATTTATTTTGAACTGAACCAAATAACCGGTTTTGAGAAAAATAAAACCATCTTATCAAAGCAGTTGTTGTGAAGTAAAAAAATAATAATAACAGTTACAAGAACTATTTAAAATAACCGGTTATTAGCAAGAAGTTTATAAAAATAACCTTTACATGAGTAACCAAATGGCTCCAATCCTGAGAGGTAATTAAAAAAACCTTAATAATACTTTCAATTTTTTTTAAATCTGTGGGGGTTGTTGCTGCAATAGTCCTCTCCAGCGCCACTTTTGTTAAATACTTTTTATTCAATTGTGAACTTCGCAATCATTAGAATTATGACTGTTTACTTATCAACGAAATTATAAAATGATTTGTGCTGTAAACTTCCATTCGTTAAATAGATATTCTATATTCAATTCCCAAAGTTTTTTTTCAATTGTTTTAAATGAATTTTGAAAGGGTTTAATGTTCTTCCTTACCCTTGTTCAGAACAGGTTACCAACCTTTTAAACAATAGTGAGAAGATGGAAACAAATTCTGTAGGTATACAAAATAAATTTCCAACCTGTCTGCAGCTCTGGCGCATTTTCATCCTCTGACGCCCCAAGTAACTTTAATTACCAAGTTCTTTGTTCACATTTTAAAACTCACATTTATTAATAAAAATTATTTTATAAAATCAATCAAAACTCCTAGTGATAGTATTTGATAGTAAACAGCATCATTCCTTACAGAAATTTTAATTATTAATGGGTTGGTTACAAGCTCCTCGTAAAACCGAAAGTTTACAAACTTAATCATTTAAAATAAAACATAAAAAAATCTGTAATAATTTTAATGATTGATTCCATTGAACACGATTTTTAAAGCTGATGACAAAGTAATTAGGCAGCATAAATGGCTCGTTATTGATAAGTCAGCTACATCACACGGTCAACACAAAATTTGTTAAAAATACGTTTTAGACAACAACTAATATTATTGAAATGTTTGTTAATTATTCCGCAGGTTGTTGCTCGAGTTGAATCACAGCAAGTTTAAATTTTTTTTAACTTGTTTCCCTTTTATATTTTCCAAAGATACAGTTATCCAAAAATATACAACTTAAGTGCGGAAAAGAAAATTATGGAGAATGTGTATACTTCGGTTATCATTTCAACTAGAAATGAACCTTTCAAAAACCTATATCATCTATACTTAAAAATGTCGGTTGAAACTTTTATTTCTTGAAGAAATGATTATCCATAATTACATTATTTTTTCAAACCAAAGCTCACGTTAACTTTTTGGAAAATATTAAACATGAAATGAATAAACAGTTAAAACTTGATGAAACTCAACTGAAAGCGAAAATCCAAATATACCAAATATTCTTTAGGGAAGTAAAGAAATCGGGTATTCCGCTAGAATGGGAAATAAGGAACGACAATGGCACTGCTTACATTTGGCAGGATGCTGAGCAGGCAAATGAAATCGGTGATTGGAGCAAGCGAGTAAGCTACAACTGTTAATCAAGTTTCGCAATTTCGAGTAGTGATATGTTGTACTTTAAGTATTATTGAATTAAGATATAATAGAATAATTCTTTGAAACCACTAATTAATAATTAACAATGTAATTTGTTTGCGAATTTTCACGCCTCCAAGACGAATATTTTTTTAAGCCTAGAAACGTAGAATTAAAGTTTCGTGTTTGAATTTGATAAGTCATGGGTCATTGTTAAATACTACCTATTTAAAAATAAATAGTCATAAATTAGTTTTCACTTTTGAAATTAAGAGTTTTTTAAAAATAAAATTTGTTTTCAGCCAAGTTATCTTAATTCAACCTTTGTAATACAAATCATATTGCCGAGTGTAATGTGGTATTTTTTGTGTATTTAACGTATGTATAAACATTTCCACATAATTTCCACATAATTTTACTGCAACTAATTACGAGTACTGTAACTACCTACGATACCCACCAATAATTTTATGAAATGCCATTACTATTTCAGTACCTTCGTGCATAGCTGGCTTCGAATAATTTACTGAGAAAATAATCAATACAGTCTTTAGTAGATCCTTCTGGAGACATGGGCAAACATTCACAATTAGAAATGGAAAATAATAAACATCTTCTAAATAACTAGATTTATTTTATTCAAAGGAAACTAAAAAAAAAAAACGCACAGTTTTTTAGCTGTAAAAAAAAATTGAAACAAAAACGCTACACACTATAAATATATGTAAAATAAAATACAGCGGTATATATATATTATTTATTTACGATTATTTATCGTTCTCATATTAATTTCCTAATAGTGAAAAACATGTACATTTTTTTTCTAAAATATAAAATAAATTATTATTACAAAGTAAGATCTAGAAAATCGATCTTTTAGCACCGAAAATATACTAATTAATAAAGTTAAAGAAGGATTTGGAAAGAAACAATATAAGGGAAGACGACAGAAAGATTTTTAGAAAGCAGATCTTCATTATGGAAGGATTCCAGGGAAGAGTGAAAAAGAAACAGTTTTCAATTGAAATTGGCACGTGGTCCCCAGGTGGCCTCTTTGGTGGGGGGGGGGAGAAGAAGAAAGTTAAAGAATGACCACTATGCATACATAGATTGTACTAATGACACTATGTAGGTATGCATAGATTGTACTAAATATTCTATTCTACATAGATTGTACTAATGACACTATGCATGCATAGATTGTAACTCCCTTGCTCTACACTCATTTAATGTACCTACGAGATATTTTCAATTTGTTAACTATAACTTCTTTTACTCCTCTTTTGGCTGATATTTATTTATAAGAATTGGAGAAATCCCTGTTTTTAATTTTTATTTTAAAAAAATTAAAAGATATAACAATCACCATATCAACAGAGCCCAATGAAAATTACGTCATATAAAAAAATGTAATAAATATTATTCTGGATCTATAAAATTGAAGTATAATTAAAAATGAAAATAACATGTTAAGATGTTCTCTTAATCCGGAAGCCTTACGGACAAATATTAAAAAAACAGTGGCATAAATTTGAATAAGAAGTTTATTTTTCAAATTACAAAATAAGTAAACTAATCTTAAATGAATTATATGAAACAAGATGAAAATTAACGGAAACATTTAGCACTTTAAACTAACAAAAACCTGTCGCTAAGAAAATTGTTGCAGCTTTATTTGGAAGTCTTATTAGTCATGATTAACTACGTAAATGTTATCAGGTTGTCTCAACAGTTGAACTAATTTTATTACATTTAATGTATCTTAGTGTATAGTATATTAGAACATAGCGACGTAGAATATTCGATCCGAAAAAGCATAATCCGAAATCACACGGGAGAATGAGAATAACAACGCGGAGTGACATAAAAAGCACTCTGTTAATAAAATTGAGTTGCGAAGGTTGAGATGACTCTGTTAATAAAATTGAGTTGCGAAGGTTGAGATGACTCTGTTAATAAAATTGAGTTGCGAAGGTTGAGATGACTCTGTTAATAAAATTGAGTTGCGAAGGTTGAGATGACTCTGTCAACTTGTTGGGCTTAGTAACCACCCACTTCCTAGAAAGGCAAGTAGAAATATATTGTGACATAGGTGCTATTTGGGTTTGGATTGTAGTCCGCGGAAGAAAGTTTAACAGAGATTGGTGGAGTCGCCATCGAGCCACCGGGTTCTCTAACCCTATTATTAGTTACATTTGATGTGTGTTACCCCCAACATATCAGCATGAGATATAAGCGTTTTAAATCTTTAATCTGACACCACATTGAAAGTTAAAGGCGGATCGTGACAAAGAAAGCAAAGTATCGGACTAAATTGATCTGTCATTTTGGCGCCAAGTCCTAGTAAGAAGGTTTATAATTAAAGTGTTGCGCCTCAAGATGGCTTCGTCAAGGGCGGTTTTTCCAGAGCTATTTTTTATTTCAATCTCGTGCCCTCGCTTCAATAACATCTCCACCAAATTATTGTAACCATTTCTAGCTGCTATATGTAAGGCTGTGTCTCCTTTATCATCATCTTTTGCGTGGACAGAAGCGCCCCTCTTGAGTAGTGCTTTAACCATATTCTCATCTCCCTTAACGACGGCCGCAATCAGCGGTGTCATCTCGAAATTCGCCTTCTCTTCGATATCACCTCCGTTATCTAAAAGGAAATTCACTGCTTTGACGTTTCCTGAAACAGTCGCTGCGAGCAAGGGAGTGGTTCTGCTCCTGTATCTGACGTTGGCGCCGTGTTTGACAAGGGTAACTATGATGTCATAGTTTCCAGTCGAGGCAGCGACTTCCAGAGGAGTCATGCTGTTGGTGTCCGTCGCGTTCACGTCGAGGCCTCTCTTGATCAAATACTCCACGAGGGCTTTTTGCTGGCCTTCACAAGCTGAGTGCAAGGCGCTCCGCCCGTTCGGCCTGACTGCAAGTACGTCGGCCCCTCGCTCCACCAGTAGGTGGAATGTCTTCGACCGCCCGTGCATCAGTGCCACGTGTAAAGCGGAGAGTCCTTCTCTTGTTGTATTGACAGAAACTCCTTTGTTGATTAGAAGAATTGTCATTTCTTCATTACCATTTTCGATAGAATTTAGGAATACGTCTTTTGTAGCTTTACTTTCGATATCAAGTCGAATACCTAAATTGATCAGACTCTCCAAAATAGGGGCGATGGAATTATTCATTGTTAGATTGAATAATGTCTTCTTAATACCTTCCACGTCGCAAGAATCCCAAGCTGCCTTCGACTTCATTCGACTAAACAGTTCAGAATTTCGCATTATATTGTTCAAGTCGATTTTTGTTTTGTCTCGATTTGAACTATCTACCTCTCCACGGTCTGGTAGTAAGAAGTATAGTGAATAAATAGGACAACTATCTTCCGGAATGTTTAATTTTAAATTGATTAAATATTTTATAATGTTTGTAATGACGTATTTTTCTAACATCATCATTGGATTGATTCCATATTTGTTTTTATGGTCAGCGATGGAACCTGATTTCAGCAATAACTCGGCGATGTTAACCATCCCGTTGCGAGACGCTTCGTGCAAAGCAATATGGCCGTCAACAGTTTCTTGATTTACATTAGCTCCTTCCTCGATTAATAATTTTGACATGGCAAGGTTATTACTTTTTACGGCTAAGTACAAGGGTGAAAAACCTCTGGCATCCTGGCTATTTACTGACACCCCAGCTCTGATCAGGAGCGATAAAAAATCTAGAGATTGTGTTAGAATCGCTGCATCTAAAAGAGTTGCTTTATTGCAATTAGTAACGTTGATTTTCCGGACCCTGTTTGACGAATCATTTTCAATGATTAATTTGATAATGTCTGACCTGTCTTGTCGACACGCTGAATCCAAAGCTGTGGCAAAATCCAAATCATTTTCAGAATGAAGAAGCCACTTCATAACATCAATATCTCCCCTGTTTGAAGCTTCCGTGAAAAGTTCCGACTTATTCATGACAGAAAATATCCCTTCCATGATTACTTTGGGAATGGATTTAAACCTATGTCGTTCAAAACTTATTAAAGATTTCGCAACTGTGTACATTTCGCTAGAAGAATATACAATCTTTGATTTCAACAGCTTGCTGATACCTCTCGCTCGGAACCTCATTGTTAGATCTTCGGCTGACCTGTATTGTAGCGACTCCACCAATTGGTTGGCAAAGGACAGATCATTATCGACCAGCGAATGGAGGATTTGTAACATGGTGTATTCTGTCGCATCAATGTTAGGTAGCAGTTGAGTGACATCAACTTCTGAGTGAGCCCTGATGTATTCGATTGCAGATTTTACTTTGTTTCTCATCAGCTCTTGTAAACTGGAATAAAATACATCGTGAGCCACAAACGAATTCATGTAAATCATTCCCTCCGTAGTGTTGAGAACGACCTCTGTGGCCACCTGGAAAGAAAATTAAGTCAACGTGTTAGTTTGTCAATGGATTGATATATTGTTGGCCCTAGACACCAAAACAGTAAAGGTAACCTGCTTTAGGAATAGCTTATCGTGTTTTATTTTTTATATAAACCAAAAAGTTCTGAAGCATAAAAATCATATAGACAAGTTACTCAAAATAAAATGAACACAACGCACATGTATGTTACCATATGAATTAGGCAGTAATTGTGACACCGGAGAGGTTATAATTATACTGGGTGCCTAGGCCTCCATGATAGCGCTCGCTTCGCATTGAACTGAGGGATATTTACAGCTGCGATATAGAATTTATTGATTACAAAAAGAAAAATCGCAAGCAGTGGAACATCACCACTAGGGTCACGTTTACTACATATAAGCACGTTCTAAAAATATAAACAATCAAAGTAGCAGAGGAGAACAAATACTTCTTTATTTCATGCATTGAAAAAAAGAATGCCACAAAGTTTGTCCACAAAGCCAATAAAATCTCAAAACAATTGAGGGAATATGGATAGAGTATCAATTTGAAGGGGATTAATATTTAAATTAGAGGGCTGAAAGTAGTGGAGAATATATATTTCGGAAAGAAATCAATTAAAATGTTTACCATATTATGTTGTTGTTTTGACAAGGTAAAATTCTACATAACGAATTGAAGGTGGGCAGACCCAATGAGTTCTAATTGGGGAGGGGAGTAACTAACTTTAAAGCAATATTTATTTAATACGAATGGACTCAGGAGGATCGGGGATCACGCTAAGCAACCTGATGTCGTTATATCTAAACTGCTTTCATCAGGAACTTCCTTCCTTCTCATTTCAAAAATTTACATTCTCTCACTAATATCAATATCAGTCAAAATAATATTCAAAACTAATTGGTACTTAAGCTATTGTTGAAGCCAATACATTTATCTACTCACCAATGTTGTGATGCTGCAAAATACCACGCAGGCGAGAGCAAATAATACTTTATTAAGAGAAGCCATCTCCAATGGTTCCTCTGCAAAACATAATCCATTTATGTTATTTTATATTAAAAGGAAATGCTTTTTTATTTGAGGCATTTAGGATCAAAAGCGGATACCTCCAAATTTTAAAAATTGACTTTTTAACATTTTCTAATGGTTTAGCGAAGCAATGCTTTATGCTCCTCACTTCGTTTTTTAATTTCAGAGCTGCCTATGCATGTACCTTCGGACCTTAATCAAACCAAAAATACGACTCATTCTATCTATAGGTAGCAAATAATCCTGGAACCCGCAGAAAGCTAATAACAAGTAATATTCGGTTTGATAATTGAATTAAATAAATAATTTAGTTTATGGTTCAATTTAAAAGGGAAATGAAGTACAAAAATTTCAGCTGAAATTTTTTTCTATTTTCTGTTTGCTCTGATCGGAAGGTCCTCGTGGTAATATTGTTTGTGCAACCCTTAGCATAGAACTAAGGACGCGTGGTAGGGCAACGCAGGGCTGTTTAATCATTTATAAAAAAAATCTTCACAAACCAACGAACGAAATTTTATTTTTTCATCCTCGATTTGTTAATGAAAATAATAAACGCAATTAAATAATATATTAGTCTAAATAACCCATTATATATGCATTGGTTACATCAGACAAATACTTTTGTAGAAGAATTGAACACTTACCCAGAGTAATGCGTTATTCAAACTACCCCCTATCAGTTTATAATTAAAACTCCTTGATCATCAAATCAATAAGTCAATTGTTAGGTCATCCTTATCGTTGCCGATACTAATTTCGCTATTTATAAATCCTTTCATTTCTCCTTTGATCTGCCCCGTGAGAATATAGCAGTTCCTAGTTTATAACTAACACATCCTCGTTTGTATGTAGCAGCTTTTCACTCGTGATCATTTCGATCTTCTTGATTATCGTTTCATAATTAATTCTGATTATATTGGGACATATGAAAATAATTTTGTTTAAAAAAACAGCATACCTAAACAAAAAAAATTATGATCATAGTTTTGAAGGTTCTTATTGGTTACTATTAATCAGCATTACAACTGGAGAGCAGTTTCGGCCGTGTCAACAAATTCTTTACCATCTTTTCACTAGATATGCTGCTAGCTTATTAAGAGCTCAACCTGAGGGTGAAGATGTACTTCTATCCTTCGCTATTTATACCTGCTCGGGTCTGGGAGCTGAAGATCTTCTTTCAGTGATCTAATTGGGTGGTCTCTGATTGGAATATCCTCGGCTGGCTGGCTTCTGATTGGTTTATCTTCCCTTTCAGGTTTGCAATGTGTCTAGTCCAGCCGCAAAATGTGATTTTAAATTTCAATTCTATGATATAACGTATATACTAATAAAATATAATTTTTTTTCTTCTGTTAATCAGTTTGGGATATTTTTATAATGATGAACATGTTATAACTATAACATAGTTTGACCGAAATCAAATTGGACTAGTCGCATTTGGGAAATAGCTTTATATGATATAATTGTTAAACCAGTCGATATAAAACTATTTTATGCCTTAGACAAATAAAGATAAATAATTGTTGACTGGTCTCCTAAAAAACCAAGCACTGTATGCCAGTTCAGTCATTCTAGGAAGCTAAAAAGATAAGTTTTTTTTTTGCATCCTTGGTTAATCAGGCTATACCGAAGTAAATCTTGTAGGTGTGTGACCGAAACATTGACATAAAGTTGGAATAGGTGATTATTTTTAGAGTTCGAATTTTGGTCGTGTTTAATATTTTTAGAATTCGAGTTTTGGTCATGTTTAAAGCCCACCATGCTTTAAACACGACCAAAACTTTACAATTTAAGGCATTAAGCGTTCGGGTTTCCTATGTCTTTTGTTATTATTATCATGCATCTTTGTAGTTGGAATCTGAATAAATAATGCTATTAAATTCATGTTATTATTAGTTTTTTAATAACATTAGTTTAGTACTTGTTTGAAACGGTTTACTACACTGACATTTAAAAGGTCTAAATGATGACGAAACTACAATTGAATTACTGTAGGTTTTTAACGATGCAATACCTTCCTATAATATTTGGTGGTTTCTCCATTGGTGAAACTGTTGACGCTGGTGGCTAATATTTATGCTTTTTAAAAACAGCAAACACTATAAAATCTGAAAAAGTATGTATATTTCCCTTAATTACATTCTTTTTCCAATCTAAAACTCATGATAACTCGTTTTTCTGGAAAGTATTAAAAGGCAAACGAATGAAAAGTTAAACTTGTAACTCAACTTGAAGTATCAACCTGCGGAATAATTTTTACCAATAATACTTCCAATAAATGATCGTTGTTTTAAATGACCTGATACAAGTAATTTACTGAGCTATTTTATTATTATAAGAGAAGTTTATTCATCGGTAGTTGTACGTCATGTTAAAATTAGGTTGGGTATCTTATTAAAGTAAACCACACTTTATTTGTAACGCAGTTTAATTTCTGAGAAATAATAATACAATATATGTAGCTACATCGAGATGAGGCAAGAGAGAGAGAACATGTGTTATAAAGTTACAGTATTCAAAATAATTAATCATAACACGTCATTATAATTTTCTTTGCATATTTTTTTTAAATAAGAGATCTACCTCGTTGGAATATGGCTTTGTGTTTTATGTCATTATATGTTTTGAAGGCGCTAATTGCTGGAAGCGTTCCTGGAATTTCAAATATTGCATTTATGGTAAGTGGGAGTATTTAATGTAGTGTTTTCTATTAATTTGTAAGTTGTGGAATATTTGAATTTGAATTTGGGTAGCCTTCAGCCAAGCGGGATAATTATTTCGTTTTAATTGAGGAATACAATTTACTAAATGAATCTTTTGTTATGTACTTGCCCAGTTAATTGGTTTTAATCAATAGTTTATAACCTTTTGAATTTTTTTCGTTATATGAACATGCCATATTATAGTAATTGCTTATGATGTATCAAATTGGTTAAAAATCAAATTGTATGAATGTTCAATAGGTTAAAAAAAATGTATTAAATGCCAATGCCTTATGTTTTTACATATTTCATCTCCTACTTTATTTCTTGTCATATACCTATTTTGATTTGGTCGAGTTGAGTTATTGTGGTTAAGTTTAGAATTAATGTATTTGTTTTATGTTTCTTCTGATTAATTGTATATGTTTTTCACTAAATGAGAGATCTTAGTTTGTCAATATAAAGTTTTACTTTATTTAACTCTGGTTGTTTTTGCTGGTGGACAAGGCACTATGTAGGGTGAATAAGTGATCATTCTCTGCTAACCATTAAATAAATATTGCCGCTCAAAAGTTTTTTGCTTAGCTAATTATATTTTAGAAATAGAATCGTTTTACTATGTTGGAAATCAAATGCTGTGGAATTAAACCATTTTATTTCTGCTTTATCAACTGATTATTTTATCTAAAATTGAGAATAATTGCCATTTAAGACTTGCTTCGCATTAGAATTATTTATTGATGAATTGTCATTAAACTTACATTGATTGTTTACAAGGTAATAATTACTAGCGGACTAATTACGCTCATAGTATTATTTTACTTTTTAAGTTAGCATAATTAACTATTTATGACTCAATGAAATTATCGTTTTTGGTATTTATAATTTTAATTTATCCATAACCCGTGTGTTTTGGGCTTGGAAATTCTGTTGTTGCATTAATGTTTGTTAAGATTTCTTAAAATAATGCCTAGATACTTCTTAGTTTAATCAAGGCGAAGATGATTTGATTGGTCATTTAAATAACTTGTTGTGCCTGACAATAATCATTTAACTGTAGGCAGTTATTTCATATGATTTGTTAAATCAAAATTTGTAGTGTGCTAGTAAATCGAGCGTCAATGTGTATAAGTTTTGGGTCAATTTAAGGTTTTAAACATTTAGATGTAGAATGTTTTCATTAGCCATGTAAAATACAGAAGGGGACTTTTAATATGGATCGCTAATAGAGTAACATAATCCTAAATTCAAAATGATGGAAATAGAAGCGAGTTCCCAGTCTCATCTGATAGGCTTAGTTTACTTGAAGCAGAGTTCATAATTTGAATTGATTAAAAAAAATTAAAATATTTTACCATTTCATAAAAAGGAATTGACCATTTCATTCTTTCCTTGACCAGATATATACATACATTTTTCATAAATTTAATCTTTATTTTTTTTTCAGAATCAGATATCAGCATTATATTCTGGAACAAAAAAATATTTTTAATAATGATGGATAAAAAAGGGAAAAATGCAGAGAAGGAAAAAGAGCCTGAAATGAAAGAATTCGAATGGACCCCTTACGCTGAGCTTCGCCTCTTGCACGCTATGTATGGACTCAAACCTATCGGTGTTTCTTATCATTTTTTGATGCTGATAATTTGGGAAAAGTTCAAGGAAACGATGGGTATTAATGTCCCCTTGAGGATTGTCAAAGAGAAAATCAGCACTTGGTATGACTTGAAAGCGGCTGATGAAATCTTCCCTGATGACGACTTTTCGGAGGAAGAATTTTCACTCCCTATTAACGAGTTCCCTCAAATTACTGCTGTTGAAGTTTCAAAGCCGGTAGAGAACAATTCGAAGAAAAGAAAACATTGACTTTGTTTATCTAGAATGGAACGAACAATGATACTTTATTTTTCACATTGTAGATATTATAATATTGACTGATTTGTGATAGTGATTTTACATTTATTAGAAGTTTTTATAGTGGCAATATATATATATATATATATATATATATATATATATATATATATATATATATTTTTTTTTTTTTTTTTTAAGAACTTTGAATTTTTCCAATCAAACATTCAAATATAGCACTTATTATTTTTAAGTGTGAAATTTATTATGCGATTAGTGATGATCATTTAAGGAAGCTATAATCCATTAGATTTTAGTTATTACAAGTAAAAAAAAATTAGGCAAGTTCAGTTAAAAACAAAATACTAAGGTATGAATATGGAGTAATAACATATAGTATAAGAAACATCAAATAATCACTATTAAAAATTAATTATTCTTGATGACTACTAGAACTGATATAGATATTAAGGAACTATGTGACTAATTTTCCTTTGATGTTTTAATTGTACACATTGACTATTTCATGTATAGCACTGATATCTTTATAAATACATAGACATACATGTGTGTAATTATAACAATTTAATGTGTTTTTCACATTTTACATATTGATAAATGTTTTACTGACTGTAGACCTTTTTTGTTAACATCTCATGGATATTTTATAAAATCACAAATTGATGCTGATCTTGAGTGCACACACTAGGTATGGATAATTAAAGAAAAAATGTACTATTTTACTATATAAATATCACCAAAAAAAAATAAAAATGGAGTTGTATGTTACCTACGTTTCATTATTCCTCACCATCAATCCATGAGTTAGTGAAAATCTTTTAATTATGATTAAATTCATAATCAATTAATTTTAAAAACCTAATCCATAAACTTATTAATTTCACAGTAAAATATAAAAATAAATTAAATAACTTATTAAGTGCACATGAATAGAACTGACATAATGTTTCATGAAGATTTTAGTTCAAAGATTCAAATAGAAATTATGATGGAAAGGATTAAGTCAAGTTATTAGAAACCCAATTACAATTTTTTAGTTTCTGACATAAATGTGTAAATAAAGGTTCCTTTTTTATATTTCCAATAAAATTACCCGTTTTCTTTTATTAATTTTTCAACAGCTAGCTCACGATTTTATTAATGATAAATCGTTTGTGACATACTGTATATTTATGTTAAATAGTTAATTTCTACCATGTTCACATTAATTTTATTATCCTTGGAAGGCGTTATTAATGAATTTGAAGTGATGGTTTTTTAGAAACCTGGTACATACAACTTTCTCTAATGCCATGTAAAATAAATTTTTAAACATGTAGGTCTCAATATTAATTGTGTTAATTTATAATAGAACAATACAAATTATCACTTCCACTCCATCTTCTTCAACAAAGTTAGAAGTTGGATAATATTTCTTTGTCAATTACTTAAGCACATTACTACTGTAATATTTATTTACATACATGAAAAATATTTTTCATAGTTAAGATTCAAACATTTTTTATTACAGCTGACTGTGTGGAACTATTACTTGCTTGCTGTGGGATGGGATTAAAAGATTACTAATATTACAAGATATTTTGTTACTTGCTACAATTTTTCAATATTTGCTATTTCTATGAGAAACAAAAACCTGGCTGATATAAAATAATATTTAATTTTACATTTTGATATATCAAATTAAATTAAGGGTTTTGCTTAAATTATTTATTTATTGAGAAAATAGTAAAACTAATGATATATAGCTACATTTTTTGTAACTTGCACTTCTGGGCAATATGTTCCTTCTTTCCATTGCCTAAAGCTTTGGACTAGTTGATTTTTAACCAACCAAGCATCTCTTTTCGTATGATAGAATTGTGCTAGTACTGTCAGCTGATTCCTTATTGAACCATTTTTTTTTTGCTTTAGAAATAAAGATATAGATTTAAAGAAACAGAAAGATATGTTGTGAGGAAATTTTAGTGCGATGGTTTGAGGTGGGTACTCTTGCTCTGAATAGTTACAAACGGAAAACATAAACTAAATTTTAGTAATACTAAAAAATAATTTTTAAACATTTTAGATATAATATGATCACAATGCTTTTAATTCTTAAAATAAATCCCTTTTATTAAAAAATATTTATTCAGGAATGTAAGAACAGAAATGGAAAAATTTCCTCTCACTTACATTTGTTTCCAAATGAATAAAATAAATACAAAAAAAAACAAAAGAAACAGTGCTAGGGGAACGGAATGACAATCAATTTAATTATTCATTTGCCTATTATTAACTGAGGCATTTTTACTTTAATTATCTAGGCTAATTCATAAGCTGATTGATGCAATCAATTTAAAAAATAACTTCAACATTTTGTTTTTATAAAAGCATCATAAACAATCACCATAAATTATTTCTGATTTCTTCTTACTTATTTCAGGAAGTGATGTATGCGAAATCCTTTTAAGGTTCGATTTATTCAAAGGTTATATCAAGTGTAACTTGACTATAAGACTGCTGCCTAGTGCTAACCAGCCCAATTAATTTAACTGCCTTAATGTATTACTCATTAATGCTATTACCTTAAATAAAATGATAATATGAAGTAACTCATAGCTCAATAACGTTCATTGCACTTTCATAAAAAAGGAACCTGAACCTGTACAGCCAGTGAAAGTTGAAGGGTAGGGACTGTACAGTACCTAAGTCAACAGTTATGCAAGAGGTGATTCGGCCAGGATTATGCCCAACCACCTGAGGCCTTCTCCTAGTTAAGGGTACTTGGATTATAGAGGCTGAGTGAGTCTGAAGAGGTTCTCTAAATTCCATGGTCTATTTATAGTCTACAGCGATTAAGAAAATAAATTACCGTAGCAGCTCTTGATTTCGGGCTCTTGAGATCAATAATCAAGTAGCATATCAACTGAGCCAACATGCTCCCTAACATTATTATAAGTTGATAGTATAATACAGATACTATACTACACAATACAAGTGACACAGTGCGCAACAACTCTCATGAGATATTTTTAAGAAAAGATGTTATAAATAAAAAATTAGAAATGAATAAAACTGAGTTTGTTAAGTTCAAGATATCATTGGGAATGGCAAAAATCGGAGAGATTTACTCACAATGACGAGCTTGAAATATTGTTGCTCATTAGCACACGATGCTATTGCTAATGGTGTTTCCTCCGAGCCAGCGCAAAGGCATTAACTGGTTCTTCCTTAATTTGTTCCCCAACACACGCTATCAATGAAAAGGGTTTTGAGTTTCGATATATTATCACTACTCTACATTAGATAGCTTAAATCTATAAATTCAATTATATATTTTTTGGGATATACACTAAACTAGAAAAGTTACTTGTAAAGTCGGTATTGAATCACCTTTATCAAACCATTTTCTTTACAGGTTAAATAATATATGTAAATTAATAAATAAATATTCATTTAAAAAAAATTTAATTATAACAGAAATATATTTACATAGAAAAGTAGAAACTACTAACATCCAATATAGTTTCTTACAATCAAACAAATTATAATTACATGGAAAATTATATACAACAAAATAATTTCTAACATTAGCTGGGAATAAAATGAGGATCAGCCTTCCTGTTCAACTTCAATCTGTCAATATTCAGGTGCGGGTATTGTTCCTTGAGAATGTATGTATCCATGTCCGGGAACCTCTTCAGCAATCCAAGCACGTGGTTCTTGTCTCGGCTGAAACCAAATCATTGTTTTTAGCCAACACTAACATGATAAATTTGTTTACAATTTTTGCATGGTTAAAAAAAGAATTCAAAGAAAAAATTATAGAATTGGTTTTAATTTTTTTAAATTATTACAAGTATGGTTTATCCAAAATATAAACAAATATGTTCTAATAATAAAATATATATAAATTTATAATAAAATCTGAAACATGAAATAAAAATAATAAAGAGATTGATGACAGATTTTGTTATAGTTAAGGTCAACAAAAACAACATTGATCATGCTCAACCTTACTTTATATAAAAATGCATCTAATCATAATCGAATGGTCAATAAACGTGCTAATTATACAACAAACCATTTTCTTTAAAACTTAATATTGAAATAATATAACTATTATTATAATTAATATTGAAATCATATAACTATTATTATAATTAATATAGAGCGTAGGACTCACTTCCTAGCTTTCCTCTTTTCAAGAAACTTCTTTTCTCTGTAGAGTGATAGAAATCTTTCACATTCTTTCACGTTGTACCACAGTTTACGTTTCTTCCACCAATTATGATTCTGATCTTTAGGAAGCACATGCTCACTCATCTTATGAAAGTAGTGCAGCCCTGCAATCAGAAGTAAAAAGGTTAAATATAGTTATTTTTTTACCCTCAAGAATAATTCGAAAGAAAATCAGATTTCAATAGGTAATTGTCTATTTATTTAGCCAGATTCTTGCTTAAGGAAGGAGATGTAATACCAAGCAGGTTATTATGGATTACCTAGCTGGTTAGTAGCCAGTTTCCCTGGTCTTTCGCCAGTCTGTCCAGTCTCCAGGAGCCAGTAAGCTTTGTTCCTTTCCCTTACTACATCTTCAAGGTTCACCATGCTCTCTTTTACCTAAAAAGAATGTAATTAATAATAAATTAAATATTAAACTACTTTTTTAAATAGTTAGAGTTTGAAAGTTGTCTCCCGACTGTGATGGGTGCTACAACTCCAGAGAACTGCAACTCGAATCATGGCACTTTTATAAATAACTACTAATTTAAATATAACATTCATATTCTTTGTTATAAACAAAACTATTGGAACTTAAATCTATATATATAAAAATGAATGTATGTGTGTGTTTGTTTGTCCGTTATGCACTACTACACCAATCTTCCGATCATCATGAAACTTTGGGAAGTTGTTCAGTACACTCTAGGGAAGGTCTCTACCTGCCTTTTTTTTTTTTTTTTTTTGAAAAAAATTTCAAAAATTTCTAGAAAAAAATTTATTATTTGTCACAAATCAAGTTATTTCTTTCGTAATCGAGTCAATAATAAAGGGAGAGTAGGAACAAATTTTAATCTCTATTATACTTATTAGATATAGGTCGCCAATCTATATATATAAAAATGAATGCATGTGTGTTTGTCCGTTATGCACTACTACACCAATCTTCCGATCGTCATGAAACTTTGGGAAGTTGTTCAGTACAATCTAGGGAAGGTTTCAACCTGCTTTTTTTTTTTTTTTTGAAAAAAATTTCCAGAAAAAAAATAATTATTTGTCGCAAATCAAGTTATTTCTTTCGTAATCGAGTCAATAATAAAGGGAGAGTAGGAACAAATTTTAATCTCTATTATACTTATTAGATATAGGTCGCCAATCTATATATATAAAAATGAATGCATGTGTGTTTGTCCGTTATGCACTACTACACCAATCTTCCGATCGTCATGAAACTTTGGGAAGTTGTTCAGTACAATCTAGGGAAGGTTTCTACCTGCTTTTTTTTTTTTTGAAAAAATTTCCAGAAAAAAAATAATTATTTGTCGCAAATCAAGTTATTTCTTTCGTAATCGAGTCAATAATAAAGGGAGAGTAGGAACAAATTTCGTACGAAAGAAATAAATATATGTGAAGAGAAATTAGAATAAAAATAGTAATGACAGTGAAGTGTAAAGGAAGGCACGATTCAATTGCAAAATGATGCATCAGCCAACATTTTCGAAAGGCAATTGCTGGATATTGGGAATGGAAAGATGGCAATCGACAAATCAACACACAATGTATCACATTGCCAACGAACTTTTGTAAAATGACAAATTAATTGGAGGGGTTTTCCCAAATATCACCCAGAATTACAAAAACCATCAGTGACTCAGTTCACATGCTATATTAGCAGCTACGAATAACGATGTCAATGTCATCAATTTTAGCATTCAGAATCAAATACCAGGTGAAGCAACAACGTATAAGTCCATCGATACTATGATTAATCAAGACGAAATTGTCCAGTACCCAACCGAATTCTTGAATTCCCTTAATTTGTCAGGTATGCCACCGCACATTTTAACACTAAAAGTTGGTGTGCCTATCATTCTACTCAAACATCAATCCACCACGATTTTGCAATGGTACGAGACTTGCAATTTAAAAAGATGATGAAGAATGTCATCGAAGCTACAATTTTAAATGGGAAATTTAAGGGTGAAGACGTACTGTTACCACGTATTCCTATGATTCCAACAGATATACCATTTGAATTCAAGCGCTTACAATTTCCGGTTCGACTCGCTTTTGGAATGGCCATCAACAAAGTGCAAGGGCAGTCACTACAAGTGTGTGGTCTAGATTTGGAGCATCCATGTTTCGCACATGGACAACTGTATGTGGCCAGCTCTCGCGTCGGAAAACCTTCAGATTTATACGTTTACACACCAGTAAGAAAAACAAAAAATATTGTGTATCCAAAAGCACTTGAGTAAATAAAGTAAATTGATTTTTATGTATAAAAATGATTGTGAATAAGAAAAATTATATATTACAGCTAGATACAACAAGAGCAGAAACTGTACATTATGCTACAAATGTTTTTAAAACTCTTAAATATAAATGCTACCACTGAATACTGTTTCATTCAAACTACCTTTTTATTATTCTGGCATAAATTGGGAAGAAATTTCTGTTAAGTAACATTCTTCCACCTTATAGCCTTCTATGTACCTATTAACTTACAATACACCGGAAGTTCTATTCGATAAGATCACTTTTTTTAAAGAAAATAAATGAAAGAAAAAGTGGAGGCGAGAACAAATCGGAAATATAAATTATTTTGAATTCAATTATAAATGTTATTTTCGATTCAAAGAATTATGTTCTGCAAAATCTCAGCTTCACTTATTTTTTCTAAATCAAGCAATTAAAGATAACCTAAGAGCGATTATGTTGGGAAATATTAACAACCAATTTATTAAGCAATATATGTTTTGAATACACTATCCAAAGGGTATAGCCAGATAATAAGATAAAAAATGCCCCAGGCGATATTTAGAACAAAAAAATTGGATCTATTTGCCATAAAAAATAATGAAGATTCCCAAATTTTTAACTCCAAATATTAAAATTCACCCTAAAAATATAAAACTTAAAAAACCGTTTTTTCTTCATAACTTTGTCAATTATTAACGTAGATTCCTTTTTTCTTTTTTTTAAATTAAAAGGTTTTTTTCACTTTACAACTGAATATTTTTAAAAACATTTTAGGCGCCAATTTCAAATGAACGGGAAACGTTTATAATTTTAAAAATACAATAAAAAATAAATCCTTTTCCTCCACAAAAAAATATAAGTTGAGGGAATGATAAAACAATTACTATGAATTATTTCAGATTTCTTAATTTAGTGCAACACTGTTAAAAATTTCCTATCGCAGCAACGCGCGACGGGTCAGCTAGTATAAAATAATTTTGAAAATATTATTGCTTTTGACGTGAGCTCAAGAAGTTGACAAAAGCCAATGGATTCTTGTAAATTAAGATCGGGCCGAACAGCAATTTAAATTATTACGGCTATAGCTCAACATCCACCGACTAAGAGAAGTCTGCAGAGACAGTAATTTCAAATAACAACAAATTTAAGGAGTTGATAATTTTAATTTGATTAGTTGAACTGATAGTTTTAACAATTTCAGTGAATAGCAATATAAAGTGAAACAAAAGTAATAACAATGAATTCCATTAAATAGATCTAGTGCGGTAGCTGAATGTGAGCGGTAGACCAGGAATTGATGCTAAACTATGTAATTGTAAACACTATCTTCTATTACATTTCAAAACTACCTTTATTCACTTTTCAGAAGCACAACTTTCAACTTTTAGTTAATAGTCCATGCCCTAAGATATTATCCTTTAAATTTTGAAGGAAACATTTACTGTGTTCCTCATTGTAAAATACAAAACAGAAATCTAGAAAATGATCGATATGAGCATGCATAGACAATAACTATCACTCACATTACAATTTAGTTTTCATGCATTGTTACAATAAAGTTTACACAACAGTTTTGTGACAGTAACAGTAAACTCTGTTGTGTTCCAGTAAAAATACCTGGCCCTCAGGTTATTAAAGTTAATTCTGTGCTATGTGAACTTGAAACACTTTAGTCAAGGATATCCCTATGGTTTACCTCTTCTGCCTTTGCCAAGTGTTTCGTCAGAGCCCATTAGATTACATAAAAAGAAATTTTATGAAAAACAAAATCTTGATTTTATGTATAACCAGACAGATGAAAAATCAAATGGTACTATTTAAAAAAATCTTTTAAAATGAATGAGGGTTGCTCATTCATTCATAAACAATATTTTTGGGGCAGAGCAATGCAAGTAATGAATATTACGGCAAAATCTATTTTTACTAAAAAAAATCAAATTATGTTCTAATTTATTGTAGATTTTTTGTTGGATAATTGTGATCCATATGATAAAATAAACAGTGACAGTGCAGTCAGTGAAGTATTTATTATTTGAAAAGACAATATTTCAGCCCAAACTTGTGAGCTGTCATCAGGTTGAATACAAGAGCTGAGAAGAATAGAATTATATTTTTGAGCTTCTCAAAACTTTATAGTTGGGCTTATAAATTAAACTTAACTTTCGATAGCCAACAAGTTTAAACTAAAATGTTCAGAATAAAACAATCCTAAAATAGGTAAGGTATTGAATCTGATAAATCTTTACCATTTTCTTTCTATTCACTGACAACTCGTGTTAATTTACTCTATCATATATACCACAGCCATTAATACCTAATAAAATTTGAACAAGGATCATGCCTAGAGAATAATATAAATAAGATTTTTAACTGAGCTATATTAACAAATATTAGCTATATTAGCATTGTAGTCATTATTCTATTATTTCAATAGCAATAACAAATTTCTCAGCTAAAAATGGCAGATAAATAGTGAAATAACCCTGCTTTAGTAAAAATTAGCTAATTATTCCGCAGATTGTCACTTCCAGTTGAGTTACAGCAACTTTTATCATAAGCTTTAGTGTGGAAAAGAGAATATAATTATGGGTAATGTGTTTACTTTAATTATCATTTCATCTAGAAATGAATGTATCAACAAATATATATTAAATGTTGGTAGAAACTTTTATTTCTTGATGAAATGATAACCGAAATCTACTCATAACTCATAATTACATTGTCTTTTCTACAATAAAGCTCAAGATATGATATGAAAATTGTTTAATTTTTACCTTATCAATTCTTTCAGGAGAAGGGAACGCTTCATAACATTCTTTGTATTCATGTTCCATGGTAAGCAACATATTTTTTTCCTTTAGTAAAACATACCTTCAAACAAAAAATAACCAATTAATTCAGAATAATAATAAGGTACAATAATACTAAAAAACAATAATAATACTAAATTGCAGAGATAAATTTACACAGGATAAATATAATTAAAATGAAAAATCGAACCTATCCTAGAAAAAAAGATACAATAACTTCTAATTTAATTTTATTGACTGCACCACCGACCTATTCATTCTTACTTTATGTCAGATAAATAAATGTTAAGAGTATTTCTCAAGAAGGTATCCGAAAGTTCAGAAAACAAGTGATAAAATCATATAACTGACTACTTCACTAATTAATTTATATATTTTTTCATCAATAACATTAGCTGTAACTCGATGCATGGTCCTTAACACTAGAACTACGAACCGGTTAAAATGACCGGTTGCATCATTTATTTCTATTTCCTCTTTAAGTCTTATTTAATAATTTACGATAATGTCATGAGTTTTATTAAATTTGTGTATAGAATAATAATATAAATTATTTAATTTTCTTCTAATTTTCAGAGATATCTATGTGTTATACCTAAATATACGAACCAGTCATGAAAATATCATGAATATATGTTGTGTATTCCCGGAATTTTTATACATCTATAATTCCGGGAAATTCCCGGAATTCAAAAATTCTACGTTTTCAATTTATTATGCGTAAATTTGTATATATGTAATATATACAATTTCAATTTAGTATTCTTGCTTGCTGTGTATAGCTGCAAGTTCCAACATGCACTACTCTTCATGCTATGTTGATACTACTCTTTATGTTAGGTAATTACAATATTTGAATGAAATATATTTTATTTTATTTAAAAAATTAAATTATCTTATGAATTTATAGTTTTATTTCTTGAATTCTACTATTTTGTTTAATGAAACAAACAAACCGGTCATTTTGGCTGGTTGGAAGAAATAGATATATGGTAAATCTTCGTAGTTCTAGTGTTAAACTGATGTCGGTATTAGTTCCGCAGGTTGTCGCTTGGAGTTAAGCCACAAGTTTCAAACTTTTCATTTTTAATATTCTCAAAAATCAATTATTGTGAGTTTTAGAATGAAAGAAAGAGTGTAGTTATCGGAAATTTGGTAATCATTTCATCATGAAATGAATGTTTTATCTAGGATTTAGAACTATTGATGATATGTTTGTTGATACATTCATTTCTTGATAAAATGATTACTGAAATAGGCATAATTCCCATAATTACATTATTTTATCCATTATTCAAGCTCACAATTATTTGTATATTTGGAAATTATTAAAAAGAGGAACTAGTGATTAAAACTAGTGACTCAACTTGAGGTGACAACCTTCTTCAGATTTGATACTGTGGTTTAAAACAATAGTGGGCTTGATATTCTTAACATAATTTTAGATTTCCCATACTGTGAATGCATCACAACAAACTTTAATCTGCATAAAAAAAAAATTGTGCAAACATTCACATCCAACAATTCAATTTTCCCTTACCTTCTTATAAATTATTCCTATAGTGATATTCGAAACCAAATGGGAAGTTAACTGAATATCATATCTTTATCTTATCATTTTTAATCAACCTTTCAAAACAAAGGACAGCTTATAAGAAATAAATAAATGTAATATTACCAAAGCTTATGAAGATCTTCATTACTTTTAATTCTAAGTTCTTCTTTTTTCCAGGATCTTCCAACATTTACTTCACTCTTTGACCAATTTTCTTCTGAATCGAAAAACTCCATTAAATTCTTCGTCACTTGGGAAGAAAAACATTTTCCTGAAGAACTTGAGCAATTTTATTAGAAATGAATGAGAGCAGAGTTAATAATAAATGACAAAAATGAAAACGCTGTTTAAATAAAAATAAAACAAAGTAGAAATATGAGTTACCTAATAGATATGTTTTGAGTATTTGCTGAAAATAGATGGCTATTAGATAGAGAAATAAATTTGAGTTTTCGAATTATCCCAATTGCAGATTTGGTGAAATTGAAAGCCATTGTTAAGGCTATAACAAACCGCGAACCTTCCAAAGCCAAGCTGAGATTGTGAACTCAGCCAAGAGCGGCAGCACCAGGCTCCAGATTTTAAACACGTGTAAAATCGCATATAAAACTGTTTTTAACGCCCCAGGAACTTTATAAAGGTATGGAGTGCCGTTTTTCATTACATTTTTGTTGATTTTTTTTATCCTTGTGTTTGTTTGTATGGAAATTTTCGTTTTTTTTTATTAGGTGTATGACAGTGCACCTCCAAGAGACTCGGGAAGAGGACGGTTGTTTGGGTTTTACATGGAAAACTATCGAACATGGAAGACAATGAACTAATCCTATTTTTATGTTTGGATTTTTTTGCTTATAGGATAAACTCAAAAGCGCTTATTGAAATTTTTGACTTTTTACCGAGGCGGCAACCTAACTTTATCATAACCTAACTTTGTTACTATGTTGTTTAGGTTTTACTGTTTGACTTATAATGATGAGTTGATTTAGTAGTTACTATTTGGAAACTCATTAATAAGGTCCCTGAATTGGTTTTGTCAACTCTCTATCTCTTTTGCATTGAAGTTTCAATAGTTACTGCAGTCATGAAAATGGCTTGGCAACCCCAAGAAGAAGGACTCAGGCAAATTCTTTTGCTTCTTAAAGAGTCTCAATCACCTGATACAGCTACTCAGATTGCAGTCCAGCATAAGCTAGAGGAATTGAACAAATACCCCGATTTTAATAACTACCTTATTTTTGTATTAACAAAGGTCACTACGGAAGATGAACCTACCAGATCACTAAGTGGTTTGATATTGAAGAACAATGTTAAAACAAACTACAGCAGAATTAGACCTGAAGTTCTGAACTTTGTGAAGGAAGCCTGTTTGACTGATGTTGGTGATCCATCTCCGCTTATCAGGGCTACGGTTGGAATAATCATAACAACGATTGCTTCTAAGGGAGAATTGACAACATGGCCGGAATTACTTCCAGCTCTGTGTAGTATGTTGGATTCTCAAGATTACAATGTTTGTGAAGGCGCTTTTGGGGCTTTGCAGAAGATTTGTGAAGATTCTACTGAACTTTTGGATAGTGATGCTCTCAATAGACCTTTGAACATTTTGATTCCAAAATTTATTCAGTTCTTTGGACATTCCAGTTCGAAAATCAGGTCCCATGCAGTAGCTTGTGTGAATCCTTTTATCATTAAAAGAACTCAGTCTCTCATGTTGCATGTAGATTCCTTCATTGAAGGTCTCTTTAGCCTAGCTAATGATAACGAACCTGAAGTTCGTAAGAATGTTTGTAAAGCACTAGTTATGTTATTAGAAGTTAGAATAGATAGGTTAATTCCACATTTGCACAATATTATCGAATATATGTTGACAAGAACTCAAGACAGTGATGATAGTGTTGCTCTGGAAGCCTGTGAATTTTGGTTGTCCTTGGCTGATCAGCAAATTTGTCGTGAAGTGCTTAGCCCACATTTAGCCACGTTAGTTCCTATACTAGTTAATGGAATGAAATATTCTGAAATAGACATCATACTATTGAAAGGGGATATCGAAGAAGACGAAATGATTCCTGATAAAGAAGAAGATATTAGACCTAGGTTCCATAGATCTAAAACGCATACAATCAAGCAACATCCCCCAGACAACGGTGGAGGCAGTGATCATGCTGATGATGATGAAGATTGTTTGGATGATGATTCATCGCAATCAGATTGGAATTTGAGGAAGTGTAGTGCTGCTGCATTAGATGTTTTAGCGAATATTTTTCGGGATGATCTTTTGCCTGTTTTAGTACCGATTTTGAAAGAAACCTTATTTCATCAGGAATGGGATGTGAAAGAGTCTGGTATCCTTGCCCTTGGTGCTATAGCAGAAGGCTGTATGAGTGGAATGATACCCCATCTCACTGAACTTATCCCTTATTTAGTCGGCTGTTTATCTGATAAGAAAGCGCTCGTCAGGGCTATCACTTGCTGGACTTTATCTCGCTACGCCCATTGGGTAGTGTCACAACCTCATGATAATTTTCTTAAACCATTGATGACTGAATTGTTAAAGTGTGTCTTAGACCCGAACAAAAGAGTTCAAGAGGCTGCTTGTTCTGCTTTCGCCACGTTAGAAGAAGAAGCCTGCACTGAACTGGTTCCCTACTTGGGTTATATTTTAGAAACATTAGTTTTTGCATTTAGTAAATACCAGCATAAAAATTTGTTGATCCTTTATGATGCTGTTGGAACTTTGGCCGATTCTGTTGGCCACCATTTGAATAAACCTGATTATATCAACCTCCTCATGCCTCCTCTTATTGAAAAGTGGAATATTTTAAAAGACGAAGACAAAGATTTGTTCCCACTATTGGAGTGCTTATCTAGTGTTGCTACAGCTCTCCAGAGTGGTTTCCTCCCATATTGTGAACCCGTTTATAAAAGATGTGTTTCTCTTGTTGAACAAACTCTCAATCAACATATTGCTAACACTCAAAACCCTAACGAGTTCGATGCTCCTGACAAAGATTTTATGATAGTATCCTTAGATCTTCTTTCTGGTTTGGCCGAAGGCTTGAATGGACACATAGAAAAATTGGTAAGCAACTCTAACATGATGCAGCTGTTATATCAGTGTATGCAAGATCCAATGCCAGAAGTGAGGCAGAGCAGTTTTGCCCTTCTAGGAGATTTGACTAAAGCATGTTTCCAACATGTTCATCCGTGTATTTCTGACTTTCTTCCAATTCTTGGCCAAAATCTCAATCCTGAGTTGATTTCAGTTTGTAATAATGCAACTTGGGCAATTGGTGAGATTTCGATCAAGCTCGAGGGAGACGAAATGCGACCGTATATACCATTAGTTCTTAACCAACTGATGGTCATTATAAACAAAACTAATGCTCCTAAAACTCTTCTAGAAAACACTGCTATAACAATTGGTCGCCTAGGGTATGTTTGTCCTCATGAAGTCGCACCAATGCTGCAACAGTTTGTACGGCAGTGGTGTACATCCCTCAGAAATATCAGAGATAATGAAGAGAAAGATTCTGCATTTCGAGGAATGTGTCAGATGATTGCTGTAAATCCTGGCGGAATTGTGCAAGATTTCATATTCTTTTGTGATGCAGTTGCATCCTGGGCAGCTCCAAAAGAAGATTTGAAGGAGATGTTTTCCAAGATCTTGCACGGATTTAAGAATCAAGTAGGCGACGAGAATTGGAAAAGGTTTGTCGATCAATTTCCAGCTCAGCTTCAAGAGAGGATGTCAGCCATGTACAATGTCTGAAGAGGAAGAGGAAACGTCTATAGAACTGGGCATAACTTGCGACAGGAAGCGCGGCGGGCCGAGGGAAGGGCGGGGGGAAGAGCTAGTAGCCTCTTTATATCAACTCATTTATTTAAAACCATTTGTTCATGGGGGCCAAATTCATCTCTTCTCAACTAGTAAATTGGTTAAATCCATTATTTTGATCAGGCATACTGTAACATTCATTTTTAAGTTTATTTTGTGTATACATTATTTGACAGATGTTCATTTATTGCCTCTTTTTTTTCAAATTTTGTTATTTTTTTTCTTGATATAAACATTATACCACTGTTTTTGAAACATTTGTTTTAGAAAAGTTGGTGTTTTTTTATTTAACAAATTTGCCTATCTGTATGAAAAATTAAAGGGTTGTACTGTTCCTAAAAATGGTTCACTTGTATATTTTCTCGTTAAAACGATAACTTTTTTGCAGAAGCAGTCAATCAGAGCAAATGTAATGAGGATTTAGAATAAGCTGAAAATTGTTTGTGAAAAGTGCAACCCTTACACTTGTTTAACTGTAGTTATTGTAAAATGCTTTTTTTTTTTTTTTAATTTGGTTTCTGTTAAAAATGCTGAAGACTCCCACAGTACAAACTGTGAGCTTGGCTTGATAACTAACTTAGCTAAATGTGTGTGTTGGTAACCTGGAATGTTATCTTGTTGGTCGACCAAGCCTAGTTTGAAAATATAAGTGTCCATATGACATTGCGCTCTTAGAGTGCACAAGAAAAAAAAAAAAGTATATTATATCTATATATATATATCATAAATATAAAATTTAAAAAAAAAAGTCTAAGAGCTTGAAACATTAAAAAATAAATGTTTAGGAAATTTTGAGTTGTTTATTATATTCTATAAAAAACTATAAATGTCTCTTTAAAAAGAAAGTGTAAATGATCTAGTTTGGAAAAGCCCGCTTAAATATTGGTCGTGATGATTTTTATTTGTAGTCATATGTAAATAATCTCATAGTAGTTTTTAAATCTGGTTAACAGAGTCTTTTCATGTGCCTCTTCAAAAATAATGTCACTAGGTGGAAATTTGTGTAATTGTTGTTCTTGCTTACAGCCAAAGTGATTATTTCTTTTTTCGTTAAAATTTTCTTTTCTTTTTGTTATATTTTTTATTTTACCTGCATGTAAATCAGATTATTTCATTCAATAATAGTTAACAGTTACATATGGAAGTTGAATTTTGTAATAAAGTAATTGTATAAATTATAAATATAGTTTTTAATTCTATAGACTTTTATTTTGTTTTCCTTTTCTAATTATTTTTTTATTATTGATGTTATATTTATTATTGTTATTATCATCACAATTATTTAACTATGGTTTATTTTTTTATTTTTGGTTTGTTATATTGTTTTAAGTGAAATGTCTTTCCGAGGCTGTAAGGAGTTAGCTCTCAGTGTAACGTGTTTTGCTATCCATCATCAGGCCTTCTTGGTTTGTATTCTATTTTGAACAAGTAGGTTTTATCTCGATTATTGTTTTGATAAATTTTATTTTTCTACAAAATGGTAGGTAGAAATTTTAAGACTGACATCATTTTGGGTAATTATTTTGTTTCCACTTGATTTTAAACTTATAAGTTCACTATTTAAATTATCAGCTACTGGATTAATTGAATAACAGGGACTTTTGCATTCCTTATTTTGTAATAATTTTGTTAATATTGGCTATGGAGTGTCATCAACACTGTATGTACAATAAAATAATCTGCATGGGAGAAATCGACATGACAATATCATATTTTGATATTCATAACTTTTTTATATAAAAAATTATACTTTTTACATCATTTTCTTTTTCAAACAGTCATTTTGCCGATATGAAAAATCACTTCATATCCATTGAAAATAAAAAATACATTATTCATTAATTAATAATTTATATTTTTGTACTAAGAAAAATCAAAGTTAGTTTTCCTTGTTTTCTAACCAGCTCAACGATCTATTTTTTATTTTTTTTAAATAATTACTTTTGCTTTATACATTATCGTAATACTAAAAATTACTTTCTTTCAATAGTCTTATGGCACAAAATATTCATTTTTTGTAAATCCAGTACTTGTATTAAAGTGATTCCGATTTTCATTATTGACAAATTTATGTTAAAGTGATAATTACTGTAATGCTGTTGAAGGTTCCCACAAATATTCTTTAATTATTAATCAAAATTCATGAGTGGCAATATCTCATAACAAGTTCTGTAATTTTGGAGGTACTTGGGCGCAAAATTGAACATTCTTACCAGACTTAGAAACATGTTTGTGCTGAAAACCTTAGTTGAACAACTTATTTGAAGATTGTTTTGGATGGTAGGTCTTTTTTAAACCCAATTTTATTTATAAATTATCGAAATTTCGGTTGAAGTAAATCCATGATCGGTATTTTTTGAACAAGTTGCATTGTGCATGAAATGGACTCAAATAGATTAACCTAAAACTTTTTAGTAAAAAAAGTTACTTTTGTATGGAAACTTTATTCAACATATAAACCTAAAATAATAATTTTTTTTTAATAACAATTGTCTTTATCCAGACCATTTCCATGTCTTTCAGGTCGGTGTCGGTGTGATGCAAATCATTCTAGAGCTCACATATTATCTCTTAATGGCAATAGCCCCTTCCTTACAACTTGCCTTCACTTAATACATTTTTCTGATATAGTCTTTAAAATAAGTGGATCTGAGAATTTTCAAAATGAGTTAGAAAAGGCTCATAGGTTGAATCACATTCTGTTATTAAAAAAGAATTAGCAACATTCTCAGAGGTCAGATCATTTCTCACAACTTTTCATTGATTTTTTTTTTGGTATTAACTCTAACTTTATGTGATAACAATAGAACTGAGTAATAAAAACTCACCTTTTTTTTTTAGGTATTTTATAAACTTAAGGCTTTGTTTTGGGTATTTTTCCTGTTGCATCCTGTATATATGTAAAACATTTATATAAGTTGCCAGTTATTACTGGCAGCTAGGCAATCTCTTCCTTGTTGATATTAAATATTCTCCAAAGGTACAAATGGTTAGTCTGCAAAAAAGTGATGGTCACCAAAAGTTGTTTTGTTTGTTTGTTTGTTTGTTCATTTAACGCCACTTTATGCTGCTAAGGCTAATTGGACATTGCTACAGTGGGAGCTCTAAATTTTGCCTATGCAGGTTTAAGTAGGAAAGGGATTTTTAACGAGTACCTGACATCGTACAGGCTCGAGACCCCTGTTTAACGTCCCTTCCAAAGGTCGGCGTAACTAAGGATTTTTTACTCCCTTTAAAAAATCCTAGGACCACCTGCCGGCCTACGAACCCGCGATCTTGGGCTTAGTAGTTTGTTATGCTAACCACTTGACCACAGGTCGCCCCAAAAGTTGTTTTAATAAAATTAATAAGTTGTATTGAGGCTATGATTCCTACCTGATCTAGGGATTGTGAATTAAACCTATATTCCTCAACTAAGTGATGGAGGTGTAATGTAAACATATTTTTTTTAGTCTGGATCCTAAAATCTCCAAGTTATGGTACCCATTGGCTTTGTATCACTGAATATATTAATATGAGTAAATGATATATTGATTTCTGAATTTAAGTCTCATTTTATTATTGATATATTTTTATTTAACAATCATCAATCCATCTTCAAAAAGTTGGATTTATAAGCCCTGAGAGTAGTTGCAGATCATACGGGGCCTATCCATGAATTTACTGCTAACAGAATAACCAATTTAATTCCCTCAGTCAAACTTAAACTTACATCTACATATCAAAATATCAGTGCTAATAGACACTGAGCTGTCCGTTTTTATTGAAATATTTTAAATGTAGTAATAATGTGTGATACAATATCAATTTAAATTTAAATTGCTATTGATATAATTTTTCTCACAAGATTTGATTATTGGCCTACAGTACAAAGGTCAGATCAGACCTGATTGTGAGCCCTGTTCTCTTCCCTGCTCTTAAGTGAGACTTAATATTCATTAAATGTTTTTTACTAGTTGGTATAAATTGTTTTCAAAGGGATGCTAAACACCTAGATTAGTCATTACAGTAAAATAGTCCATCTGGAATAGTTATTGGTAGACAAGAGCTACGCGAGCAAATCCCTTTTGTTTAGTTAAAGGAGCGATAACGAGCTTTGTGAAGAACGAGATAATTCTGGGCGAAAATGTGGATACTCGTTTACCTGTATTTTTGATGTAGTAAATTTAATCAAATCTTATTTTTGTAATATAAAAATGTTTGAGATATGATAATTTTGCCTTAACACAATTCTAAGAGTTCTTTGTATAATTTTTAAAACCATCAAAGATTTAATGTTGTTATCTTGTTGCAAAATGAAATTGATCATTATGATCGTATGTCACTACTTTAAGAAAGTTGTTGTTATTTTAAAACTCGTCTTATTCTGAATTGATATTTTGAAAATCAAGTTCAAATCTTTCTTGTTAAACAGAATATAACCTAGACACCGTTTATTGATAATGACAAATATTTTACCATTTATCTGAAGATATTTCAGAGACCAGTTATATTTCCTTAGATGGGCTTTTCCTTCTTAATGATCCCATTTACGTGTGCCTCCTTGTTGCAACATTGGTTTGGAGACCGAAATTCATTCATGATATTTTAGTTTACTTAACCTATTGAATCCTTTCTTGTTAATTATAACCAAGTTTTCTGAAGCAGTAAGGAACAGCATAACACCTTCCTGCCCATCGAACCAATTACTAGAAATATATTTACTCCAAACTTGCAAACTTTTTATTATATTTTTTTTCTAAGCATTAAGTCATCGGAATTCTGATATAATATTCCTGAGGGAGCTTCTATTTTATTATTTTTCTACTATAGGTTAACTGCTCATTAATATAATAACAATTTATGTAAAGAGACATGAGCCCAAGTCAAGAATTAATTTTTTCTTTACAAAACTACCTCAAATTTTGTTTTTAACTAAAATCTTTTGCTTATTTTTTTTAACTCATATTTTGATCATGGATTTTATTTTTAAATTACCTTAAAAATTTAACAATAAAAAAAAAAAAATACTCGATCTATATCTGAACCTTTATTTTCATTTGGTTTATCGGATGACTGACATTATTCGCTTCAGCAAGTTATTAAATAGTAACGTGAGAAGCCTAATGACTATTGCACATCAAAAGTTAAGATTATAGCCCAACTAACAATGGATGATCTCAGATATATGTCAGTATAAATGACACAAATTTAAATCATAATTCCCTTAAAACTATTAGTAAATTGAGAGATTTTAAGCCACTCAATATCCAATATAAAATATTTACTAATTTTGATTTGTAAATGATCAAAATTAATTCAGGATAAATAACATTTTTATAATATAACTTTAGAGGTTATATTTGCTCAATGTAAATCTTATATAATGCCTTTCAAACTATTCTAGTTATTTTTGGTTACATTCAGGAAATTTATTTTAACAGTTTATCATATGCTTTTTGATTCATATTCCTACTTTCAGATCGCTGTATTTTTTTCAAACTGAAAGGAAATAATATAAAATTTCAATTATTTGAAAAATTTATTAGCAATCGGTATCATGACAATAAATATGAATTTAATAACCAGCGAGCTGATTTTACTTTGTTTGTTTAGGATAAAGAATTTTTGCAATAGACATGGTTATATATATATTAAGCTGTGTGTATTTAAACTTAACACACTCAGGGCCAAACTCTTTGTATTCCAGTCTCTCTCCTGCTTTGGACGGGTTAACTGTTTGTACCCAGCTTGGTAGAGTTCACTTCATTAGGCTTTGACTAGCTTTCCAGCTGGGCGAATCCTTCTTAAATCGACCTATCTATTCTTTTCATTTAATTTATTGGAAGATTGCATCCAGCCTAGAATCTTTCTTAATTTTTTTTTATAATGTTGTGAGTCACTGAAGTTTTAATTGTGAGTATACTTATGATTGAAAGGCTAGAAACATAACATTGGTTTTCAGAAATATTGTCTATTTTCCCAGCTCTAGTTTACTAAAATTTTGATGGAAAAATAAACAAATTTTTTCATGTGATATATATATTTAGCTTCGATCATTCGATTTTTATCAGGATATATTGACCTGTAGCAAATATATCATATTTGCTATTGGTTCAATTGCCATTTAACCAAATTTCCAATGGTTTGCAAAAATAATAATGAATTACATTTTTATTTTTTGTACTGCAATTATGTTCATTAATACAGATTCATTATTTTTTTTAAATAATTAGCTTTGTTGAAAACTTCTTTTGGTAGTACTTCTTATGATAATTAAGCATATGGTACAGAAAAAATAAAACCAGTTTATTAAACGCTTTCCGCTGAACTTGATATCCAACATTGATCAACTTCTTATCCCCATGTTGGTGAAGGTTCATCGACTTACCCTGAGCATATTGCCTGCAGTTCTTCCTCGGTAGATATGCCTGGCCCTATCTCTATATACACACCTATCAATACATTTTTTGTATTTTATTTATTAGTGATGAAGTTTCCTTTTTTGTTTTATAAATTATTATTTGTCAGGGATTTCTATTCTACTATATTCCGTCATTTTCTTACCATGATTTAGTGCTTAAATAGTTATGAAAAGTTTATCAAAAAGAACTATAAACTCAGTAAATAAATTTATATTGACTAAAATTGTAGAGCTAGGCTGGAAAGGAAAAAATAAGTTTTTTTATTTGACTAAAAGCATTCCTACATACAAGACAAAAATAATACATCAACATTGTGAATTTTAGAGCTATGTTAGATTTATCTACATAGTATAGCTCCTTCCCTTGGTTTTGGTTTCCATGGCAATTAATTTAGCTTTTCTCATCAGTGGAGTATTTATCTTCCTTTTGATGTTTTGCACTCTGATTCCAGGAGACCATTCCCTTTGAGTCTCCTGGAAGATGAAGATAATAAATGAATATTACCTCCAGGAAAACAGCTGATAATAAATGGGTATCAACACCGACATCCACAAATGAGAAATTTGTTATAAAAATCCAATATTCAATTACAGAGAATGGCGATTTAAAAAAAAAAATTGTATTGTGTCTTAATGGAGTTTTTTATATTTTTCATTGTTGTAAGTATGGAAGAGTTTGACTGATTTATTTATTTATATATTACTAAATATTTGGTAATGAATTGAAAATTATTTCTTTACACATATATTTTTAAATAAATAAAAAAACTGTTCACTAAATTTTGGGAGAACATTGTATAATAGTGTTCTAAGTGTAATGAAACTATTACTCATGGGATACATAGAGATAGAAAAATAGTTTTGTAATCTGAAGTAGAAATCTGAATGTTTAAGTTTACAAAAAGTTAAATTTTATTGTCAACTAGTCAACTACTTTGAAATCCCAAAAACAAGGAATTATATTTGTTTTTATTTATTGAAATTGATTACTATATAAATAAAATTCATTATTTATTTTTGGAGTGCTATCGATGGGTAGTTTCTCCACAAGTGTTGTCATGTCATATTCTACATTTTTGCACATTTACTTGATATAATACCATTATAGTTGTAAATATCATTGAATTAAATACAAAAAAAAAAATTATTTATTTTGCTAAAATTTTAATGCTTTTTCTTATACTATAAAAGTTTCTTGGTTGTGACAATCCATAAGAAATGATTACACAATTTAAAGCACTTTGGTTCTCAATTATAAATAGTTTTTTATCAAATAAAAAAAAATTAGGTCACTTATAAATATTTTTTTTTATTAACGGAAATTAAGTGGAAACAGGATTGTTATCAAATTTTTATAAGTTGGCAGACTAAATCTTCATCTAAATATTACGGGCACAAAAGTCCCTGTATGATTTCACTATATTTTGCCACTAAGATTTTTTTTTTATATTTTAGCATTATAAATATAAAACCCATACGTAAATATGATAAATCTAAATTAAGTTTAGTACGAATATTAATCTTTAGTCCTCACTACAGAAAACAAAATATTAAATTTTTATGTTATTTGAAGATTTAAGGAGTCCATACTCTTTCATTGTATTAGAAACATAATGAGAGAATTTTTGGTTTCTCTGTTACACTAAAAATCACATAACAATATTTATTTGTACTAAAAAGGACGTAAAAAACACTTTTCAGTTGATTGTTGTAATTTATATTGTTTATGATTTTATATAGAAATTTAAGTTAAGAGATTATAGTTGAATGGCTGTGACTTTGAATAATTCTTATGACTGTATCAAGTTATGTGTTATATTTATGTGACTGTAGTAAAATTAAATAATTAAAAAAGAAGTTTTTGTTCTTTACCTGTTTGTGCATTGGTTGATCTATTAGCATATTGTTATTTGATCTATAATTACTAATATTGTGTCTGTCTTTCTTACTCTTCCAAAATGCAGTTTTTGAATAAAATAATTTTAAGATTGACAAGTATTTTTGAATTTAACAAAAAATAGCTATTCTCATACAATTGTACTAAGATAGGCCATTGTGTATTTTTATTATATTCAGTGATAGAAAATTATTCTCCACCATGACCCATTAAGTTTGGATTTTCAGTGAGACAATTCTCTGGCTTCAAGATAAACTAAGTCTAGGAATTTCTTATCTAAGTCTTTAGGATTAGATCTAACTATGTATTATACATACAGTAGTACCTCCATTATCTGTCAGTCATGGGACCAAGATGGTGAGGGATATGGAAGTGAGACATATGTTATTGTATATATATATATACATATACATACATAATATATACACACACATAAATTGAACAATATACTTCAAACATTCGACATTATATATGTAGTCCTAACTTATTTACGTATTAATAAGGTATACATATGTAGTAAAAATATTTTTTTAAATAATAATAGTTACGTACTTCGATGGCAAAAAGCACAATCATTGTATATCCATTTTTTCCCTCTTGAGAAATTAATATCGATTTAAAGGTGGAGTTTGGCCCTTTCCTCGTGCACAAACTTAATAACCCCTTCTTAATAATCATTAAATGATTATATAAATGGGACACAATAATAACGTAAACTCTTCCTTTGTCTTTTTTCCGACATTATTATACCTACTTTTAAGAAAACACCAAGTTCCCGTAAGACAAGAATGAAGACTGAAGGTAGTTCAACTGCGGAAGGTACATTAGGTAGAGATGAGGAAATAATTAATTCTTAGTGCGAGGAAGCCTAGGTTTTGAGTAAACAACAGATTCTAGGAATCGAACTAGGACTTTTCAAGACACAACAATTGATTCTTAGCCAGCGCCTATGACTAGCAACCAAACAATATATACACATCTTTTTTTTTTTTCTCAAAACTGAGGTGACGGATAATAGAGGTTTTACTGTAATAGTTTTATTAGTTGCAAGCCTTTAATGGCATATACCTAATGTTTTAATTAATTTGTTATCCTCTTAACACAGATTGTAGGTGGAATCTTACTCTAATTTCATATTCTTGTAACGGAGAGTGGATCAGAGATCCCAATCCGTTTTCCGACGGAGATCAGCCTTGTTCAGCTGGAGCAGAATCACCCCTTCCAGGATTCTATTTACAATCGATTGCAGTGGCCATAATTTAAATGACTACAGATATTTAGAAAAAAATATTGATAGTGACCAATATTGAAACTACTTTCATTCCAGTTTGGTTTTTATAGTTGTTTTAATTCTTCATTACAATGGTTTTTTGGAGTAGCTATAGTAAAACATTTAAAATTAAAAAATTGGATAATTTTTTTGTTATGCAATAATGATATAAAATTATAAAATAGAGTAAAATTATAATTTTTAGAGCATTTTCAAAGAACTTTATTGAAAATAAGATAATGTTCTTCCTAGTCCAAGATTCTTCGAACCCAGAATGTTTATTATTTCAAATACTAAGACAAAAACATTAAGTCATTAATTTGTCAGTTTTCCCATTTATCTTTAAACATTGGCATTTAATTTAACCTTGTTGTTATTGTCATTATGTATTATTTTAGTTTCAGCCAATCCCCTGATTGTCAATTATTTGTATTTGACAAGTATGGATTAAGAGAAAAAAAAATTCACCCTGTATGATCTCAAGAAAACATTAAAAACAACTATATCAATAATTTAAAGTCTGTATAACTTACCATACTCTAAAAATATCTTTTTTCTTAAAATAATTTATTGTTATCACTAACTGGAATATTCTATAGCTGGATTTTTTAAACCATGCTTGTCTTGATTTTGTTGAGAATCACAACCTAAAAACTGAGGTTGGTTGATCTGTAACAATTGACTAGTGGAAAATAATGTAGTTATGTTTTTTTAAAAATTATCCTTCAATTGTTCGGTACATTAAATTAATAACTCGAATTATTAACACTTCTGTATAAGACTTGTATAGTCAACAATAACTTAGTAAGCCTAGCATATTGAATATATAATTATGACTAATGAAAACAAATAAGAGCAGACTGTTTTTCTATTTAAATTTAACTGGAAAGATTTGAGAATTTTAGTCAGATTATTCTGAAATAACCTATTAACTTCTTGGTAATTGTAAATTTTAAAATAATTAAACGCCATTAAGAATTTCCAATTCATTGAAATTGGGGCATTTTTAGGAGAATATAGAATTTCACTACAATTTTTAGTTTTTAAATAATATTTTGCCAATATAATTATAATGCGACAAAATCAATTAAATCCATAGAAGAAAGCATTAATATAAAATTGTCAATCATTTAAATTTGTTATCATAGATGACGTGCCTTGTTCTCATTAATACTTAATCGAAGCTGTTACCAAAGAGATAATAATTGAATATCGAGTTTTGATAAACTTCCGTCCTATTTTTGCATTAAGTACTTCAATCACAGATCATCAAAAAGTATGTTCTTGTATTCCCTTGTGTCATTAAAATGATGGTAAGTATTGATCAGCCATAAGCTAATGAATGTAAACCTTAATTAATAAATCTATTTTTAAAATTTCATTGCGCAGGATTTTAAAAAGTAACTGACGTGGCTAATTTAATAGTGTTCCCTCTTTTTTTTATCCATCCTCAAATTGAGAAATCAACCGTGGTTTAGGTAATTTCATAACGTTAAGATAGTTAATTGACCAATTCAAAATAGAAAGAAAGTTATATTCTAATGATAGCATTAAAGTTTATCTTTAAATTGCTAAATGTAGCTAACCTAATTGGAATATCTTTATGCTTAGTTCTAATTGATAACTGAAGGCACATAGTCGACTGTTGAGGGAGGACATCATTATCAGTTATAATGAAGCTGCGGATACCTCACATTATAAGACTAGGTCTTCAATGAATTTAATTTTCAGTGTAGGAATCTATTATAAAGGATCAGTCTTTGTGAAACAATGCTCAACCAAAGGATTGTCTCATTGTATGGTATATTTCATCTCTAACAGTGAGGCAAATTAGAGTAATAAATATTTTTATTGCACTAGTTCTATTTGGGTCTTAGACAAGAGATATCTATTAATTAAAACTGAGCAAAAGTAAAACAAAATAAAAAAAAATCGTACGAAATTTGCCCCCCCCCTCAAATGTAGCCTTCGTTCGCCCCTCCCCGATAGCCCCGGCCTGGCTAACGGATTGGGTTGTCATTATTTCTGGTTTATTTTTCAATAAGTTGATTCATTCTTGAGATCTTGAAACAAGTTGTAAGAAAATAAATAAGGCCATACATTTAATTTCCTTCCAACTATCAAACTTTTTATTTCAAAGATTCATTCGATAGTTATTATTCTAAGATTCGTCAATTTTAAACCATCTTAATAAAAAATATCGTAATTTATTTTTCTATTTACTAAAAACTACATGAATATATATTGATCTCATATTTATGCAGAACTGGTGAGAAAATATGTTATAGTATAATTTTGGTCTCCCGCTTACATTGATTGAGAGCTGTGGATGTTGAATATTAATTACTAATGCATGGATTGCAGTAATTAATCGACAAATCCTCATCGAAATTTGGTAGCCTCTATGAGTTGATTTTGTCCTCTAAATATCTCTTGGCTATGATTGCCCAACATTTGGAAATTCGTGTTTTGTTTTTGAGATAATTCAAAAACTATACTGGAATGAAAATAAGAAAAATACAAACAAAATAAAATGGCGAAATATAAAAAATATATTTTATTAAAAACAAGCTAAATATTCAATGACGAAACCTGATGTGTTATGTTTAAAAGCATCTTGAATAATAATTTGCTAACTTCACTTCCATGTATAATTTAATTTTTACTCTTTGTCACTTTCGTATATTTAAATTATTCCGTATTAAGTCTACAATGTCGCGATGACAGGAAGACTTTCACATTGTTTTACTAAGTTGATGTGACGCGACCTTTAGGAAGTCCCAGAACTACGCTTGGTCGCTGGGCGGGCCCTGAGAAGCTGCCTCCTCGTTGTTTGCTCCTCCGGCATTCTGTTCCCCTGCGTCGCTCTTCCCTGTCTCGCTGTTGATAGCTTCCTCCTCATCGCCGTTCCCGATCCTGTCTTCAATTCCCCCTTGATCATCGGCTACGTGCTCCAACAGGATCTCCTGTTCCCCCTTGAGAAGCTGAAGATGGTTTGGAGTCCAGCTGTCGTAGCCAAGGAGTTGCTTGGTCACCTGAAGAGCACCTCTAAGAACAGCTCGGTGGAGAGGAGTCCATTTCTGAGGACTGTTGGGTGTGGTCTTGATCTGCCTTGCGATTCTGTCTAGCGCCTTCGAGACTACTCCCAAGGGCCCGAAGTCTGTGTCGAGAAGTGATAAATCCTTCGTACGTTCTACGACTTTTGATTTCTTGGAGTCATTGGGCAAAGTCTGGGAAAAAAACAATTGTTATTTTAATAATATTAATTTTGTTTAAAGAATAGCGTGGACCGAGGAAAGAAGGAAAGAACGAGGAAAAGGTAGGAAGAAAGAAGGAAGGAAAGAATGAAGTGAAAATTCTGATATTCGCCTAATTACAAATAAATGCGCTTCCATTCGGAAAGCCCCCAAAACTGTATAGATTGCAAGAAAATAAGAAATAGATTTTGGTAAAAAAAAGTAAGGATGAGTAATGAGCAGCCTCGGCTCTAGCCCATGTCCAATCGCGACCTAGGCGCCCTCTATTTGCCACGCAATTAACATTCAACACTTACAGTTATACAAGGTATTACAAAAAACGGCAGATCTCCTAAGGAGGTGAATATGCCCATGAAAAGAAACAAATGTTTCTATGGAATCAACATGAAATGAAATTTTTTGAGACCCTGAGACGCCTCGCGGTGCCCTTTGAGACCCGGCGCCGTGTGCACCGCACACCCTGCACATAAGTTAAAGCCGGCGCTGTTAATGAGTAATAAAAGGCTTGACGAAAACGAAGAATTGATGCCGATGCCACTACACTTGGTTTACATTCTTGAAAAGCATTAAGGACAAAAATCATTTCTAAAAAAAGGACAAGTATTAGTTGTATTCAGGTACAAGAAATTCAGGTATTATTCACGCCTAAAGTAAACTGGAGGAAAGGCTACTTGAAAATGCAACATGTAACTTACGGAACCTTGTTTTTACTTCAATTTATATCCTATTATAATATTACGAGCTTGTATTATCGAGGCCTTTTTTGCGACATTGCACCATTTATTTTAAAGGTTTAAAAAAATAATGATAAAACGAAATAATATTTATTCAAACAATATCGATACTTTTTTCGACATCGACTCCTTCTAACAACCTAACCAATTTCTCGATACTATTTCATTAAATTATCAAGGATTATCATTGTACTAACTTCATCTTAAAGTGTATTGTAGATTCTGTTTATTAAAATGTCTAATGATTTCAATGCCGTCAACGTTGCTTTGCAAATAGCGGAAGTACAGCTATTGATCGGAGGACTACCGATTGTTGTTTTCTCTCCAAGCCACTGCTTTAATAATCAGGCTTAGCACTTAATTATATAAGTAAATCTGTAAGAAAAGCAAATCATTCGATTAGAAATAGTTGTTGACACGAAGAACAAATGAAACATTTGTTTATTGATCAATTCAAATCTAGCATATTGGTATTTTTATTCCCCAAGTTCGTTATTACATTTCTGGCTAGCTGCCTCGGTAAAGCTTGCTTGATTTGAAATATTTTGAACACAATTGAAGGTTTTGTATGAATTATTATTTATAGTAAATGTTTTAAAATGCGATCAAAAAAGAAATCCGATATAGAATTAGTTCACTAATTTAAGTTATTTACTCGTTACACAGAAAGACACAAAGGCAGACTGATCGCGGGTTATTAGCCCGACGGCCCGTTCGTGGCACTAGGATTTTTTAAAGGGAGTAAAAAATCCTTATTTACATGACTTTAAACGGGGGTCCCGAGCCTGTACGATGTTAGGTACTCGTTAAAAATCCCTATCCTAATTAAACCTGGATAAGCAAAATTTAGAGCTCGCACTGTATCATCGTCCGATTAGCCATAGCAGCATAAAGTGACGTTAAATGAACAAACAAAAACACAAAAGCAGAAAAATTGCGAAAATATATAATTGTTTTATTTTCCTTAGATCTTCGGAAACGTCTAGAACAGTAAAAACTTATAGATCCAATTAAATTACTTGTCTACGCAAGTATCTGGCGTATGCCCTATATTCCATGAAAGTAATGCTAAATGCGCTGCATCTGTGCTAATCATGGTCCGATTTCAATATATTTTTAATTGATTTTGAAAAGAATATATAACCTTTAGAGTGGTTCTATAAACTTGGATTTATACTTTTCTATTAATGCTCAAATAAATTGTAGTTTCTATTATATTTTCTTTCTTTCTTTTCTACGGGTAAATTTTATTGTTGCCAAACAATCTTGAGACCATAGATCTTTAGTATAGTTAAAGTTGGCTAATATTGATCCAGTATTTTTCACGGTTAGTGATTGCAAACAAAAAAGCTGTTTATCCTTTTTTTTTATAATAGTATAAACAAACTCAATTAATTTGGTGGTTTTCAATTTGTTTATTCTTCGTTCATAAAATATTTACCAAAGTCTTTTACACTTTTAGTAATTAATTTTCATTTAGCTGTCATGAAAAAAAAATAATTTAACAAACAATTTTCGTAACATTGTTAGTTATGGATGACAGAGATAAAACTGTTGTTGATACTCACGGGATAGGCGAGCGATGCAACCGCCAGGCAGAGGAGAAAGAAGATTGTGTTGGCGACCATGGTGGAGGAGTTAATGAAGAGGATGGTGCGATAGAGGTTATATAGAGCCCCCGCCGCGGAGGCTGGGTGAGTCAGAACTCAGAGGTCCGCGGAAGAACAGAAGAGGATCGCATCACCGCCCGCGAGGCGTGGTCACGATTTGCTTATTGATGGACGATGTGTTGGCACGAATTCACCATATCCTTACCTCACTTTTATATTAGATTAGAATATTAAACAATATCTTTATTTTTCTTAAAGCTCTGAGTCATTGGCCCGTGAAGCCACTGTTGGCTCACGTCCGGGATTCGCTTGGAGTTTCGTTCGGAAAACGTTAGTGAGAATTTGTCTAATATCTTCATCACATTTTTTTAATTTATTTTTTGTTGATATTTACAACTATATTACAGTAATATAACAAGTAAATTGGCTGAGTGATACATAATGACATGATATAATGACAAGTAGGGAAACTACCCACTGGTAGTACTCAAATCGCATGTTCATCTAAGGCTACACCTACATTGGATCCGGTATGATGCGATGAGACGTCGCTAGCAAACCAAATGACTGAAATATATCGAGAGTTATAAAATTTGGTTCTTTAAATTTATAAAATTAAGATTATTTATTAATTATTTTTAATACATTTATATTTTACTATAATGTATAGTAAAATATGTATAATGTATACACCCCAGCATCGTATGGGATAGAATCACGTCGCACCGAATCGGATCCAATGTAGGTGTAGCCTAAGAAGGTCACGTGGCCATCTTCTTCTTAGACGCCTCGGAGGATTATCGGAAATTGATGAGGAAGCTAGGTTTGAAACTAGAGGGTTTGAGTGGAAATGAAGTTTGTTATGAAAGGATAGATACTGGGATCGGGCCAGATCAGCAACAAATGGGACATTAAGGTCGTTATGGATGACTATATTCTTAACAAAATAAGGAGCGTTGAGGATTTTACGAAGGATTTTGGATTTTAGGGATTGGATACGAGAGGAATTCGATGGCTTAGTGGAGCCCCAAAGCTCTACTCCGTAAGTCCTAATAGGTCGTATAATGGTCATGTAGATGAGTCTTTCATCACATTTTTAAACATTATTTTGTACTTTTGTATATTCTCAACCAAGGTTAGGTACAAGCTCAATCGTACGTCTTATCTGAAGGATTGCTAAGGCCGATTTTAAAGTAGGTCGTTTCACATTTATAAAGAACAGTTGGAAGAATAATAGTTTTATAAATTCTAATTTTTAAATTTCGAGACAACGAGGGCGTGTTTGGTAATATCGATATCGAATGTTTGGTAATATCGATATCGAAAAATAACAACCATTTCTCACGCGTAATTGTGCCTTTATTTCTTCTTAAAATTGTTTTTTTTCTGGTTGTCATTTGCACTAAGCAGTGAAACTACTCGACATGCTAAAAATCTCAAACTTATTCTCACCTACAGAAATGACCGCCGTTTCTGTTACTAATCGTATACTTCTTCATATCTGGATTTACTTCTAGCCATATTTCATTACCTACATTCATCGAAGCCATCATATTTAGTTTTATAGTTTCCGCGTCCAAATATAAATTAGAAATAATATAACTATAAAAAACTATGGACAGATATTTTACTATCAAAATTCATATTCAAACCTTTTTCGGTGTTCATCTCCTTTTTTGATAACATGCTCTAGTGACAATTAAATTGCACAAATAAAAGCGAATCACCTTGTTTTAAACCCAAGCAAACCTTGCTTATCCGGAAAATTATTTATTTATTACATTACAGTCATTTATAAACATAAAAGTGACATGGTTTTAATTTGTAATTCCGATTCTACTTTTTTATTAGTTGGAATGCGGTACTAATTCTAACTGAAATTTCTTTGCCGAAACCATTTGAGTGGTTCATTTTGCAAACCAATGCCCGCAATTGGAACTGTTTCATATGCTGACAATTATTTCCATAGTGAACATCACTTTTAAGCATAACTGTTTTCAATTGTTCAACTGCCTCGTTTCTTCTATTTCAAACAGCGAGACAAATTTGTGCAATAAATAGTCTTATTGTATCGTGTTTTTTTTTTATTGCTGTTTTATATCTCTGACAAGCTTTACAAATCTTTACAAAAGATTTCGCCATTAATTTTATTTAATTTGAAAAAGTTAACTTGTTGTTAACGTACTTTTGAGAACCTGGGTCATACAATAAAAAATATTATTAAGTGTCAAATTCAACCGTTTTCAATCTATAAATATATATATATATGTAAGGAAGAAAATAGTTGGGGGTGCAGTCAAATAAAAACACTAAATAAGTGGTTACTTATTTAATTATGTGTCGACGTTTCGACCCACTTTGTGGGTCATCTTCAGGGCTATAAGGAGGCTGGGCGGGGCACCACTGGAAACGTCGGCACATAATTAAATAAGTACCCACTTATTTAGTGTTTTTATTTGACTGCACCCCAACTATTTTCTTCCTTACGTCTATCTTTCAGTCAACCATCCCCTCGCTTCTTATAAATATATATAAATTTTCAAGATAACCAAATTCAATTTTTGAATTCAGGTTTGAACCCCAAGTATTCAGGAATGTCTGGTTGAAAAAGCTACACTTGAATACAAAATAATTTAATACCTACAGCAAACAGTATTTTTAATGAACTTTCGTGTGGTTGTACATTAAAAAATAAGAAAAAGTTCCGAGTTATGAAATGTTGCAAGAATACTGAAACTCTGTAACAAGTAGGTTTGAATAATGTCTAATTTACTATTACAAATGCCTGGCAAGGAGGTAGTTTTGTATTTTTCGGTACAAATTAATTATTTAGTATTTGATTTAGATGTTTGAGTGAAAATAATGATCCGATTTTAAAAAATGGAGTTATTTTTTTCCAAAAATTCACGGTTCTATTACAAAAAAAAAATCTCAAATCATTAAATAGTTTTCCCTGGACGACAAAGATGTTATAAATAATCAGTACATACCAAAACTGTATGAATTGTAAAGGCTGTCGCAAGGCTTTTAAAACAAAAAAAATTGTTAACTGCATCTTGATTGTTAGTTTCATAATAAACATCGCATTAAGTCACAAAATTACTCCTTCCATTCTCTTTATTAATTTTGTTATTTAAGCATTTCTATTAATAGTATTTGAATATCAAAATTCTAGTTGACGCCAAATGTTTACCTTACATTTCACTATTGAGTTGCCAGAATGGTCAAGCACACTGCCATGAAGTGCCTCCCTGCCGATCCTCTCACTTGATGGTCAATGGTGAAGGTTACCCAAGAAATTTATTTTGGCGAGAAATGCAGATTGATATTTTTTTACTAATAAATGATTCATTAAAATGATAAACAAGTACGATGAAGCCGCCTTATCTTCACTAGCTCTCTCTAGCGCTCTTTGTGCTCTCTCCTTTGTATTAAACATTCCAATTCATTGAAATTATTGTTGCTTTAATCAAGTACGATTTAAAATCTTAAATGATGTCTACTTGAGATTGATCAAGAGATAAACAAAACTCTGGGGGGGTCCATTTTAGTTGAAGTCGGAGTTAAAAGTGAATTTGAAAATTGTAACTAAAGCAGTAAGGATCAACTGTATTTCAAATCAAAAATAGAGTATAAATTGAGTAATACGAATTTAGACGGTGTTAAGGATCCAGATTTAAAATTGAGAACATTAGTAAAGAGTATTATTGAATGTTCCTTTCGTAGTAACCAGGTGAATAATGGTAGAACATTGGGGAAGCAACAATGGTTTAACAGTGAATGTAAGAAGTCCCGAGATAAGTCCTTTAGGTTATGGAATCTAGTTAGGAAACGGAATAACGATTACACTAAACAGCTGTATTTAAAAGCAAATAGGGAATAATTAAGTAAATAGCATTATATAGCAGTAAGAATAAATAAATAGCAAATAGGGATATAAAGAATTGTGGATCAAAACACGAGTACTATAAAACCCTAAAAGAAAAATTTATAGCCACTAAAGATGCAAAAGATCTCTGGATATTAATAAAGCAATTTAAGTCTAGAAACTTTAATAGTGAATCCAATATTACAGGAGAGCAATTTATGCTTTATTTTAAATCGCTCTTGAATCCTACTATAAAGGCTCCACAAAAGTTATATGCTGTTCCTAATTGGGAGGTACCCGAGCTGGATAAGGAAATAAGTCTGGAGGAACTGAAAAGCACATTCGCTAAGGCGAAAAATAATAAGGCTCCCGGACTTGATTCGGTGCCTTATGAATTTTTCAAAAACTCCCCGGAATGTGTGCTCGTGGAGATTATTAAGGTGCTTAGTGACTGTTTTAATATAGGAAGAGTACCACAGGGTTTCACTGAGTCTGTTATCTACCCGTTATTCAAAAAAGGGGATGTCCATAGGGTGAAGAATTTCAGAGGAATTTCCTTCATTGATGTTACCACCAAACTTTTGACTGGTATTTTATTGGCACGCTTGTAGAGCTGGGTGGAGACAAATAGAATTTTAAACGAGTTCCAAGCAGGATTTCGTCCTGGCTATTCAACTGTGGACCACATTTTCAGTTTGTTTAGCATATTCAATTTAACACTAGCAAAAGAACGCCGAAAACTGTATTCATTCTTTATAGATTTCAAAGCGGTATTGACTGCATAGATAGGGAGGCCTTATTTTTCAAGCTGTCTAATCTAGGTCTGTCTCAGAAAATGCTAAGAATTTTGAGAGGCTTACACACCGAGACTAGAGCAACAGTCCATTATAAAGATGGGTTGACTGAATGCTTTAAAACCACTGGTGGATTGAGACAAGGGTGTCTGCTTAGTCCATTGCTGTTTGCGCTCTTCGTTAACGATTTATATGAACACATTGGCGAAGGACTGGATATAGCAGGAGTTAACGTTAGATGTTTACTATACGCCGATGACGTGGTAATGCTGGGTCCTTCCCCTGTAAAGTTGCAGCGTATGATAAACAACCTCCAGAGTTACTGTTGGTTGTGGAATTTAGATATAGACCTAGCAAAATAAAAAATAATGGTTTTTCGTAAACGAGGCAGATTGTCCAAATTCGAGAGGTGGAACATAGGAGGCAACCCAGTTGAAGTCGTCAACGAATATAAGTATTTGGGTGTTATAGTTACCCCAAAATTAGCACTGATACGCCATTCTTCGGAAAGAGTCAGCCACGCGAAATTTGGTTTGAATTCCACTTGGAGAAATTTTATGACTAGCAAAAATGTCCCTTATACAACAAAGCTAGAAGTTTATAGGTCGGTTTCTCGGGCGATAGTTGGTTATGCTGGACAGGCTTGGGGTTTCGAGCCTTATGAAGTTTTGGAAAAATTCCGAAGACATTTTTTGAAGAAACTATTATTTCTCCCAAAATACGCACCAAATCATATTTTGGCACATGAAACTGGTATTGCATCAATATATAAATACACACTTAAAATTCATTTTGACTATGTTTTGAAAGTCCTGGAAATTCCGGATTATCGCTTGCCCCACATCTTAGCGAAAGAAGTGATAAAAAAGAAAGTTTATTGGTTAAGAAAGTGGGTGGAATTTGAGGAACAATATGGAATGAATCTCGATCCGTCAGACCCATCTGACCTACGCTGGAAGTTGACTGCACTTAAGCGCTGTATGGAAGAATCGGAGAAGCAAAAGAATTTCGATAAGTGTCTGCAATCTAGATTTAACATGTATGCAGGGCTATGTACAGTGGGTAGCCCCACTACATCTTATCTTAATGACATTCTTGACCTTAGGTCGATACGTTCAATTTTCAATTTAAAAATACAAAAATAGGGAATAAAATAAATATTAAAAAAAACACATGAATTATAATAATTTAAATATGAAAGGTACTTGTATTGGTGTATGAACTATTAAAGGCTTTAATTGAATTGTGATATTATTTTTATTATTGGATGCTTTAATAGAATTCATATATTAATTTTTTAATTGTTCTTATTTTTGTATCTATGTATATATATTTATATTTATTTATTAATTAATACTTTTAGAGATAAGAAAAATAAATGAGATTGTTAACACAGACCTCGACAGATGGATCACCCATTGTCTAGTGTTCTTGTTAAGTTTTAATGGTTTTTTACTGTATATATATTTCTTTGTATTTTTTCCAAATAAACACATTCAATCAATCAATCTACTAAAGCAGTAAGCACAAGTGGTGATAGAGAGCTGTAGTGTTAAGTCCTGTACAAAAGATATTGCTGTGTCTTTAAGCTTTGCAATAACTCAAATAATATCTAATTATATAACCGATACATTTAAAAATTAAGATGAATACAAATTTAACACCTAAATGCAAAGTGATTAGTTGCCTTGAATTAAACTAGACACAGCAAGTGATAAGGGACCTCTATTGTTAAATTCTACCCACAATTGTAGGAACATCTAAGTAGATATACCAAACAATTTTTTTGGAAAACATCATTTTTTTATTAGAGTGTATTATTTAATCTGTAAAACCTTTTTGATTTAATAATGCTTGTATTGTCTGTACTGGACCATTTTGGGAGACTGATCCATTATTATTTTGTTTTACCTCTAGATTTATTGTATTTCTCACTTATATAGTAGTTGTAATGTTCTTAGTCAAAGCGCCCAAAAACAGCTTCAACTATTTCTATCTTCCCCCCCCCCTTACTCCGAGACATACTCAAGTATAAAAATACCAATCATTATGAAGCTAATTACTTTTTTATGCAAACTTTAAAACTGGAATAATACATAACAAATTCTTCATCAAATGAACCGAATCACTTAGGTTAAAAATACACTTTCTAAAAACCAAAGTTTTACTTTCTGAACTAAAGAAATTAATTTCCAATTTAGCCATTATCCCGTACATCTTTCTCATGTAGATCTACATCTCCATCGAGATATAACATCTCGTTCTATAAATGGCATAACAGACCTGTATCTATCACCTGCATTAATTATTAGATATTATATTTTTCTGGCCAAGGCTGGAGTTGGATGGTTAGTTAATTGGAGTCAGTTGATAGACTAATTATAATTGGTTGATAGACCTAAGGGTTTTGTTTTGAAATCTCCCAATCATAATCTGGTACGAGTGTAAAATGGCCAGAGGGTGCATTAAAAAATTAAACAAAATAAGTAAATAAATAAATAATAAATAAGGCTTATTTTATGAAGTGAATCACTCAGATTAAAAATACTAACTTCAATCAAATACACTTTGTGAAAAACAAAAGAGTTTTCCTTTTGGAGCAAATTAAATTAACTTCCAATTTACCTAATTATACAATGTACAAACACTCTTTTACAATTATTTTGTATAATTTTTTTACTGCACCCCCTGGCCATTTTACACTCTCCAGTCAACCATTTCCACATGAAGATAACCTGGTAAGTTTTAATAATTAGTTAATTATAAATCATTTACTTTCTTATTCAAAAATATTGTATAATTCACATGTATGCTCCAATACTATTGTAAAACTCTCAGACATATATAGGATACAGGTTTTGAAGCACAAACTATGCGCCCTATGTCCAACTGCTTGGGGATTTATTACTGTGGCTTGTTTCTAAAAGGGCCAATGTCAATTTTTGTGTTATTTATACTACCAAACGTTTCCAATTTAGAAAATCTATTTTCTTTATAAGCTTTTCTTCTTATATACTGGACTATCCTTTAAATCATACAATTAACCAATGAGTAAAAAAACCTTTATTCCAGTCGGATAAATCTTGTTAAATCATTAACGAAGGATTAAGACGTTTCGACAAATTCATTTGTCATTATCAATTTCTGTTCTCCGCAACATCATTTAAAATTCGCAAGTAAACATCACTGCAAAAATTTACAAAGTACACTAATTTACAACCATAAAAATTTGTCAAAATAATCAATAACAATAAGTATAGATACCTTGAGGTCAAAAAAGGATTTAAAAACAATTTTTCAATAAAGTCCTGGAAGTTAACCTACTTCCATGGTCAGATGCACAGATATGTATTACACTAAACCAAACTTTGATCTCTGTAATACTAGATCAATTAAATTCTTTCATAAATACAAATATACTCCGAAACAAAAACTAAAAACAAACTATTATAGAACAATTATGGTATTTATTTAAAAACAGTTAAATTATTAAATTATTTTAAAAACATGAAATAATTATCTAAGTATTGATTGGAAAAATTTCCTATTTATATTAATCGTTTAATCTATTTTTAAGTTTTAGGTCAGGTTATTTTACTTCATCTGATCTATTTTTAAGTGCTTAAATTCCCATGCTCTATTTATTTTTTAATTTTAAAATTACGGAGGAGTATAATTTACTTATATCTCCAGCCTCCTTTCTATCATTAACCACATTTTTTAAATTATCGTTTATAAAAAGAGCCTCCATATATTTACGCTTTGTATTATTATTTTCTTTATATAAAATTTTCGGATTATTGAAATTGAAAATATGTGACTCTTTTTTACAGTGTGTTGATAGAGCTGTATTAGTTTTTGCTTTTAATTTAAGATTGCTTTGATGGTGATAAATACGGTTTTTGAGGTGTGTACTAGTATGTCCTATGTATGACTTGTCGCAATCATTACAAGTGAGTTCGTATATTAAATTTTTGTTTTCTAAAATTGGTATCCTATCTTTTTGGTTTTTTATTATGTTTTTTATAGGATTTCTGGTTTTGTATGCTATCTTTATTTCTGGAAAATCATAATCTTTTAGTGTTGGTCCGATTTTTTCTGACAGGCCCCTAATATACGTTACGCTACCATAATTAGTATTGTACTTTTTAAATTCGGTATTATGTGCTGGTGCTTCTGTTATATTATGAATTTCCCTTTTATCAATTATTTGTGGATCCGTATTTTCTGTTTCTTTTATAAAAAAACTTGTTATTTTTGATTGTGAAATTTTGCTTTTTTTTGGGCTATTATGGTATTTTATTTTCAAATTAATAATAGGTTCTTTAGTATTTAAGCTATTTTCAATATTTTCAGGTAATTGATTTTCATTTCTATTTTTAATTAAATTACTCTGTTTGTGCCATAATTCGTTTATTAGTTTGCTTGGAAAGGCATTATTAAGTAGGATCTTAAAAATTTTGTTTTTAGTTTCTTTTAAATATTACATGTCTGTTAATTTAATTGATCTACTTATTAGATTCGTAGCTATATTTTTTATTTGATGCCTAGGGTGATTAGAATAATAATTTAATAATCTGCTTGAGGTAATTTCCTTTTTATACCATATACAAATATAAAATCGAATTTTAAATGGTGTTGCGGAGAACAGAAATTGATAATGACAAATGAATTTGTCGAAACGTCTTAATCCTTCGTTAATGATTTAACAAGATTTATCCGACTGGAATAAAGGTTTTTTTACTCATTGGTGAATTGTATGGTTTAGAAAATCTTTAATTATAAAAAGGCCAATGCCTAATAACAAACTAAAATAGGTTGTATTTCCATTATAATGTGAGTCAATGTCATTGCTAGTGTTTTCTCATTTGTTTCTACTCGTAAAAGGGACTAAGTTGACATTGGCTCTTTTTGCATTTTTGACTTTGGTCCTTTTAGAACCAAGCCACAGATTTATGTCAAAACTTGAGTTGCAAACAATAGACTATATTATATACAGCCAATTATATATCATTTTTAAATATTACTTCAGAGAACAAAAATTATTCAATTTAATGGGTGAAAATAAAAAGTCAGTTGGATAGTAAAAAAACTCTATTTTTTTATAAAATGATTTAGGAGGGATAAAAGATATTATGTACAGGTGAAAAAATAAATATAACAATGGTTATTTCTTCTTGCGATCGGCGGAGCACTTTGGGCAGAACCATTTCCCCTTTGGCTTCGTTGTCAGCCCGACGCACGCAAAGTGGAACCATTCTATCGGGCACTGCAACATCAAAAATAACAAATTAGAAGATACAATTAAAATATATTCAACATTAAAACTATATATTTGAAGTAAGTACTTTGTTATTCAAAATGTTAGATCTTAAATTTAATAATTATAAAGAAATTCTTGAAGGTGTGGCCAATGAAAACTAAACATACTAATAAGTAAAACAAACTATTTATTGTGCAGCAATGGTCTAAAAGCCAGCACACGATAAACAATAATTTGTACTTATTAATGAGCTGAACTTCTATTGACCCCATCTCCATGACCACATTTTCGTAATTATATTTTTTACAATTTTTAGTTATTTTCATTTTAAAGGATTAGCAGATGCAGATGAAGACTGTGAGTTCCACAAATTGGAAAATGATGTTTTTCTTGAAACTACTTACTATAACAAACACAACAGTGCTTTTAATTGAATAATTTGTAGTTTAAAAGTGGAGAAAACAATCTATACTTAAAAGCTTTTGGGGACTAGGAAGGATTAGAGTTGAGGACAATATGGTCATTAAAAAACCCAAATCCCAACAAATTTTTTTATAAAAGTAATAAAACTGTTGACCCAAATGGATCATTTTTACTATTACTAAATAAAAATGCCTGGACTCAAGAAACGTTTCATCTTGACCTAATCATCAATCAACTCCTAATGTAACCATTGGACTTAAGACCTTTCATGGATTCTCCAGTGGTCCAATTTTTTTTTTATTCTTAGCACTTAATATTTTTTACGTAATCTATGTCACCTTCCAATTTTCAAGACAATCACAAAACTAGTAATACAATTTTTCACCCCTATTTGCAAACCTTAATAAAAAATTAAAACCAATATTAAGATTCTAATGCAAATCAAAATATTATATAATCGCTACATAAAAAAAACATTTATCTAAACATGAAATAAAAAACTTGTTCCACTGACATCAGGATTGTCACAGCCAATCATCTCGCCGTACGACACCTGGTGGCAGAGGCAGTAGGTTGGTTCATTCGGGTCCACCGGCATGTCCAAGACTTCAGTTCCAAGACCTGGTGATTCTTCTTCTTTGGTCTGTCTAGCGGACGCTCCTCCGCTACCAATGGCTGTAATAAAATTAATATAACTTATTTCCAGCTCAAAACTCTAAATCAGGAATCAAAATAAAATGAAAAACTTTGTAAACTACAATAATTTTACAACACAGACAAACTTTGGTAAAATAGCCATAAATGCTATCTTATCAAAACATTATCAATTAAAATAATCTAGTTGCCTAAAATATTAACAAATTTAAATAATGCCATTCCTTTAATGCCAAAAATCACTAATTACACTTTTGATAGATTTGTCACTAATATTTTACTATTTATTTAAAATAAAATAAGTAGCCAGTTATTTAGTGTTTAATTTGACTCCACCCCCCCCCCCAACTATTTCCTTCCTTACTTATTTTATTTAAAAAAAATAATTTTTTTATAATAAAAAGTGAATTTCAATATTTATCCATACAAAAACTTATTAAGTGCATAAAAAAACCACACAAACCCTATCCAATGTCCAAAATAGTTGTAAAGTGTACAGTGTTACAGAGGGAAACACTTTAATAACTCAATTTAAATTTACTTAAATGTTAATTAATGATTTTCCCATAATGATTTCTATCTCTAGTCCATTAGACGGTCATTGTGGCCCTGAGGAACGTCAATCAAAGCCCCACGATGGGACCTAACAGAGCCACAGCCTACAGCATAGTGTGCAGGGCCTTGCAGGTAAAATGGTATGTTTCTCTAGAGAAGAAACAAAGAGGTTAGGAGGTTAGAATCACAATAGGTGATGGTGAGTAGCCAAGCAATGATATGTATTACAGAGCCTTAGATGGAATTAGACGAAATCGAAGAGCAACAACTTGGTCCAGGCAGCAGACTTGCCACTGACCGGAATGATTAGGAAAATGCATTTGAGAAGGCTAAGAAGATCTTCAAGCGCCTGATTAACTATTAACTAATTAATAATAATTTTGTATCCAGATAAAACATATTTAATTTAAAATTTATCCTTCGCAAATAAAAATTAATCATTATGAGAAAGATCTTCACGAATGTTCATGGCTTGTTTTCATGAATCGTTTATCAACATTCGCTTAAATTGAAATATACAATATAAATATAAAGTATTTACTTTTCTTTTTCCTCTTGGCAATAGCTTTGACGGCCGTATCTTCTTCCGATGATGCAGCCTTTTTCTTTTTTTCCTTCTCCTTCGTCTTTTTTCTCCCACCTTTAAAAATGTTACTAATATTAAAAAAAGATAGAAATAATAAAACAAAAATTAATAACCAAAAATTCGAAAGTATTAAACATATAAAAATTAGGCAAATTTGTTAATCTACTTATTGAAAGGACAAGTATAACAATAAATTCTTTTTTTTCTTCCCATACAAGGTATACATGAAAGAGATTTGAAAAAAATCATCCATAACTTTATAACAATATATGTGATAAAATAGATGATTAAAAGGAAAATTATATTAATACTTGAACTTTTTTTTATTTATTAACAGCCTAACATCTGTTGGGGGTCAACAAAAGTTCCGTTGGGTTGGGCTGGTTGTCATTGTCATGGATCTTTTTTGACCATAACCATAACAAAAGACCACGGCCATGAGATAATGTACTTCATGGCTGTTTCTTCAAGCTAATTTTAATAAAGCTAAGAAAGTTAAAACTGTAATCAATAAGAATCATGAGAAGCGAGGGACTGCACCCCCAACTATTTTCTTCCTGTAATCAATAAGGTTAGTTAATAAGAATCTTCCATTTAAAATGTAAAACAAAATATTAAAATAAACTGTTTTTGCAATGTGAGAACAATGATAACAATAAACTACTGAGGAGAGACTAACACCTGCCAGAATTGACTACAGACAAGATAGAGCTAACATCGAGGAGGGACTTAAACTTGCCGGAATTCCCTACTGACAAGATAGAGCTAACATCGAGGAGGGACTAACACTTGGCAGAATTCACTACAGACAAGATAGAGCTAACATCGAGGAGGGACTAAAACTTGCTTGTAGTTTAAGAATCAGCCATTATAACACTCAACCCACCATAACAATTGATTTATAGTTTTCATTCACTTACACACATTGACAAATCTTCACAAAATCTGAATTTAGTTAATTTAAAATTGCCGAACATTTCATTTTCATAGCAGGTTCTTGTTATTATTTTATAGTCCAAAGTAAATTCTTCTAATAAAGAATAAATAATTTGATAATTATTATTTCTATATATAACTAGCTTTCGCCCATGGCTTTGCTCGCGTGGAATTTGGTCTGCCACATAAAGTTTTTTGACAGATCATTTTAAATAAATAATTTAATTTTTTTTAACCATAAGGTACTCGTACATCCGAAATTTCAGATGTCTAACTTCAAAACTGACGAATCCCATACAATCTTTGAACCCCTATTATATTAAGGGGGAAACCCTTGGGGGTGGAATTGTCCAAATTCCTTTCTTAGTGCTCTTTTAAGCTATGCAAAGAACCTATCTGCGAATTTCAACATTTTAAGTTCAGTGGTTTCTGCTGTGCGTTGACCGCTGGGTGTGTTAGTCAATCAGGTTCAGTTCTATATAAACTTCGCCTGTGTGGTGTGTTGATAAAAAGTAGCCTATGTCCTTCCCCAGGCTTGAGATTATCCATATCAAATTTCATCACAGGCGGATCAGCACAGCCGTGAAACATACATTGACACTGATTAACAAACATAACGGACAGAAGTTTACTGTTGTTCGTTTCAGTAAAGTATTAGTATGTAATGTTATTGAAAAGGATTACTTAGTATAACGGTTTCACTTGTCGTACAGCATCAGCGAGAAGTGAACTTTTTTTTCTTTTTTTTTTTTTTCTTAGCCCCTTTGGGCTTGAAGGCTTCTAATTAGAATTGAAGATAGGATGGAGAGCTATCTCTTGTACTTTACGATGTACATTTTAAGAGGAAGATGAGAAGGTGGAAGGTTCTAATGTATTTTATTTCTATTTATCAGCTTTAGATTTTTCCGGTGATGGGGCTCACCGTGTCCTTTTCCTTTTATTTGTTTATTTTATTTATTGCTCAGTTCAGGCTGAGACTTTGTACGTAATCTTGCCACGTTTGTGGCTGTCCTGCTGGGGCGAGTGTCCGAAAAAGAGGGTTAGTACAGTATTTCAGGCTGTCAAAAAATTTAATGTGTCTACGTTTAATGAATTCTGTAACTGTCGGTACGTCGAGAATAGTGTGTAGGAGGTCCGTTTTTGTTTTGTTTAATGTTGTGTATCTCACAATGCGTTGCAGTACGCCATTCTGAAACTGTTGGAGCTCCGTAAAGGAGCGCCGGTCTTAGGATGCTCTTGTAGATGGTCAACTTGAGGCGGAGGGATAAGTTAGGAGATGTAAGCAGGTGCTTAAGTCTGTAAGACTTGGTCCTAACCGATCTGAGTTTCTTTCTGCAGTGATAGGCTAGTTTAAGGTGCCGGTCAAGGGTGACACCTAAGTAGACAATGGTGCTCACTGGTCTGTTTTCGTGCCCCGCTACCCTATAGACCTTAGGGAGAGGGCGGCGCTTGTTCCCCTGAAAGGAGAAAATTATGAGTCTTTTTAGGATTCACTGTAATGTTGAGTCCTTCTAGCTTCTGTGTGATGCTCGCACAGACCTCCTCCGCCTGCCGTAGAGCTCTCTCTGCGCTGATCGAACTGCTGTAGATCGCTATGTCGTCGGCATAGGCTGCTACAGTAGCTTTTTTGTAGTTAGTCTCAACAGTTTCAGCTGTGTATATTGAGAAAAGTACTACGATGAAGAAGGTACAATGCACAGTGCGTGTTCAAGGTGACCTGACTGAAAGCTTTGAAACTCACAAAGGGCTGAGACAGGGTGATTGCCTTGCATGCCTTCTCTTCAATTTGGCTCTTGAAAGTGCAGTGCGGAAATCTGGAATACAAATTGGGGGAACTATATTCAATAGATCTTCTATGATTTTGGCCTTCGCCGATGACATAGATATTGTGGCAAGAACCCCTACAGATTTAGAAAATGCTTTTAACAGTCTCCAGATAGCATCAGCTAGATTAGGTTTAGAGGTTAATGAATCAAAAACCAAATATATGCATGCAGGCCCACAAGTGAATGTGCATGAACCATCGCATTTTATGGCTGGAGGGTTTAAATTTGAAAGGGTGAAGGAATTTGTGTACCTTGGATCGCAGGTGAACGCGTATAATGACATAAAAGCAGAAATCCATAGCAGAATTATGTCCTCAAATAAATGTTATTTCGGGTTACTGAAGCATTTTAGAAGCAGGGCTATTTCCCAAAACACGAAGGTGCATTTGTATAAGACCCTAGTAAGACCAGTTCTCGCTTTTGCCTCCGAATGCTGGACATTACCCAGTTCTCAGGAAGCCCTTCTCCTAAGGTTCGAGAGGAAAATTTTGAGGAGAATTTATGGCCCAGTTTGCACCAATGGGATATGGAGGATAAGGACGAACGCTGAGCTAGCAAGACTTTACAAGAGCCCAGATATTTTAAGGGTAATAAAAGTAGGCCGGCTTCGATGGGCAGGTCATATAATTAGAATGACCCAGGATGAGATTCCTAAAATGGTCCTAGACGAAAGGATTTATGGGACAAGAAGAGTGGGAAGACCTCGGCTCCGATGGATCGATGGAGTGGCGGCGGATGCCAGGTCCATCTTGGGAATTCGCAATTGGAGAGGAGTGGAAACCAATAGAGAAGACTGGCGAACGAAGCTGCAGGAGGCCTTGACTCTACAGGAGTTGTAGCGCCACGAATGATGATGATGATGATATTGAGAAAAGTACTGGAGATAGCACTGACCCCTGAGGTACTCCGCAGGTGAATGCGATGGCTTCCGATGTTTCGCCGGTACGGACTGCTATCGTTCGCTGTTGAAGAAACGACCGTAGGACCGAGTAGAGCTGTTCCGGAAATTCGTTGTCCTGTAGTGTCTTGCATAGTAGGCTATGGGACACTGAGTCGAACGCTTCCGTGCAGTCTATGGAGATCATAGTGGTCGCTTCGTTCTTGGCGGTACACTGGCTCACTTCCGCGTGTATCTTCGCCAGGTGATGATCCGGGCAAAGGCCGGCCTGGTAGGCGGTTTGCTCCGGTGGGATGAGGGCTATCTCTGAGCAATACACCTTGAGATAATTGAGTACAATTTTCTCAAAGACTTTCCCCAGATGCGGAAGCAAGCTGATGGGCCTGTAGTCTGCTGGCTGCGATCCTGACTTCATCGGCTTGAGTAGAGGAAAAAGAATAGCTCTCTTCCATTTGTCAGGAAAATATCTTAACCTGAGGCAGGTGTTATACAAATTGGTCAAGGGAACTATTCCTCTTCTTGGCAGTTGTTTCAGCAATATGGTTTGTATCCCGTCGTGGCCTGGTGCTTTATTCCCCTTCGTACGACGGAGAATCGCCTTCAGCTGCTTCGGAGATACAAACATATAGTTGTTTCCTGTCTCTTCAGTTGGTAAATCTGTATGTGCAGGATCTGTTCTTCTTGTGATGATTCCACCATAGTGATCCGAAAACTTAGTAACTTGAGCTTCTACTGTCAACAGTTTGCCCCCGTCGTGAAGTAGTGTAGAGCTTCTCTTATCGTGTAGGTTTTCAATAGCTTCCAGAATTTTCTGTAGTCGCCATGCGTGGACCTCAGTTTTTCGTGCCACTGTGTAGTCCTCCATTGTCTTATGAGATTTCTAATTTGCGTGGTAAGGGAATTTACCACCGATTTCGTCTCATAATCCCTATTTCTATACCATTTATTCTTCTACTTATTGCGGGTGGCGATAAGGTTCAGAATGTGGTCTGGCATAGGGCGTAGAGCTGGTGGAAGTGGCCTGAATTTCGGAATTGCTCCATCTGCGGCTCTTCTGATTATTTCTGTGAAGAAGTCCACGTATGCGTCTACATCACTTCTTGTCCGGAGTGTGGGAACTGTTGACAGTTCGTGATGGACCTGTGCCTTGTATGTTCCCCAGTCTGCTTTCTCATATTTATATTTTGTCGCCGCTGGAACTGGTATTACCGTCTATAATATAGAGCACAGGTCTATGGTCAGAGGTAATGAAGTCCAACGTCGAACAATCCACGAATCGATGCGGCTGCCTCATGAGTAGTAGATCGATGGTAGATGTGAACAACGGCTTCGCTCGATGTCTGAAAGTGTGGGTGTTCAGATGTACTACAGTGAAAGGAGTCTTGATGACTTTACTTCCGGCTTTGTTGCTCCTGATGTTGTTCCAGATCGGGTGCCGATCATTTAGGTCACCCACTACCCAATGGTTTGTCTGCTTAGCACACTCGGCTAATATCATCGAGAAGATGTCTATAGAAGACATGGAGAAGTGAATTATGTTACTTGATTTGTTTTGTTTAGCGAAAATATGTAGATTATGCGAGTAAGAAACACGAGAGCAAGCAAAGGTATGGTATTAGAAAGAATGGAGAAAAGAGGATCCAAGTAGATAAAATTTCAATTATTTATGTCAATATCACCAAAAAAGTTAAGGTTAATATTAAATTGAAATCATTTTTGACACTCCAGGAGAGTTGCGTTATAAGCTCATAGCGTAGTAGAAGTGAAATTAATAAGTAATCGTAAAATTCATTAAAAGTATTATTAATATTATAGCTTTGATTAATTTGAATGTTTTACAATTATAAACTATAGTTGCTAAGGACTTCACTTTTACCTAAAGGAGAAATAATTCAATTTAAAGTAAGCTATTGATCTCAACTGATGAAGACCCTTCTTATTTCATGAGCAATCGTAACAAGATAGTCGCTAAGATTCCGCTAAATAGCACTAGTGCGGTACTGTGAACTGATGACACAGCTTAATTCAAAAGTTGTACCATAAATTGCTAAAATAAAACAATAAACATCTAGAAAAAGAGAAATAAAAGAATTAAGGTCAGTACACTCACGCTTGGTCGCAATCTGCTCCTCTTGAGTTCTTGTCGTGGTAAGGACCTTGTCGTGGATTTCAGATTCAAACCTGGCCAAATCTGAATCTAATCTTCTTATATGCTTATCAACCTGTAAATATTAATAATACATCATTACAATAAATTAGAATCAATTAAACGTACAATAGATTGTTACCAGGGAAACAGTAACAAACATTCATAGGAAAATACTAATTTTTTTTTTTTGAATGATAATAGTTGACCTAGATAATATATGTGGAAGAAAATGTCAATAAATTTCTCTTAGATGTGGAGAAATGTTTATTAATTAGCCAACATTTTGACCTACTTTGCAGGTCTTCTTCAGGACTGTCCGGGGGGGGGGGGGGGCAGCCCCCAAATTTCTCCACATCTAAGAGAAATTTATTGACCTCTACCCGGACCATTTTCTTCCGCACGAAAATACAAATAATATGTAAAGCATTAAGCAACAGTTTGATAAGAATCATCTTTTCGTACAACTTTCATAAAAAAATAACTAAAAGGTGAAGAATTTATTATTACTACAATTTCAAGTAAGTTAAGTTAAGGGTGGGCCTACATTTCAAATAAAACTATAATTAGTTTGACAGAGTAAACAGCTATTTCAAGGTAAAAAATATAAAACAAACTGAGAACATTTAACAGCATCTCAATATTAAACAGCATGTAACACACTTGAAAGTTTTGAAACTAGGTAAAGCCAAATATGATCAAAAACGTATTTTCCATTTTGTTGCTTGCCTTCTCACTCATGGAGATATCTTTGAATAAGACATTGGTTATCACTCAAATTTTTTGACATGCAACAGTAGTTCAAGCTTAAATATATGATAATAATTCTTAGGTTGGCGCTGAAGACATGAATGGTTTAAAACAAACCAAAATTTTAATTTTATTTTCTGAGATCAAGGAGAAAAGGGTTCTGGTTACTATATTTTGATGTAATCTCCGAGATAAAAAAACAAAACAGGGTTCACAAGACGATACAAAATCAATGGTACAAGTAAAGATGCTACAATATTCAAAACACAGCTGACATATTAACAATTACAAATTGCTAATAAAACATCTCATTCTTTAATATGGAACAAATTGCATGATTTCATTATGAAACATTAAAACTGTAATATTTATACAGCAAATGAGACAATTAGAAAAAAGATCAATATATATGTTATCCCCATGATTTAAATTGAGCTGGAAGTTATCCAAATGTCAAACAAAAGCTATAAATTATTCGATCCCTTTAAAATGTAACATCGGACAGATAATATATAAAACATAAAATACAAGTAATCACCAGTTCATAAGTCTGTATTGCCAGCTGTACTTTGTCGTCCCCATATTCCTTAGCTTTGTTATATTGTTGCTGGATCTCGCTCATCTTTTCTTTCTTCTTTTCACTGCTCATGGATTTGAGATTAGACATGAACTCATCTGCCATTTGGTCAATGTTGCGCATTACTGCCTGTGCTCTTGTGTCTAGGTCCCTCATTAGAGTAAAGTTTCTTTGTAATTCTATAGGTAAGTGCTCTAAACCTTAAATATAGAAAAAAGTATCATTGACAATAATAACAAGTTACAGCAAATTAGTCTAAAAAAATAGCAAGAGGTAAATGTACTGATAAGTTAAAACTTACTGTCTAAGTAATGTTCCAGATATAAGGCCGAAGTCATTATTAAAAAGGTCTAAACAATACATAAAAAATTAATATATTGATTGCTCTTGATATAGCAAAAGTTGAATCATTTCATCACAGAACTCCAGTTAAAGATGATTTCTCGGTTGTAGGTCGTAAAGCTCAATTATTAAAATAAGTTAGGGTGCCAATTAATCTAGTAATTGGACAACCAAATTTAAAAGCCAGTCTGAATATCGACCACAACAAAACAAACCTCTAAAACTGCCTATAACCTGCGGGTTTGCAACCTTGATGAATATAACAAACTTGAAAAAACTTTTTTCTCTAATAGAATATTACATGAAGGGTTTTATTAACTTCATTTATTATTTATACAATTTAATAAAATGTCTTCAAGAGCAGAAATTGCATAAAATGGGAAAACGACCCATTAGGATTTTTCATAATCTCGGAAATTTAACAACATTAACTCTTGAAAATAGCACAAAGTGTGATATTTAAAATATATAAAAATTTTTGGCACGGTTTTACTGAAAACATATTAAAAAATTCTAACGAAATATAGGGACATATCTATTGCTTCAGCTGTATGAAGGCGGGAAAATTGATGGCGGTTCAATCGTTGGAACTGCTCCATGGAGTAACTATAATCAGCTAATGAAGCTACTGTTACACGTTTTCTCGATGGCGTTACAAGTGATTTATAGTTAATAAATAATTTTGATATACCGGGGGAGGGGGGAGGGTATAAGCCAATGGGAATAATGACAGTTTAATAATTTTCAGAAAAGGAATTATAAAGGATTTTGATAAAACCTTAAACGTTTATAATATTTAAATTATTAAGAAAAACATATTAAGTTATCGAAATAGTTTCATAGGACATATTATGAGTTATGTAAACATATATTAAAAGTTTAGAAATAGTTTTATTCTGGATAAATTAACAATCAAAAGTTGTTGGGAAAAATGAAAGGCACTTGAAAAAAGTGTGTGCGTCAGCTCCGACACGCGACTGGAGTTTAGCCCTTTCCGTTTCTAATGGATTTAAAATGTGTTCTTGCCAATTAATCGCTCTCTGCCGATACTTATCATCGCGTATTCTTTTTTTTTAATTTGTAAATTTTTTAAAAAACTATGTTAAATAAATGTGAACTATTTTAATTAAAATTATAAATATAGATTTCTATATAAAAAAATAGATGTTTGAGTGGAAAATAGTTGACTGAATAATTCAATGATGGATTGGATTGGTACAGTCAATGATAACACAAAAACAAGGAAAACTTAGTATTTAGAGCAATTAGTGGTTGCGGTGACTTGTTACAACACTAAATCTGTCAACTGGACTCATATATGTATATATATTAAAATCAATATTTGTATTAATCCAAATTCATATTTATATAACTTTCCAAGACGAAAATAATCAAACATTTTTATATCATTGCCTGTAATTTAACAGTTGAGATTTAATATTGTGAATTTAATTATTTGGTTAAATTTTGTCATGTTAATCCTTGAATTGTGGTTGTAAGTTCTCACATCATAGATTGGCATTTTGGTACGTTGTAGAAAAGATGGGTATTCTACACCCGGGCGAACTGTCATCCTGTTAGTCATTAGTTTGGGTTAGTACTGATCTGCTTAGATCACTTTTCTTCCATCCTTTTAGTCACTATTTCTTCTATTTTTTCCTAGCCTTCCCTATGGAGGCATTTTCTATAAGAGGCGACATGTGCTCCCTCGCAATTCGAGCATTTTGGTCCGCCTAGTCGCGGACATTCAGAAATGTTATGTGATATATGTATCGTACACATTTTACGGTGTGGTTGGAGTAGTTTTTGTGTGCCCAAATTGCTAACATTTATAGCACTTGGGGTGTCGGATATCCTTTCCCGGGGTATATTTCACAACCGTCAATATACATCTATTGACGTATCGTACTTCTATATCTATATCTTTTATAGTGATACCTTGTGGAACAGTTATCACTATAGGTGATAATTCCATTTTTCCCCGTCCGGTGCAGTCTTTTGCAGATGTCTTGTGTCCGAAGCCTTAATAGGTTCAAATGCCTTCCTCTCATCAGATATGGGAACAGAAAGATCTATATTTTTTTTATCACAAATTCGTATGAGAGTTTTGTCGTGTTTTTGGATGGAAAACTATGGTACCCAATTCCGCGAGTTTTTAGATCTCTCTCTAATGTGGGTCGGTTGGACTCTAATTGGAGGTAAATATGGGTCTCAGTCCCCGTATGTTTGATAAAATATTGATTAATATTAATTTTGTTCATGAAATTACTCACCCTATTTATTGTGAAGTTTTCTCGGTCCGTTATAACTGGAGGAATATTCTTCGGTGGGGCCGCCGTAGGTTCCTCAGTTAGTAGCAAATTAGCTAGAGCGGTAAAGCTGTTCGATGTCACCACCGGTTCTTCTGCTTTTCTTGTCTTCCTCTTGGCCGATTTCTTCCCTCTCTTTACTTTTTTGAAGAGCCCTCATCTTCAGAGTCCGGTAGAGATGTACTTAACCCCAGCGTGACCACTGCCTGTCCACTTCCTGATACACCAATCCCCCGACCTAGTAGCACTACACACATTACACACTACACACTGTACACAATTAAATAGGCACTGCACAGCCTTGCCAGATAGCCAGTCAATTGTCTACTCTTATCAGAGGAATGGTGCCCTGTCGTCTGTTGAGGTTGTATCCAAGTGATATGAATGTATATGGGAAAGAAATTTGTTTACTGGTAGGTACTAATGTAGATATGAATGTATGTTTTCTTATGTAAAAGAAAAAATACAGTATTATCGAGAAAGGAACGTAATGCTCCACTTTTAGCTAAATTCAATTTTACTACTCATAAAATTTTCATACCGCGGGCTAAATATGAAAATCGTTTCTTAAGGAGTAAGCTCCAAAAAATAAATTGTAGAAGACGTTATGAATACTAGATCATGTAGATTGTTTATATCGCTGAAGATAACATTAGTATATTATTAAACTTATTTTTAATTTGAATACGTTTCACCTTTTGAGAAAATGTAGGAAATTATTTGGGTGAATGAAAAGGCTATAACGGCAGGGGATTTCCTCTCCCATAATAACTGCTGAGAAAAAAATTACTGCAGATAATTTAAAACATACCAACTAGCAATACTACCAGTAAATTTACTTTATGAGATATCCATGATCCAAAATTTCAAATGTAATTATATAATTGTCCATTGCAATTACCTTAGAACATGGTAGGGACCCTACTTTTTGCGAGTCAGCAGTTTTGCAAGGAGGTATTTGGTGGTGATCACTCATAACCGTTCCAGATTTGATTCAGGATGGTAAATAAAAAAATACTTTATCTGCAACAATAGTCCTGATATTGTCAATGTTAGCGTCTGGAAAATATAATTATAATAATTAATTATATCGAAGTGTATTACCAATAATGAAATTATAAATCTGTTGTATGCGTTAGATAAGGGGGGGGGAGTAAAATCCCCCCTAAGAATTAGCTATGGATCCGCCACTTTATCACGAATAATGCAAGAGTCATCATCTACTTTTACTAAGAGGAAAATTGAACTGGCGATGAGACTCACTTTAAAGGCTATTTATGATTCAAAACATTAAATAATATCTCTGTGAGTCATTCATCTTTACTTCTCAATTGCTGTGCAGGAAATATAAATGAAATCATTTGTTGAGATTCAATAAATGTTTTAACGCATTTTTTTTTATGAAACTGAAAGAACATTTTTGACTTTCCTAGATTAAATTACTAGTTGACTCATCGTAAACGTGTAGAAACAATATGAACTCAGAATACTGAAAATAAATTTCATGATATTGTATTTCATATCAGATTTTACACTTGATAAAAGGATTATAATAAAATTGTTGTTGCTAGACTGGCAACACTGACAGCTATATTTTATAAATTAATTTTGATATTATAGTTATGATTTTATTTTATATTACGAATGTAATTATGGTTCGGGATTGTAACTAAAAGTAGATACTTGAATCCCTTCGACCTGTTAGTAAAATCCTGACCGAAATACCGTACCAACGATGTATTCAGACTAAAAATAATGCCCAATCAAGTATACAAATTAACCTATTCTTCTGTTAAATGATGCCTTCATTGATGAAAACGTTCAAGGATTACTGAAACAAGTATACTCCCAAAGACGACTACAAGCCGGTACAAGGACAAAGGAACAATAACTGTTCTGAATTTGTAAAAATATTAACTTGCTTTACCTGTCTGTCATTTTATTGTATATATATATAAAGTATACTGAAAGGGGGGCCGTTTTAATGAGCAAAGTATCTTATTTTGAATATTCCTTATTTCAACGGAAACACTCTCTTGTCATAAGTCTCGTAAGTTGGCCTGTATGGAGTGCATATAGCTGATCTGAATTATTTATGAAATAGATGAGGATTGCGGTAAGATTGATCTAGAGGGTTTGGTTGGAAGTTTTTGGTTAGAAGTTGGTGGTTTCAGCATCGAACCTTCGGGTTCGCCCCGAGCCGCATTCTTATTATAAAGGTGGTAAATCCAAAAAATATTTATATATTATATATTTATATATATAATATTTATATGTTATTTATATCATCTACAATTGTATATATTTATAATAATACCTTATAATGAATAAAAAAGCAAGGAGAATAATTTCAGTGCGGTCCGTTTGTTTAATCATTTGAGAACGCTTGCGCCAGGGAGTACCAGCACCACTACCAGCAATGTTACCACCAGGTACAACACCTGCCCCTCACCAACACCTGCCTGCCAGCTGGGCTTCCTACCCCCCGATTGCCATCCCCTAAATTATTGTCTGGAGTGGATCCAATAATTTTCGTTAAATTATTATTGACTCCTGTTCCAGGGGAAGCAAACTGACTTTACCAACACTCTATAAATTATTTCACATACTGGCAGTTTAACTAGCGTGGTAATATGTGGAATTGAATGTTAACAGTTATCAATAGTGTGAGCATCGATCCTTCGGGTTCGCTAAGCCAGTTACAATTATTGTCACAGGCTAACACAATACGATAAAATATAATGAATACAATAAAAATAATAAAATACAATATCTTGAGGAAGGCTATTGTTCTACCAAAATAACCTTCAGATTGCTATCGTTATAACCTTCAGATTGATTACTCGAAATAGACTCCTAGAACTCCAGCAACCCAACATTTCGGGAAGGAGTCGATGGATAAATAGATTACCCAAGATTACACTGTTATGAAAAAAAAAAGTTTGGCTCCCTTGTGAAGTTGTTCCTGATTTTTATATTTTCATGTGTGCTTAATTCGAATCTGAAGTCAAAAAAATTCTACCATTGGAGGTTGTTTTTGAAAAAAATAAACAATACTTTTTTCATAAATTTAATAAACTTTTTTTTTGTGAAAATTAATAATACATAAAATAATAAATTATTTAATTCTGTGCTCAATTAATTCTCTTCATCAGCTGTCTCCCGTTGTAATGCCCTACAGAAGTCCCCAAGTATCTTCTCATTGCTATTACCGCTGTACCTTTTTATATCTGGGCTATGTCTTGATGAAACCGTTCTTCGTGTTCATCTGAAACTGCTCCCAAGTTGGGTTCGAAGAAATCCAAATGGGAATGCAAAAAATGAATTTTTAAGGACATGTTGCAATTCTAAGGCCTTATATGATGAAAGCAATTCTTCCACAATTTCATTGTAATTTGTTCCCCAAAAATTGTTGACACACGTTTTCGAATGCAGTCCAGACTATTTTTTCTGTTGCATTTAATTGTCTTTTTAATTCAACGTCCTTAAGAAGATCACGAATTTGAGGCCCCACAAAAATCCCCTCTTTTATCTTTGATTCACTTAATCTGTGGAACTTCTTTTTCAAGTAGAAAAACCTTCTCCTTCCTTGTCCATTGCTTTCACAAAATTCTTCATGGGCCTAATTTGATATGGAGTGGTAGGAGTAGAATTTTGTTTTTTTGAACCAAGGGAGGATTGACAATGTTTTTTTGACCAACTGTATCAGTGCGTCCTCGCCATTTTCTCCCTAAGTAATGATCTTCTTTTTTCCTGCTGTCCCACTCACATAAAAAGCAGCAAAACTTAGTGTAACCACTTTGGAGACCTGTAAGAACTACTACAACTTTAAGGTCTCCACAAATGCTCCATTTGTACTCGTTATGTTCAACAAACAACTAACCGTGCTAATCCTACTAGACTTTTCAAAAGCTTTCGATTCCTTGGACCATTCTACCCTTTTTTCCAAACTAAAGTCATTGTCCTTTTCCAACTCTTCTATTCTATGTTTCCAATCCTTCCTCTCTGACAGGTCCCAAGCGGTTTCTATGCCCAACCAACCCCTTTCCTTTTCCCTCACTCTATCCTCAGGTGTGGCACAGGGTTCAAGCACCTCTCCTCTTCTTTTCAACTGTTATATCAAGGATCTTCCTAAAGCTGTTCCTACCATCTATATGCCGACGACTTCCAAATCTATTTATCCATTCCTCCTTCTGAGATTTCATTTGCGTTCGCCAGTATTCAGGAAGACCTAGACCGGATCAGTGCCTGGGCAAAGCTGAAAAAACTGGAATTGACGCAATGAAAACCCAACCCATTGTTCTAGGTTCCAACTTCCTCCTTACAACTATCCCCACCCTCCCAACATTAATCCTAAACGACCACCCTGTCAATTTCAACCCCTCCGTTAAAAACCTAGGCATTACCATTGACCTTTCCTGGAAGCCCCATGTCACCCAAATATCCCGACGATCAATTAGTTCCCTGAAATTATTACATCGATCTCGGCATCTCCTTACACATTCAACCCGGAAGCTTCTCGTATCATCCCTCATCTTCCCCAACTTTGACTACTGTAGTGTGGTATAAGGGGGCGTTTCGAAAATGCTGGAGCCCCGCTTAAAAATAATAATGAACTGCGCTTTAAGATTTGTCCTTGGTACTCCGAGGCGATCCCGGGTGTCACATCACTATGATGAGTTAAAGTGGCTCTTCCATCCCATTCGTAGACAATATTTCCTTAGTGTTTTTCTATACCAATCCATTAACTCGCAACACCCTTCATATATCTATAGTCTCCTCCAATTCAAATCCTCTGTCCAGCACCACAAAACAAGATCACGCCTTTCCGATCTGTACCCATCCCACAGAACTAAGGCATTCCAGCGTTCCATCCTCGCCCGCTCCACCACTGTGTGGAACTTAATCCCTCCTTTAATCCGCCATTCTTCTCCACTGGCTTCATTTAAATCACTGCTTTTCCTTCATCTCTTGGCATCCCAAAAAGACGCTCTCCAGGCAGGTCAGTCTTCCGCTTGAATAAATTAGTATTGAATATTCGATCTCGTTACCTACGTGTTTTGCTTATTTTCCCAACAACAAAGAAGATACATACTCTGTAAATACTTTATCGCATGCTATGCCATTAACTTATATAATTTAGCAATTTCGTTGTTAACTGTTGTATTAATGTTATTTTGTTAATATTAATACCTATATTTATTTCCGACAATTAGTTAAAATCCTGTCAAGTTTCGTACTTTTTATTTATTTATATATATTTTTTTCTATCTCTGATTTTATTATCAATCTTGATTACTTCATGATTTGTATTATTATGTAGCCTTCTGGCCAGATGAATATAATGTTTATTTTATTTGTTCATTATTGTTATTCTAAAGGGACTTGGTCCCAGAATAAAGTTTGTTCTCTATTCTATTCTATATTTAATTTTCTGAAGCACGAGTTTCAAATCTTCATAAGCTTCCTTCATATGGGTAGAATAGGCAACAGGAATGGATGGATGTAGGTTGTTGTTGTGAAGGAGCACTGCTTTGAGGCTGAATGTAGAGCTGTCTATGAACAGTTTCCATTCATCTGGATTGACCGGAAGACCCCGTTCTGTAAGTAAATCGAAAGGGCTTTGACAAAATGCAAGGTTGCCTTCCGTTGAAAAAAATTTGAGCACCTCTGATTCACGCTTTCGAAAGGAAGAAATGTTCACTCCTGGTTCCAAAAGATTCCATTGTTTTACCCTGGAACCAAGTAATTGCGCTTTACGTTTTGGGGGCTCTAAATCGCGGACGAGGTCATTCAACCTGTCCTGGTTAATGAGTTTTGGCTTGGTGTCATTTTCACAAGAATCACTTGTAGACTGCATGCCTTCATTGCTTCCTGGCGATTATAGTTCTTCCTGGCTTCCTGGTGCTTGTATTTCATTGCTGGTTCCGGGTTCCGGTGAAATATTCTCAGAATCACCCTCTTCCTTATCACTCAAGTCATAATTCTGGGGCTTAGTTGGGATGGGCATAGACTCATCGTGCGATCTCATGGCAGATGGAAGGTTAGGTTATACTATTTTCTTCTTACTTTTGGCTGAAGTAAAACCATTAATGGTAGTCATACAGAAATAACAATCATTTTCATGATTTGTTGGCTCTCGCCAAATCTTTGGAACAGCAAAAGGCATTGATTTATGTGTTCCTTTCAGCCAACCGCTGAGAGTGCTGCTACATGAAGTACAACAAATTTTAGGTACCCACGGTTGATCCTGATCACTTACTTGGCATCCAAACTATAACTCATACGCCTTCTTTATCAATGGAGTCAGTGATTTCCGATTACACTTGAATGTCACTTCGCCACAAATATAACAGAAACAGTCAGGATCGTTACTACACTACAACATATTAGATTTAAAATTAACGAAGTTCTGGCCATATCAAGGTTCAAATAAGACTGTAGACTTGGTGGCGAATATGCTGTCTGGCAGATGGCTGAACAATAGATAGAGGGTGGGGGGGGGACAATTAAGTTTAGGAGGAGGGCCTGGGGCAAGTACCTGGGGAAGCCCGCCAGTAGGCAACAGTCCCTTCTTTTGTGAATGTTACCCCAAAATTCCTAAAACCTAATACTTATGCTCTCCCAATTTTTTCATTTTGTAATACATTATAAGAGCATCAAAATTAAATACGTTTTTTTATTTTTTGTTAAAGTTTTCAGTGATCAAAAAATTTCCAAAATGTTTAAAACACTTCATTTTTTTACCCAAAACATAGATTTGATAAAAAATGGTGCCTGATGGAGATTTTCTGACTCCGGATTCGTGTTCAGCACACTTCAAAACATGATAAAACAACATCTTTGTTGAAGGGAGGATTTTGATGCAGAACAGTATTACAGTTGCTAACACAGAAAGCAATTCAAATTGTTATGATGATTACTTCAACGAGGAATGTTCAATAAAATGAATAGTAAAATCAAGTTTTCTAAAGTATCTGCTTATATGAATTTTCTTAGCGGATCAAGGCCAGTAACCTTCTTTGGGTTGGCAGCTACGGATAAAGACCAATATTCTTCTTTGGATTAGCAGCTACGGATACGTGTCCAGTTCAATTTTTCCTATCTTGTTGGTTTTTGTGTTTATTTATTTTTTGCTGAAGTTTGGTTTAAGGTGAAATCAATGAGAAAACAAACTTATTATAGTTATTAATATTCTCGTTGACGGCACTCCATTCTCCATTCATGTTTGTCTTGTCTGTGAAAAAAGAATAAACTTGATTTATTATATACTCCATAGTCGAGTGAAATAAAATAAATCTAATGTTAACGACGGATTACTGTAAATGAACTTACCCAGTGTTAGCAAAAGTATACATATATCAAAAATATAATGTGTGTATGTAGCATACAAAAGTAAGACTAATATGAACTTAAATGCATGGAAAATAGTAGGTAGCAAGGACTCAATTTTCTTGTTGGCAAAAGTAGGTCAAGATAAAAATGCAGATTTCCTTCCGTGTATCGAGTTTAGCTTCGTTGATTTAAAGAGGATTTTTTCTTTAAGTAGAATAAATTTAAATATATTGAAAAATGGCTTTTGTTTTTTAGCTGGTGTGCACTTTTGTAGTTCAATATGTTCTATCTAAAGACATTCGTTGATCTTCAGCTTGTTAATGAGTAATACCAGTCCTGCCCAGATAGGATTAATAAGATAAGATTATATATTTAAAAAATTCATACCCAGTTAATCCATTAGTTGGATCTGAAATAGTTTTTAAAAGGCTGAGAGAATGAGAGTCACACATAAATAAAATTATATCAATGATAATATTTGATTGTAAAAGTTTAATGCCAGTATTAAACCTTTTGTTCGTTAGTTTCCACAATAATGTTTATTAGTAATAATAATGAAATATTAATTAGTTAATAGCATGGAAAAGTGGGATATTGTGTTACTAATCTCATAAAATTCCTTATTCGAGACCGAATACAGCAGTTATTATTTTTTTAGTTTATATATTTGTTCGATGGTTGGATTTAGTGACCATCTAAATGTTGGGCTCATCTAATCTCTAGAAAGTGGGTACATGTTATTGGGAGAAAACCTAGCGGTTGAATGGGATCTCGGCCAAACCTCCTCCCTGTACAACAGATGGCTTACTAACAGTACTATCTCTATCATGTACTGAACACAAATCCCTTTATGGTTTGTAGTGGTACAGGTTTTATTTTTCATTTAGGGTTCGAAATAACTAAGGTACATGTTCTAATTTTCAATATTGTTTACGAAGAAAGCGTTCGATATGTTTGCGAAAGACATTCGGGGAACAGCATGAACGGTCCAACGAACAGCACGGATCTTGGTCTTAACATAATATAATAACTTTCATGTAGGAGAAGGGTTGGACACCGCAATGGTCTTAACTAACCGCACCGCCTCGGCGAGTTGATGTCACGCCTCAAAACAGTAACAGCCTAATTTTGCTGGTGATATTTAAATTAACAGTTGTAGTTGAGCCGGTGTGGGCCGAGACCTAATAGCTTCATTTTCAAGACGCAGTAAATTACAAGAAGATTGGCGTCCTCACTCAGGAAGAGGCTGTCTGCTTAGGCTGGCTCATTTTTTTACAATCAAGGGAAAATGTAGAAACTCTTTGCAATATTCATGCTTACTTCTGGTTAAAATATTCATTTGTTTATCGATATTTCTAATCCGAGCGTCCATAGTCGTGTATTCTCGTTAACATTGAAAAAGATAATATAATATAATGGTCATACTAATAAATCGATATGTGTATTACACTAATCAATAGATATGACATTATAAGAAGAATTAAAATTAATTTAATAGGAAATAAGAATTGCTTGTCTTCCCCATCCTTGGAGTTTCCACTTCGTAGTCCCCTCCCTCACATTTCTTCTTCCAATTCACATCTTCATGTCCTTGCTATTTCTTCTTTATTCGGGAGCCCAGCCTCTTACATTTCCCGGCCATCGAGCAGAAGCCATACTCGCACTTTCTCGTACAATCCCATCTCTTTCTTATTATTATTTTGCCTTAGTCTAATTTTAAAAAAAAAATATTATTTTTGAACACATGTATATTGCTTAATTCTATCGTCATCATGCTAAATAGCTCTGAAGTTGAGCAGTGATGCACCCGCCTCCATACGATTAGAGCGGAAGTCATAGCGCCATATTTGGCTCAGGTACACGTAGCGGTGCATAATGCAATAACTATCGGCACCTTCCGCCTCCTCATCAGATCCCATAATAGTCTACATTGAATCGACATTCCTCAACGAATCAATTGGAGTAAACTGGCCGGATTGAAACATCCTACTAAACAATGCCAAATTTGTTTTAAGCTGTCACTGCTTTGTTAAATATTGGTATAATATGTCAAATGTATTCTATATGGTCATCGATGAGCAGATATCTATTCCTCATTGCTGATACGAAACGTCGCCTAAGAAGTTGAAATAACTGACTGAAACTAATGAACCATAAACAATATATGTATATATATATATATATATTTCAATATAAATATATTGATGAACACGTAAGAATCAGCAATTAGTAAACAATTCTAAGAAGAAGTTGATTTTCATCTAAAGTTGTTCTTGACAGAAAAAGAGAAGCCTTCTGAATACACCTTGAGCCGATTACTTTTACAAATTAAATGGCGGAAATAAATTAAATATAAATATGAAAATGGCTTTAGTAATTGTAGAATCGTCCAAATGATTCGAAATCCGCTTTTGCCTAATCAATCAGTTATCTGCAGTTACGGAATGCCTATAAATAAACAAGAATTTCTTTGATAAAAGTTCGTTCTTCATATTTCTTAATAAAAAGTAATAATAGATTTGTCCGATTGAAAACAATGGGTTTTTAAAAATAATTATACAAAACAATCATATAATATTGCCTTCAATGATTTGATAATTTAAACTTTATGAAATAAATTATAACTTTAACCAAAATGAATATACCTATTAGTAATATAATTGGTTGATGTCTCTCGACTGAATTTTTATATTTACTAAGCAAGGCCAATCTGTAAGGTCCTTTGTCTTTCTAACCTGCACTTATGACCCTAACTAGTATATAAGTAGTTACATATTAGATTAAAATATTAGTTATAATTGTAACTTATTGTTAAATATATAGAACTACTTCTCCCTACTTGTACTAAAGAGTTAGGTTGTTTGAACCATAACTACTGTTCAAAAACAAAAACAAAACTAGTTACAACTGTCCACATAGTTAACGACTAACTACATTTTTCATTCGTAACAGCTACAAAGTTATTGGATTCAGCTCCATATAAATACAACACGATTGAAAAAAAAAATAAATCAATTTTCTTTTTTTATCCATGAATGAACAATGATAATTTTGGGTACCCCATTTTTCAAGTATTTTGTCATCTTGATCATATTATGATAAGTGAACAAGAAAAAAATGGAGAAAATTTCTTGGATAATCATAATATGAAATATCGCAACCGAAATACAATTTGAAGTCATCCATATTCATTTATAGCTTTAGTAAATAAAATTAAAATCCGTTAAGGGGTGATAGTATGGGGCAATTCCAGTCGATATTATTAGGAGAGCTGCTGTCCTAAAGTTAACCCTTTCCAAGATGTTCCTACTTTAAGAATTTTACAAAAAAATCCTATTTAAAATCTTAAAATAGCTATAAATCCTAAAAATCTGTCTTTCTGGCTCATTTTTTGTTTGTTTTGCAACAAAGATCTTCTAAGTAAGGAGTATTAATAGTCAAATCTTCGTAATTGTCGGTATCTTAGGAGAAAATCGTTAAACAAAAACATTAAATGAAAAAATAAATACGGTGACTGCCTCTAAAACGTCGATTTCCTCAAAAATGTCTCTCAAAATTATTACGTACATAATAACTTAAAAAAACAAAAAAATAAAAAATTGGTTAAGAAACCACGAAGATATGATCAATGGAAAATGAAAAACCCGGGTAGAGCCCGAGAAGAAAGGCTCCCGAGAACAAAGGGCTCCGTCGCAGGAGTCGAGCGCCTTGCTTTGCCCCTCCCTGCCTCAGTCCGCTCTTACGGGTTTACTGTGTTCGGATATGCTCTCTTAGCTTACTTGCTCTCAGATTGGATTTGTCTAACGATTTGGCTTTTTCCTGGACTTTTGTGATTGATTCTTTTCCGGCGACCCTGGACCGTGTTTTCTGCGATTCCTTACTTTTTGGCTGCTGTGTGACTGATTGCCAGGTTACGAAGAATACCGTTTAGTATCGAAGAATACGCTGCTGAGGTTCCTGTACCTAATATTGAAGACCTGCGCAATAGAATTATAAACGTAGCACAGAAAATGCAAAGGGAGCTCAGAGATTCGAGGATTGTGAAAACTGGTGTGATAAGAAGGGCACGAGTTTGCATTAGAAATAGGGGGGGGTTGAAAATGAACTGTAAAACTAGATAATTTTCAATAAATTTATTTTTCAGAACTCTATGATTTTAATGGTTTTTCTAACTTTTGGAATTTTAATTGATTATTTAATTGAACCTCAGGAGCGTATTTTGGATATCTGCTTATTCCTCGATACTAACACCTTGTATAACTGTAAGTGTTCAATTTTAATCACGTGCCTACTAGAGGGCGCCTAGGTCACGATTTACACGTGCGCGACATGAGCTAGAGTCAGCGCTTAGAATACATCCGAACAAAGTAAACCCATAAGGGCGTACTGAGGCAAGGAGGGGCAAAGCAAGGCGCTCGACTCCTGCGTCGGAGCCCTTTGCTCTCGGGAGCCTTTGTTCTCGGGCTCTACCCGGGTTTTCCATTTTCCAATGATCACATCTTTGTGGTTTCTTAACCGATGTTTGATTTTTATCACTCATTGGAAAGGTGGTGAAACGTAGATGTTTTATAATTATTATGTACGCAATAATTTAGGGGGATCTTTTTTGAGTAAATCAACGCAGTCACCGTATTTTTTTTTCATTTAATGTTTTTGTTTAACGATTTCCTCCTTATATACCAACAATTATGTAGATTTGACTATTCAAATTCTTTATTTAGAATATCTTTGTTGCATAACAAAAAAAATGGGCCGGAAAGACCAATGTTTAGGATTTATAGCTATTTTAAGATTTAAAATAGGATTTTTTTTTGTAAAATTCTTTAAGTAGGAACACCTTGGAAAGGGTTAACTTTAGGACAGTAGGTCTCATGGTATTATCGACTGGAATTGCCCCACACTATCACCCCTTAATGGCTTCGCCACTAATTACCAGTCACCCTGTATATATATATATATATATATATATATATATATATATATATATATATATATATATATATATATATATATATATATATATATATAGGTATATATACAGTTAACTGCACTAACTACTATTTATCTTAGTGAGCGGTTAACTACCTAATGATGAAATAATAATATTCGGGATGGAGTCTTGTAAGATTACCACTCTCTAATTAACTATTATTAGATTACAGTCTACCATCAAAGATCTATATATATTGCTGTAACTACAAAGTTCTATTAAGAGCGTGGAAAAATTCCAACGAAAAGCCCTTAAGTCTCCAAAACTAAAAACAGAAATTGAAAATAACTGTCCAATATTTCGCCTATTCAGGCATCTTCAGGGTAGAAAGAGAATAACAGCAAAGCAAAACATGAATAATCCACCCAATAGGCGTTTGCCTAAGAATTTGGATGCCTGAATAGGCGAAATATTGGACAGATATTTTCAATTTCTGTTTTTAGTTTTGGAGACTTAAGGGCTTTTCGTTGGAATTTTTCCACGGTCTTTACATTTTTTAACGGTTCAACATTTTGTTCAATATATATCCTTAAATTAAACCAAGAGAAAACGATCCGTTGTTGTTTTATTTTTATATCTCCTTAACGAGAGTTGCGAGTCAACAAGAATTCAAATAATGAAATGAGCAATGATTATGTATGCTGGCACATGAATTCAATGTTTTATCATTATTCTATTCCTGTTTAAGAAATTCTAATTCTGAAATGTGATTAAAATTAAATTTTGAACGACCTGGCATAAATTTTTTTAGTTAAGAACCTCTGTTTTGTTATTGCCAAGTTATGAGGGTCACTATAAGTATAAGTCAAGTCATATTAAAGAACAATATATATTCTCCGGACAGTTGATTACAAAATCAATATGGTGAACCAGAGGAATTGGGATGAGTCACGATTTGAGACGGGGCGACCGTTGAGTCAACTCGCTCGACGAGGCTCGATACAATGCTCGCAAAATAGTCCCTTCGAGATGCTTCTAAAAATAAACATTACAATTGTCAATGCAGTTTTCTATTATTAATGATTGATGAGTTCATAACTGCAGGGAGATCTTATATCGCGAAATCTATTTAGAGGCATTTAAAGTTGTTTAATCCGATTGGGCGAGGCCGACCCGTCCTGAGGATGGCGCCAAACTATTGATCTACTGCAATGCGGTGTTTGCAGTGAAAACTATTAAATTGCGATTTGTTATTGTAGGGATTTGAAAATGCATTAAACAATTACTTCAATATCGACTATTGTTATATTTTAGAGTGATTATTATTGCATTTTGGATAAAAAATGTTGAAAATAAACTATCTTGCGAGAGACGGTACCGTGGCAACACTGGGCGCCGGCATAGCACCTTATATACCCCCTCCACACCGAGACGAGCTCACTCTTGCAGCAATCGTTATAGGAACTTCATCGCCTGTTCACTGTAGCGGTTACTCTGTGCAAGCCACTTCTTATTATCAGTCAATTTTCTGAAGTTCATACTCAAATCTAATCATGGTGAGTTACATTTGATATTTTATGATACGGTGCAATTGGGTTCGTTGCATTTAGTGCTTTAATCGGCAAAATTCTAAGTGTTACAGGTTTTAGCCAAGTTATTCTATTCGTTAATCGCGATTATTTTTTAGATGTTTGATTAGAAGGAATGTCGGGACTGAGTTATTTTAGTATTGTTTGTGTCTTACCACATTGATGTAACGTGTTACATGGCCGCGCCACGCCCTTATCACAATTAGCCGGTTAGTTCTCATTCACCCTAGCCTGTATTCGTTCGTATCCTGAAATCTTTTCAGATTCGTAAGTTCTAAATCGGTATAGCCTTTATTTTATCCATTAGTTCAAGTAGAAAGCCAAGCATAGTGTATTGACCTTGGAGTAGGCTATGGCGGCATGCCGCTCTAAACCGTAATTTTCTTAACGGCTTTTCCCCCCATGAGCTGACATTATTAAAGTTAATAAAAATTTGTTTCATGTAGTTTGTTGAAAATTATGTTAACCTGTGAACTCCTTGCATGATTCTGTTTGAGAATATGAATCATCATTCAGACCATTAAATAGTTCCAGAACATTCCATTGTTTAGCTGTTTGAGAAATTTTCACATCATGGGATTGTTCTGATTCAGTGATCCATTTTTTTCTTTTAATTCTTTCCAACATTCTACCCTTTAGAAACAGAATCATTTTTTAAAGATGGGGAGTCATTAAGAGGTCACAATGTTATAATATGATCAAGTAGTTCATGTGCCTGTATTTAAGTTAATTTAGTTTAAGTTAAATTCAAAATAACACTTTTAATTTTTGACAAAAATGTAGTGGGTTTGATGAACTAAGTTTGTATATTTTGAAAGGAAAAGTAATTAATATAACTGATAATAATGTTAGATAACGTTAAATATTTAATGTTCACCCATGTTTTGTTTTTTAATTATTTAAAATAGTTGTTACAAAGTGTGCAATCTTACAGTTTGTTATTCCAAATTACAGAATATTTAGTTAAGGCGTATATATGACCCAATTAAAGTTTAAGATACCTTATTGTTATTAAAGGGACTTAATATCTTACTTTAATTAATGCATCATCTTTTCAATAATAGTTAATGATTTCTTAATTCAATTTCAATTTAGGTTTGGAATCCTAAGTTATAATAATGTTTAAGTTATGACAAATGTTATATTTGTTCTTCAAATAGCTCAGTGTAGTTTTAATATATTGTACATTCATGTTGGAATGGTATGACCCTAGGATCTGTGATCAATCATGATTGTGCTCCGCCCCAAATCAATACTTGTTACATGATAGCTGATGCCATTGACCTGTTACATTGCATAGTCCTTATTGATTTAATCAATAATTTTTAATAGAATAGTTTCTTATTAAATTGTAAGGTTCTTGTGTACATAAAACACGGTGGGAGTGGGGGGACTGTTCTGCGCATGCCCCACCGGTTACATTTTATAACAGTTACATTTCTACCAGTTACCTTGGATAACCTTTTAAAATATTTTGATTTGAATCTGAGATCGCCTCCCTTCGGATATTTTGAAGAGAAAAGATTTGCCGCCCGGCGGCAAATCTTTTCTCTTCAAAATATCCGAAGGGAGGCGATCTCAGATTGAAATCAAAATAGGAATGTATTAATATTGGAAATAAATAAATCAAAGTAATAACAATATAATTTAATATATAACATATTATAAAACAATGATATACAATATGAATAAATAATATATAATAATATAACATAAATAATATATAGTAATATAATATAAATATATAATGTAAATAAATATAATAATGAGATCAATAAATACTGTAATATAGTTTAGGAAGTAAAATAATGGAACATATATATAAAATTAAATAAATTATTTCAAAACTTAACATTTAATCGCATTTTGGTGGAAAATGTGTAGATATACACTTCAACATTGATTGAAAACAGTCTGTATTTGCATCAATATGATGTTGTCCCTCATTTCTTGGCAAATCCCAAATAAGCATTGTGCTGTAACTAAAGAACACTAAACAACAAAATATCGACATATTACTTTGGATTTTTAACAAAGAACAACTGAAACACAACAACCAACTGAAACACAACAACGCTCCAACAGAGTAGTAAACAAACAATGATGGCCTTCCAAAATGTAAGGTTATCCAAGGTAACTGGTAGAAATGTAACTGTTATAAAATGTAACCGCTCGGCCATTGCCCCCACTCTCACCGTGTTTTATGTACACAAGTACCAATTGTAATGATAGTTAAGATTCAAAATCATAAGTTGTTATTTAAAAAAGGCTCTTATTATTTTACAATTCTTAAATATTCCTAATAATTGGTATTTATCATACCAATATCATATAGTATTTTCATCATGGTTTGTTCCATTTAGAAATAATTAAGTTCCAAATTACAAGTTTTATTAACTAGTTATAACATTTATCTCATTAAATTGATTTTTTTGAATTTCTATTCAAAATTATATTCAGATATAAACAGGAGTTGATTTACTTATGTCAGTTATAGACAGATCTCTTGTTCAAGAGGAAATATATTTCTTTATATTGTTTCTTGAAGTTAAAATTAATTGTTTGCTTCCATAGTTTCGTATTGTTTAGAAATAAAGGTATGAAGAAATTAGTAATGTTTACTATTAGTTTCAAATAAATATCAGACAACTTATTAGTGGGAAGCACTTGGTTCAACTAAAATAAATATTATAAATATTTTTATTTGAAAAGAAAAGATATGTCCATGACCGGGACTGTAACCCGGGTCTTCCAGATCACTAGTCTGGGACTCTACTATTTGAACTATCCTGGGTCCTAATGAAGCACGGTTCTCGGCCGTGGCCATGGAACGTGGGACTTAGGATCAGTGAAAAGTAAAGATATGACCACGACCGAGAAGCGTGCTTCATTAGGGCCCAGGATAGCTCAAACGGTAGAGTCCCAGACTAGTGATCTGGTTCGAGTCACGGTCCTGAACATATCTTTTATTTTCAAATAAAAAATTTAAAAATTAGTAACAAATAAAATAAATTATAATAAATAAATATTAGTTTTTCACCCGGTCTACAGTAATACTCTGATATTTCTGTCTTAGACACAAAATGTTTGTGAAGCCTTAATGGTTTCTAAAACTCAAAATTTTTTTCATAATTATGTACTATTGAAAACTGATTTGTCAACTTATGATTACAGCGTGAGTGTATCTCTATCCATGTTGGGCAAGCCGGAGTCCAGATCGGTAATGCTTGTTGGGAGCTTTACTGCTTGGAGCACGGAATCCAGCCTGATGGCCAGATGCCCTCAGACAAGACTGTCGGAGGAGGAGATGACAGCTTCAACACTTTCTTTTCTGAAACCGGTGCTGGAAAACATGTTCCCAGAGCCGTGTTTGTCGACTTGGAACCAACAGTAGTTGGTAAGTTTAAAGGTTTTTATAACTAGTTAATATCAAGTTAAACGATTCTAAGTAAATTTCACATAAACCATTTTATAGATGAGGTAAGGACCGGAACATACAGGCAACTATTCCACCCTGAACAGCTTATCACTGGCAAGGAAGACGCAGCCAACAACTACGCTCGTGGACATTACACTATTGGCAAAGAGATCGTCGACCTCGTCCTGGACAGGATCCGTAAGCTCGCTGACCAATGTACCGGTCTCCAAGGTTTCCTTATCTTCCATTCCTTCGGTGGAGGCACTGGCTCTGGATTTACTTCTCTCCTCATGGAACGACTGTCTGTTGATTATGGCAAGAAATCTAAACTGGAATTCGCCATCTACCCTGCTCCCCAGGTAACCTCTTCAATAAATCTCAAATTTTGATTTTTGTTATATCTTTATTTCCAAACTCATTACATAACTTTTAATATCTTGCAGGTTTCCACCGCAGTAGTTGAACCGTACAACTCCATTCTGACCACTCACACAACTCTTGAACATTCTGACTGTGCTTTTATGGTTGACAATGAGGCTATTTATGACATCTGCAGGCGAAACCTTGACATCGAACGACCCACTTACACCAATCTGAATAGGCTTATTGGACAAATTGTTTCATCCATCACTGCTTCTCTCAGGTAACTAGGTTCAAAGTTGATATTGATATTCTCAGCTTATTGTTTAAATTTCCTTTTTTTAAATGAAAATGTTTCGCAGGTTCGATGGTGCTTTGAATGTAGATTTGACTGAATTCCAGACCAACTTGGTTCCTTATCCACGTATCCATTTCCCATTAGTTACATATGCCCCTGTCATCTCTGCCGAGAAAGCTTACCATGAACAGCTTTCCGTTATGGAAATCACCAACGCTTGCTTTGAACCAGCCAACCAGATGGTCAAGTGCGATCCTAGGCACGGCAAATACATGGCCTGTTGTATGTTGTACAGGTAATTTTGTTTTTTTATTTATCTCTTAGTAGTTATGTTAGATGATTTTTTTCTTTTTGCTGTTCAAAATTCTAAAAATTAATTCTATAAAATTAAGCATTTCCTTTAAGATTCAAGCTGTATTTTATTTGTTCCGTGGTCTTCATTAACGATATTTTTATATCTCTAAATTTATGTTTGTTGTTTATAGGGGTGATGTTGTGCCCAAGGATGTCAATGCTGCCATTGCTACCATTAAGACCAAGAGGACCATCCAATTCGTAGACTGGTGCCCGACAGGTTTCAAGGTAACACATATTTTTTGCCTAAGTGTAATTTAAAGTTAAAACATTACATTATATCAGAGGTATTTGTGATTTTACCTAGTCTAAATGTAATGTTTATTTATTAAGGTGGGCATCAACTACCAACCCCCAACCGTGGTTCCCGGTGGTGACTTAGCCAAGGTTCAGCGAGCTGTTTGCATGTTGTCCAACACGACCGCCATTGCAGAGGCATGGGCCCGCCTTGACCACAAATTCGATCTCATGTATGCCAAGAGGGCTTTTGTCCATTGGTATGTAGGTGAAGGTATGGAGGAGGGAGAGTTCTCCGAAGCTAGGGAAGATTTGGCTGCCCTCGAGAAGGACTACGAAGAAGTTGGAATGGATTCCGTAGAAGGAGAGGGTGAAGGAGCAGAGGAGTATTAAGAAGACAAGTCTAGCGATGCTGGCAAACCACACCCTATCTTGGTTTTTTAAAAGAATAATTTTTTAAAATATTTTTTCATCCTGTAATTTTTTTATGAACCAGATATATGTATATCTTGAATTACGTATGTTCCTTAATCACTTGTATAATTTTTACATTAGCTTCATTTCTTTAAAAGTATTAAAATCATTGTGATAAAATTAAAACTGTTTTTTATTTTCATCCTGTGACCCTGAATTGTCTACCATATCAGTTCAAATATTTATTTTCTTCAGTTGCAATTTGCTTAAAGTATGAATTAGTCTTGTGCTTAAGTTTATGCATCCAAGGGCTACAATATACTTATAAAAGTACATACATCCTTCCACAACCAAATTTTCTTAAAATTTGTGGAACTTTAAACTTAAGATCATTGTTGATCTTAAAGAAAGGCAGCTAATTTTTAAAATAAAAACTAATTTTTGAAGTCTTGTATCTGCAGGTCTTCGCTTCAAGTGAAGTCACAAGTTTTAACTTTTTATTTGTCTCTCTTTAATTTATTGAAAATAGGAATAATTTTATTACTGGCTGTATTAGTAACTATTTCTGAATGTTTAGATTAAAGAACTGACTTTAACAATACTGTTTAAGTTTTATCATCTATTAAACTTAAAAATGTTTGTTAAAACATTTTTATCTTGATAAAATGATTTTCGACATTAACACATTTCCCTTATTTACTCTCTTTTTTTCGTACTAAAACTAGAATTTTATAAAGGGAAGGAATGATTAGTTAATACTTGTGACTTGACTCAAAGCAACAACCTGCAGAACTGATACCGTTGTATTTTCTGTGTTAGGAATGGAACAGACACTACATATAAACTACTGTATAAACCAATAATTACAAAATTACAGATAAACCACTTGGTCTTGGACCAATAATATGTTGCACCTTATTACAAAAAAATTGGAATTAGGGCAATATAAGGGATTGAAATTTCAAGTAGGATTTGCAAAAAGGTCAAGGCCTTAAGATGATAAAAATACTTGGTATTTAAAATAAAAAATATACTGATTGGGGTCAACAGAGGCCAGCGGCCAATAACTATCATTTTAATCAATGCCTGGAGAAACATTTTTATTGTTGAGACAAAGAAGTACAAGTATATTGCTTGTCCCTACCCGAGCTAGGCTAGGCAATGCAGGAGGGAATCAGAGAGCTCATTCCCTTAATAGTTAATAGTTTGATTTTGGGAAATACACCAGTTAAAACAGTGGTAGAATTCGAGACAAATTAACTATGCGGCTCATTTTATCATTATTCTGAAAATTCAATTTATATTAACACTATCAAATTTATTCAGCTTAGTTTATGTAAAACTGAACTTGACATTTAATTATTGAAATTTTAAATATTCAATATTTACTAAAGAAATTTATACTTGCACTAATTAATAATTTTTCTTTATTTTTTAATTTATTTTTGGTCCACCAATTGACGCTTATCAAGTTTGTAAAGAAGAAATCATTCGGTTTTATTCTTTTAAAAGTAATTGCTTAAATAAATTATTATATCATGTAAGTCCATTACTCGGAGCTGAATAAATTTTTCAAGGGTGAAGAGACTATCAATGACAATCTTTCATTACAGAATTGTAATGCTAAATGTTATTAACAATGATGTTTATTATTAATAATAAGGGAAATCAATAATGGAGATGAGTACAAAGGATGTTGGGTAATTGATATCTTAAATCCTGAGTTTGAGACTGGTTGTTGCAGGTAAATTATTTATTCTTTTAACAGCCCTAAATGAAAACTGTTGAAGCTACAACAAGCCCTCCAATAGCTATAGGCCCTCCAAGGGCTCATGCAGCCTCTATAATATTGGTACTCTTAATTGATGGAGCATTTGAGTGAGATCTCGCCAAATCACCTCTCTGAAACCCTGCTGGCTTTAAATTATAGTAAAATTACTAGAATGTATTGAACTGAATATCCTTGATGGGTTCTAATGGGATACATTTTTTTTTTTTTTTTTTTAGTTAATACAAAAATACATGTTTTGAGGTATACCAATCTGTGAGACAAGTAGAAATATCGACCAACTATATAATATATTTACTTTAGTCAGATTGAAAAGCCAGCGATCTGGAGCTCTCAAACTTTTAATGCTGTAATATGAACCAGTTTGTAGAAACTTATATGATATCTAGAAAGAACTGGCAGAAGTTGAATTAATGATATTTTAGGAACTTGTTGCACTGCCTTACCTTAATAACATCCAAGTTTGAACCCTTCTCGACCGTATGTGCTCTACGTCATTCACAGATCCTTTCTTAGCTGAGCATGGCCCCAGGGTGTAATAATAGAGCTCAATATTTTTATTTGAAAAGAAAAGATATGACCAGGACCGGGTCTCCCTAATTTTTAAATATTTTTATTTGAAAAGAAAAGATATGACAGGACCAGGACTCGTCATATCTTTTCTTTTCAAATAAAAATTATAACAACTAACAAAAAAATAAAAGAAATATAGCTTAATAATTAATGTTTTATTTGTGTCATTAATATTAAAATCAAGATTATGAAATGGAAAAAAAAAGACTTATACATTATGATAACAAGGGTTTATTGTTTACATAAAATAAAAATGCATTAAATTATGCGAAGTAATATTATTTAATGATTATTACTTAACTAAATGTGCTAGTAATGGCACTATTAGTACTTCAAATATTTTTTATTTATTGTTTTTATGTCCATAAATAGTTTAGTGAAATTAAGATCAAGTTGTATGCAACTGTTTATTTTGTGTGACACACATTACAAGTCTTCCTCTTTAAAACTAATATCTATAATTTATTAATATTTTCAACATCAATGATGTTTAAAACGTTTAACTTTAATATAATCTAATTTATTTTTATTTCCTATACGATCTATTCCTATGAAAGAGAGGAGAGTGGTATGCCGAAGGTTCTATGTTCGAATCCCGCTGCTTGGTAGACTTTTATTTAATCTAATTAGCAGCTGGAGATGGATCCTATAGGATCTATGACCCTCCTAAGGCTCACCCTGCCTCCATAAAGTTTCATTTTTCCCCAATAGGGGTGGCATTGGATTTTTGGCGGTTGAGCCTGATCTAGGACAAATCATATCTTCCTTGATATTTTTTATTTATACCAGTTATTTACAATTAATGCGATCCCTCCTCCGTGGCCCCAATCACAGTGGGGTGGGCTCTGCTTTCTATAGATGTGTTTTTCTAGTAAATATTTAACGTTTGCATAAATTTTTTATTAACCATATTATTTAACCATATATCCAGTGAAGGAGTCATTGGCGAGTAAGCAATTGAACGGGTCATTGTCGAGTAAACAATTGAACAAGTTATTAGCTAGTAATCAAGCAAGCGAGTTATTCGGGAATGGACGAGTTATTCCAATCACGGTGTCATTCGGGTGGCGTTATTTCCAAGTAACACGGTGAGCGTTATTTTCCAATAATACGCAATCATGGTGAGCGTTATTTTCTAATCTCGAAATAACATTATCTTAGGCTGCGACGTTATTTCAAACCCCAACACCATCAGACACCTCTATTAACACTATATATGCTCCACTAAGATGTATGAAAAGTATCGATTTAAATTTTGATCAATATTGGTCCCAAGGAGATATGTTTTTGAATTATGGAATTCTATTTGTTGTTGTTCATTTAACGTCACTTTATGCTGCTATGGCTGATTAGCCAATATACAACTTACTGGTGATGACAAAAATAGACAAATTTATTGGATTTATGAATTATTTATCTGATCTGAATACTAAAAGCCATAAATCTCTCTGAGTTGAAAACCTCATTATTCTAGTATTCCAGAGGTAGATTAGTTCCAAATTTGGGTTTTAGGGTGGGAATTGCTTCAGAGAATTCATTGTGCAAGCAGAACATTCAAGTAAATGATTGTGGAACCTTAGAAGTTTGAAAAAATCATAAAAAGGCGGTTATATATAACCTGTTGAAAATATGTTTCAGTGGATACAATTTAGGTATCCTGATATTGCAAGAGAAGTGGAATAGCTACAGAGGAAGCGATAATTATTGCAAGTATTGGGTCCCTGATTAAGAATATATTTATTTCCATGTGTTCATTGGAAATGGTGTTGATAGTTATACATTTCCGATTGGACGATGCTACAGTGGGGGGGCTCTAAATTTTGCCTTTCCAGGTTTATAGGATAGGGATTTTTAACCCTATCCTGACAGTACAGTTTAAACCTACGTTTAACGTCCCTTCCGAAGGACGGCGTAACTAAGGATTTTTTACTTCCTTTAAAAAATCCTAGCGTAACCTGCCGGGCTACGAACCCGCAATCTTGAGTTTAGTAGTTTGCTACGCTAACCACTAGACCACAGATCACCCCAATTCTGATTTGTTATAAAATTGACAATTCTACTAAATCTTTCTTATTAAAACACATTTATTAATAAAATAAAATTTCTGACCTTAACCTGTTAAATCTATTCGTTTGGAAAATCACATGGTAATAAATTTAAATCACCTCGTGGGCATGTTCTGGTACACGTTTATATTTTTAATTAAGCATTTAATATGTTTCAGGCACATAAGATAGTCCATACTGAAGTTGAAATCACTAGGGGACTAAAGTACCTTGAGGTTATAATGTACCTCAAGGTACTTTAGTCTGGGCGGTTATTAGATCAAACGTGTTTTAGTTTCTGTCTCTATTGTTAGAGAATTGCAGAAAAGAGCCGTCTCTTCTTAGTGGTTTTCTCGCTAAATTACAAAAAAAAAAAAAATAATAAAAAAAAGTAAAATAAATAGAGAAACAATGCGAATGTCACATGAATCATTAGAATTAGAATTTGAGATGTAGGTTACCAAATCCATGTGATAAAAATGAATAAGGTTTTTGTAGTGAGTCCATTCTTTGGACCTGATTTGTTGGAATAAGATGAAGTATTGGAAGTAAGATTCTTGCAGCTGGATCAAGTCACCTCTCAGATTCAGGGTAGGAAGGGTAGCTAATCCATCAACCTAATATCACTTCATCTTAAATTATTATATATTAAATTCATTTACATTTGAAGCATATTTCCAGTAAAAATGTTAATAAGAAGGCTACTTATAATCGATGTTTATAATTGTAACGCCTTTCAACTTTATAATTATAACTATTTCACCTTATCATTATAGCAAATATATTTTTTATCGCCATATTAAAGTTACCATGGTGATTCAGCAACCCAGTACAGTAATAGTGTAGTTTAAACACATTATTAACTGTTTTGTCAGTAATATTTTTAGAATAGTTTTAAATAAAATTAACAACAATAATGTTAGAGGATTTAATGACAGCTTTCATTCTAAATACTTCCTTATTCATTTACAAAAACCAATACTCACGTAATATGCCAGTAACCAACTGTTGTTATGAAAAGAATACATAGTTTTGTGCATTAAAAGTGGCAAGGAGTTAGGTTGATGCTATAAAGATCACTAGAAGTATTTACATACAATCTTGGTCAGGCCTATTGCATAAGTACTATAGTACCTGACTTAATTCGTATCCGTGGTAAGAAGGTGTTTTATGTTTTGTTAGTTTTTCACTTATAAAAAAAAAAAAAAGAATCCTAATGCTTGAAATCATTGGGGAATGAATATAATGATCAAATTGGCGCCTGATAATTTGTCTGATAGTTGCAGAGTTTGAAAGTGAAGCTGAGAATGAACCTAAAATGGACTTTTAAGGAATTGCGTAGACCTTTTATTACATTAGTTCTTCTATTCTTCTGCTACTTCGTGGATTGACATGAAGGTGGTTAAACGACATAAAGGCATTTTGGGATATATTCATCCAAAATTTAGCTAAAATGTGGGGATATTTCTGAATACATAATGCAAAGGGCTACTATCGATCGCTGCTAACAGGTAAAGGGCAAGACTTTTGGTTGAGATCGCATTTTTACTGATTTAAGACTGGGGATCAATAATCTAATATTCCAACAATAACTAGAATGCTTTTTTTTATATAATGTTTAATTTGAGGAGTAATATAATTTTTCATTTTTAGGTCGTTTGTTGAGGACCAAATCATAGAAAACTTGTTGTATAACCAAAATATTAATTCAGTAATTCGATTAAGTAGTAATGGCTGAAATCCGAGCCAATCGTGAATATAAATTTAAAGAATTCTGCATTTCTGAGGAGATACCGAAGAGTCCCCCCATCAAGACGAAGCGCTGGACCTTCCACGACACCAACCCAGACGGTAGGTTTTACAACCGAACAGTTCAAAGAAAATGGGACGAGCAAGACCTTGTAAATGGTTCAGGTGATACTAACATAAACCAGCAATTTGCCAAACCTTACAAAAAACCAGAGTCTGATCTCAGGGCTGAGTTCTTCAATGCTTATAAGAAATATTACCGGAGGGTTGATATAAAAAGGCTGGAAGTACAGTCTACTCTCAATGTGGATGCCAAGTTCAAAGGGGTCGATGAGTCTGTCGAAGGGGAGAGTTCTTTATACAAAGAGAAAGAGTGCATGGAGATCAATATTGTAATGGACACGGAGAAAGATGATGCTTTGGTGAGTGGTAAAGTTAGTAGAACTGTTTTGAGTGTGTCTCCTGGGGAAGAAGAGCCTTTTGGAAAGGAAAGCGTAAGACAGAAGCGGATGGCCGTGGCCGCGGGCTCACCGGAACAGCCGACCGCAACTACCACCGACCAGAATAACTTTTTAGGTGAAATCATTATAGACGAGTCAGTTGATTGTCCACTACCGGCTAGGTCGAATTCCTTCAGTGCTTCCCTTCCCATCGTGCAGCAACAGAAACACATCAGTCAAGAACATCAACCCAATATGACATCAAGGCTAAAAAAAGAACAGTCTTCAATGAATCGAACATTTGTCCCTTCAGTTAGAATGGCTAAGAACGGTAATAATATCGATTCTAAACCAGAGAAGAAGTTATCACAAAGATCAGGCGATGTATCACTAATTAATCACCAAGGATTTGAACCAGATTTATCTAACGATATTATAAAAAAAACAAATTTATCGGAGAGTGACAAACCTACCTGTGCTCATACTTCTCTTAAGCAGATGGAAGACGTGGGAAATACAAAAGTTGCCGTTATCGACGAAGTTATTCCTAAAGATGAAAAAAATGAATATACTAAAATATTAGAAAGAACGTTTTTCAACTCGAAAATAAAACCGAATACAAAAAATCCTGTTAATCCTATGTCTTTCAAATTTCGAAATCTTAACGAAAAATCTACTAGATCTGAAGTATTCCAAAATAAGAAAACGAATTTTAAACATGTGGGGCACATTAATTGTGAAGATGTTGCAAGGGGATCTGAACCGGATGAATATGACTTTGATACTTTAAATTTTGATAATTCCGGACCAAATCCACCCAGTGATGGTTATGAATTTCCTCCAAGCGCTGCAAAGAGTTTCAATACGGATTACCACTCAAGAGGTGTTGATCTATTTGGTCCAAAATCCAATCCTGATGAAATGTTAAATATCGGAGAACCATTAAGGAAGCATCACACAAAGAAGTCGGATTTGAACGATTATAATTTGGAACAAGGAACTACTGAATTAGTTAAGGGGCAAGATAAAAATCACAACATTACAGTTTCTATTTTTAGAACCGAATCAGCACAAAACCCTACGGGAATTAAAACCTTCCAAGGTGACTCTTCGGATTCAGCATCGGGTGTAAGGTTTCGCGGTATACGCGGTGGGCCTTTTATTGAATCTAATAAGAATGTTCTAAAATCACTGGTTGTAAATGTTAAAAGTGGTCCTGATCACGGCAGAAATGTAATGAAACGGGAATACAAAGGTTTTACTCAAAAACAGGAACCTGATCTGACCCAACGACATAACATCGAAGAGGTTCGAAACCTGGGAAGTAAAAATATTGCTCCTACTTGGTACGAAATATCAGATTTCCGCTCATCCTCTCAGGTTGACTGTTGTGGTCCAAGTTATTCGAATTATGGAAAGTTAGAAGAACCTGAAACGTTTCAAAATATTATAAAAGGAGGTTCAAATGATTCTAAAAATTTTTGCTGCAAAGAAAGCCCATTTACATCGGCGAGAAGTGAAAACATTGAGACACCATTTGTTATATGGACAAATAAAAGTGACAAAGCCACCAATGAGTCTTTAGAAATAAACAAATTAACAATATCTGGCAACGACTCAGATGCAGGTTATGATTACAATAATGATTCCGACGCACAGTCATTTTCTGATCAGTACATCGTTCGCGAAATCTCTAACGGCAGCAAAATTCAGTTAAATAAACATCATCAAAACTATCCTCAAAGGTCAGAAAAACTAATGGGTAAATCACATTTAAAAGAAGTCTTTAGAAATGCAAATGGTATTGAAGGAAATGTAAATGAACGGAATAGAAATCAAAGACAGTTTTCTGAAAATCGTTATTCAAATAAGACTTCTGTTCGGTGCAACAACTTTGCTATTCCTAATTATTCCTCTTATGACAAGAGTTCGAGAACAATAGATGGCTGCTGTGCTAGGGAGGATCCGGAAAAGGAAATACACCAAGCAAAAGTGGCTATTTCTTTTGATGAAGATACAGGTTGGTTAGATGAGAGTAGAGGAGATGTCTCTCAAAGACATTGCACTGAAGGATCATTCGAAAAAAAAAGTTTACAAGACAGACCTAGGCACAACGGTTGTTTAGTTCAAGAAAACCCTGTGACTGAACGTGTACCAAAGAGGTACGACAAAGATACAACAACGTACGAAACAAATCGAATGAGGAACAATGAAGAGGAAAGAAAAACAAAATATAGCAAGCACATTCCAATCGAACAGTCAAATATCAATATTTATGAATCTAATTGTGGTGATAAAAATATTACGAAGTCATCCAGTTCCGATTATTTGGAAATCGGACCAACCTATTCAGTTCATTACGCCCCCGCTCACAAAAAACAATTTAGAAGAGACCGACAAAAACACTATGTCGAAATCTGTGAGGCGGAGGAAATGGATGACCGTCGTCAAGGAGGATCAGCCAACACGATCCACTGTAATCATGCAAATGCAGCAAACATGATGTGCAGAAAACAAAATGAAAGGCTTTTCGGAACGGTTTGCAATAATTTACCTATACTGCATTGTGATAATTATCTAAATGGATGTGGTCACGAAAGGATTTGTAAACCATGTTATAAAACAAATAGCGCTTTTAACGCTTGCGAGTTTCCCAATGACAGTCGTTGTGATTGTAACGATTTCAATCGTGGATCTTCGATCTTGGATCGGTTATTGAAGAATAACAATGTTTGCTCATGTCATGCTAGGGATTCCAACTTACATTGTCACGGTCCGAATGACTACAATTGCCAGATGGCCAACAACCACCCGAGGTATATTAGTTTTCCATGTATGGAAGGAAGGAATTGCTGCCTGGTTAAAGAATGTTCGTTACAATTTCAGAAACCCAACAATCCACATTGCTCCTGTCCGCGCTGTTCAAATGAAATACGAATAAATGTGGCTAGTACACGAAACGAAAATTATTGTGGTGCTTGCTCTGGCGATGAACTAGAGAATTCTTACCTCCTCAGATTCGATGGCCAACGAAAATGGATGTCTACCGGACATCAGCCGGTGAGGAATGATACTAAGTGCACAACAAAAGCTGATAAAGAAAGGTCTGGGGAATCTTCTTCCAGGGATATTATCCCGAACAGTAATGTCAATCAACAGTTGATGAAGGACTTTGGAACTCATTGTCCGCTAAATTTGTCAAGGCACGACAACCCTAACTACCCTCACGAATTTCCAATCTCTGGCGACGATACAATCCTTGTAAACAATCCTTACTATTGCAACAAACAGGTTGAAAACGTTTTTCAGCCACCATCCACCGAAAGAGAGAAGGTCAGAAATTTACCCTTGAAGGACACTAAAACAGGACCAAAATACTACCGCAACTCAGCAGAAAGCGAAGGAATCAATTTCAATTTTTCTGGCAATGTTAATTATTCTAGCAATCAAAACGAATCGATAGAGTCTGTTGCAAAATCAAAACCGGAAAAGAATGTTCACATTCTTCAGGAAACCAAGCAACCCACAAACGTAGATAACAACTTTATCATTACAGCCCCCTCAGATACCAATGAGACAAAAGGTACCGAAGAGCCTCTGGAAGTACCAGATCGACCAAGCAATGAACCACTGTTCTTGTCTGATGAGCAATGGGATTCCGATGATGGGCTGCCGATAAGAAGGGTTATTAGAAAAAGAAATGAAAAGACAGAAGAAAAAGTAAGGTGTTCATTTCCCGGGGATGAACCGATTTATCTTCGGGAAGAATTATGGGAGTCAGGCAATGAAGAAAGAGAAGAAAAGAATCTTACTCCCAGAAACATTCCCTCAACATCTGCCCATTACCTGAAGACCACCTGGTATGGAAAGAGATTCGCCGACAGCAATCCGGCAAGAAGGAATGGAAACTTAGTAAGAAGAGAAAATAGAAAATTCTCATCGGTGCATGCTGTCATTGACCCGAGTTTCCACTGCGAGGAACGATGGACAAGTGGCGAGGAGAGATGCGAGGACCATAAGTTACAGTCGACACTGCCCAAGAACGTTACGAGAAGGAGGAAAGGGAAAAGGAGATCGTATAACCCGCGGAGGTGGGACATGGTGACCGATCTACCTAAGAACGGCTACCGGAACGTCTATGAGGAGGAGGAGGAGAATTACCAAGACGATAACTTGGAAGACAGGAAGTACAACTCCAACAATGAGCAATAAGCAAATTTTGTTTGCTAGACCCAATTAGCACTGAGAAGATGCTGCAAGGAGATTAGATTCGGCTGGTTATTCTGTTCTTACGTTAAAATCTAAACTAACTCTGGCGGAATGCAATTATTGATTTTCTTTCTTACGTTTATTACAATTTATTCCTTTGTAAAATTCAAATGAAATGAACTGTAAAACGATTCTTTTTTTTGTTTTAAGCAAGTTATAAAATCTAATAATCGTAGACAATGACTATTCGGATTCGGCCTTTAATTTCAGAAATCAAACGTATTCAAATCGGTTAAAGTAATTCATAAATAAAATGATTCATGTATACAGTACATTATATTCTTATAAAACTTATTTGAGGGAGTGATCCAGTGATGGATTGTTGGGCTGGGGATGAATATATAATATTTTGATTTAGACAAACTAGAAGTAAATATATTAATAATTTCACTACTAATGGAATTATTATTAATAGCTAAACTAATTAAGAGGCATGGGCGTTTCATTATTGATTAACTACGTTGATCATTACTTAATGCCCAAAAATTGTAAAATAAAGAAGTTCAATTGCAATAAATGGATTTTAATTTTTTTCTAAAAAAAAAAATAAATGATTTTTTGCTTAGATTACAAACCAATAATAGGAATTGTGCTAGACCATTAGACACTGAAATACTTTAAAAATAGGATTTTAACTGTATTAGGAAAAAACCTAAAATGTGGTACAACTTTTCAAACAGTGCTCTTGGACACAACCTTTAAAGCGAAAAAAAAAATTGTAGAAATATTTTTTTTATGTAACACATTTTTGTCACTGTCCTTTTTATAATACCGAAATGAGGAGACTTCGAAGTCTTGACAAATTAATGAGGATGGAATATGACAGATGGCATTACTATCCAAAGAACACTCTCTTTTATAAAACCAAAATGTAAGAAGACAAAAGGAAAGATAAGAACAACATGAAGTAGCGTAAAGGAAGAACTGGTAGCAAAAGGATGTTACAGGGAGTGCAATGGCAGAAATAGCTGGTGGCAAGAGGATGATACAGAGAGTGGAATAGCAGAAATAGCTGTTAGGAAAACCTCATGGCAAATGGATAACCGAAAAAATAACTCTTTATAATTACAACTTTAAAAAAAGTTGTAACAAACAAAAAATCGCCATTTTTACCTCCTTTCACGGAGTAGTAGAAAAAGTATTGTAATAACCATAATGAAGAATTATCTTCGATCCTACGGGATCCTTGCTATAACTTTCGTCTTCTTTAAGGATATTTTAAATGTTATAATGTGTACACTACATGTTTAGCCGATGAGTTTATCTTCTTTTCCTTGTATTAGCTATTATATTTAATTGTACTGTCACCTGCGAATAGGCATCATCTGTCCAGTTATTCTAAGTGAATTTTAAAAATAGTGGATATGTTAAAGTAACTGGCAGGGAGAAAACAGAAACGTCCTTTTTTTTTTTTTTTTTTTTTTTGCCAACCTTAGAGGAGATACAGCCCCAAAACTGAAAGAACTCCGAAAATTTCGAGGTTTTTCGGCCACCAAAAGTTTTCCCATCCGTTTTTTCTGATGCGAATTTGGATTTACACTACTCAGACATACCCTTAAAACATATATGAAATGGAGCAGGTTAGAAAAAATATAATTTTGCAAAAAAAATATCGCGGTCATTAATCGAAATAAAATATATTCTATATTTTAAATTGGACAATGTTACATATCTCTGCGAAATTTCATTAAAATCGGTCCAGTAGTTTCGGAGATTAGCCCGAGATTTTTTTATATATTTACACACACCCATATACATATATATATTTTTTTTAATCGTTGTCTCATGAATAATTTACACGTTAATTTCTTTTAATTTATATATCTTTTATTAAGCCTGTTGATTTTAGGAAGCTAAGTTCTGTTGCCTAATATTTCTTCCAAGTTTCCTTAAACTCCTGATTTTTCTCTTTGATGTTGGTATCGTCTGCATTCCGTGAGATGATGCTTGATATTCAGCGGAAGTCCACACGTTTCACACATAGGGGGTTCTTCTTTAGCCATGAGGTAAGAATGAGTCAGACGAGTGTGACCTATTCCTAGCCTGGTGAGAACGACTTCTTCTCTTCTGTTTTCACGTACCGATGTACTCCAGCTTCTGGCGTCTGCTTTTATCTCACGCAGTTTATTTTTTGTGGTATTTTGCCAAACGAATCCACACTTTTCCTTTATTTTTTCTTTAATGAAGCAAACTACGTCTTCATTTGTAACTTTATTATACTCATCGCATTTTATAATTCCTTCCTTAGCACCCATTTCATTGGCCAATATACCGAAATGACTAGGCATCCAAACAACCGTCACACCTATGTTGTTTCTTTTTAAATTATAAAGAGCCTCAAATATTTTAATTATTGGTGGATGTCTTGAGGAAGTATTTTTAATTGCGAGGAGAGCAGAGAGAGAGTCCGGGATTAACACAATCGTAATGATGCTTGTAGTTAGTATTATCACGTGTAATGCTTTGGCGATAGCAACTAGTTCTGGTCTGTACTTTTCATTTCTAAACGCTATGGGGTTAGTTTCTTTCTGAATCATCATTTTTAATGTGAGATTGAATCTTGGGGGATATGTAATCCCACGGTTCTTTTGATGTTAGACTGTGAGGTAAAATATTAGGTATTGTAACATTTATGGTGTCTATTATTTCAATTACTCGGTGTTTAAATGATGTTTTTCCTATTGTTTAAGTAACTCCCTGCGGTATTTTAAAGGTGTCTCTCCAATCTCAGAAAGTATACAAAAAACAGGGCTGGAACGGAAGGCACCAGTTGCTATCCTGATGCCTGTGTGATGAACACTATCTAACATTTGTAGTATTCTCTCTGAAGCTGAAGCTGAACCGTATACAACACAACCGTAGACAAGTTTAGACCTAACTAGACCTAACTAGACTTCTATATAGTATTGTTACGGTCAGAGCGGAAAGTAAGACCGGCTTCTGATCTGCCTAGAGCGGATTAGGCAAACAATGGGATTAATCGGAAGGGATTATAGAATGGCGTAGAACCTTCTAGATCGGTCTAGGTGGTCCTCGTCCGTGTTCCGAGTAATGCCCCACCACGACCTACCTTGCCTATATAAAAAGGACAGCGTTTTCGGCCGCGGCAGTCAGTAATAAGACGAGTCTGTAATAAGCCAGTGAGTAGCAGTCGTTAACTAGTGGCAGTGTGTGTGAGTTAGTTAGTATTAGTATCAGTCTGTAATAAGTGCTTAGTGAGCAACAGTGACAATTAGTGACCGTGTAATAAGTGTAATAAACTGTGTGGCAGTTAGTCATATTTGAAGAGTCTTACGGTCGGTGGACTTTAGTTAGCGAACTGTAAGTGTTAATTTGTAATTGTAAACTATAGTGTAATATTATTGTATTTGTACAAATTGATATATAAATAGTTTAGTTATTTATTATTAACAATATCTTATATTGTTTGTATATTATCTTAGAAATTAGATAACATTTAATAGAATATTGTTATTGTAAATTGATATTAGTTTAATAATTTAACTGTTTGAAAAATGGCTTCTCAAAGTCTTAAATTGATGGATTTAAAAGTTGCGGATTTAAAACGGGAATTAGAAGAACGTGATCTGGATTCTTCCGGAAATAAAAGTGTACTGCAACATCGCTTGCGTCAATTTTTTGTAGAGTTAGGGGAAAATCCAGATGACGTTCTGTTTGAAACTGATTTAAGCAAGTTGTCTGCAACTTTTAAAAATGAATTAGGTACTGTAAAAAATGAGTTAAGCAATGTAGAAAATAAGCTAGGTTATGAATTAAGCAATGTTAAAAATGAGCTAGGTAATGAGTTAAGCAATGTAGAAAATAAGCTAGGTAATTTACAAAATGAGTTAAGCAATGTAGAAAATAAACTAGAGTCTAAATTAGGTACATTAGAGACTAAGTTAATGGAAAGTGTTGAGAATAAGTTAGCCGATGTAGATAATAAAGTAGCTGATGTAGAATCTAGGTTAGGAGAAAAATTGAATTCAATTGAAAGCAAACTTAGGCAAAGAGTGGAAGCTCTAGAGGGACGTATGAGCAACCCACCGACGAACGACACCGACCGTTCCCCCGAGGCCAGTCTTCATAAAACTATTCTGCCCGCCAATAATGGGACGCCACCAGCTCACAACACCATTCCAGTATTCGACGGAAAGACGCCGTGGGAGGACTACATGACTCTCTTCGAGACAGCGGCTTCGATCCACGGGTGGTCGTAGGAGACCCAAGCTTCAGCGTTGTGCCTGGCCTTGCGTGGAGACGCTTTGAGAGTGCTGCAGGGAATGCCCATGTCGGAGCGGTCCAACTACGGGAAACTGATTAGAAGGCTGGAGATGCGTTTCGGACACCGCCACATGGACCAGCTATATCGCTCACAGTTAAGAAACAGGGTCCAGAAGGACGACGAGACGCTGCAGGAGTTTGAAGCGGATATTGCCCGGCTGGTGAGGAACGCCTACCCATCGGTCACTGACTATGTCTACGAGAGTTTGGCTGTCGACAAATTCCTGGATGGACTTCGGGACCCAGAGACACAACAAGCGGTGAAGCTCGCCCGGCCGAAAACGTTGGGAGACGCATTATCTCAGGCCATGGAGTTTGAAGCTGTCAGACAGTCTGTACGGGGCCATGCGCGAATTCGAGCAGCAGAAGCGGAACCTAATGTGGTCCCTAGTATCGAAGACATTGTGACGAAAGTGTTGGATGCTCTCAGGACCCATAAGAAGGAGATACGCTGTTGGGGCTGCGGCCAGCTTGGACATCCTAGAAGCAAATGTCCAACCCGTAATGTAAAAGCCCATAGGAAGGCCATCAGAGTTGCGTCGATAGGAAGCAGAACGAACAGTTTCTACGTTGATGGGATGGTGAACGGGCAGCTGCGAAGTCTTCTAGTGGATACCGGAGCGAGCATGACGATCTTGAACTCGAAGACACATCCAGCTGAGAAGATCATACCGACCACTTGGGCATTACGGACTGCAACGGGACAGCCAGCCAAGGTCTACGGGGAGACAGATGCCACCTTCCACATCGGGGGTCAACATCTGCAGCACCGCGCTCTCGTGGCAGAGATCGATGAAGATGTCATATTGGGCATGGACTTCATGATCGCATACGGGATCAAGCTGGATATGTCGAGAGGTGTGATGACGCTGGGAGACGAGGAAGTCATACTTCGGCAGGAAAAGGACTTCTGCGCACGAGTGCTGCTACCAGAAGACACCACTTTACCGGCACGGAGCCAAATCGTGACGCATGGGACGGTCGAAGGCCATCTACCCGCGGGTCAATGTGCGCTACTCGAACCTGGAAGGCACGAAGAACAAGAGGTTGGACGCGGCGTACTGGTTGCTAGGTCTCTCATCAAGATCGGACCTACCACTCCAATTCGGCTAATGAACCTGAACAGCTTCCCGGTAACGCTGAAGAAAGGAACACCGGTCGGGGAGTGTACCACCGCTACCTCAGTGGTTCGTCAACTGCGACGTCATTCCACCGAGCTTCGAGGGCTCCCAGAGGAACTTAAAGGATTTGTGGACGAATCATGTCGCGACCTTTCCCCTGAACAGAGCGAGGAGGTAAAAAACATGATTACCCGATGGCATGACATCTTCGAGATCGGCCCAGGACCACGGGGTAGAACGGATATCGTCCAGCACAGGATTAACACTGGGGATGCGAAGCCTATCCGACAGGTTCCGCGGAGGCTGCCGTTAGCCAAACGGGAGGACGCCGAGGAGATTATAAAGGAGATGGCGGCTGACAGTGTCATTGAGCCTTCGAGTAGCCCCTGGATGTCTCCTGTTGTATTGGTGAAGAAGAAAGACGGAACGACAAGGTTCTGCGTAGACTACCGTCTTCTAAACAACGTCACCAAGAAGGACAGTTATCCGCTTCCCAGGATTGACGATACGCTGGACACCCTGGAGGGGTGTAAACTCTTCTCTACCTTGGATCTCCGCAGTGGATATTGGCAGGTTGGATTGGCACCTGAAGATAAAGAGAAGACGGCGTTTTCAATTGGCACTGGGCTCTGGCAGTTTACAGTAATGCCGTTCGGGCTTTGCAATGCTCCTGCCACATTCGAGAGGCTGATGGAAAACGTGTTAAGAGGTCTCTCTTGGGAAGTATGCCTGGTTTACCTAGACGACATCATTGTGCTGGGAAAGTCCTTCGCTCACCATCTGAAGAATCTGGAGAAGGTCTTCGAACGACTGCGTGCAGCGAACCTAAAGTTGAACCCGAAGAAGTGTAATCTCTTCCGAAGGCAAGTCAACTACCTGGGGCATATTGTATCAGACAACGGAGTTGCTGTTGACCCAGAGAAGATAGCAGCGATCACCGACTGGCCAGTACCTCGAGATAAGCACCAGGTGAGGAGTTTCCTCGGGCTCTGCACCTATTACCGGAGGTACGTGAAAGGATTTGCCGACATCGCAAAACCTCTTACCAGGCTTACCGAGGAGAAAAGGACTTTCCATTGGGACCACGAGTGCCAGGCATCCTTCGAGGAGCTGAAGAGAAAATTGAGTAGTGCTCCTATTCTGTGCTATCCACGTCCCGAGGGCAAGTTCATACTCGACACAGATGCCAGCAACATCGCCATTGGAAGTGTGCTCTCTCAGCTCCAAGACGGAGAAGAAAGGGTGATTGGATATTTCAGCAAGGCACTCTCAGCTCCGGAGCGCAACTACTGTGTCACAAGGAAAGAGCTTCTGGCAGTTGTAAAATCCATAGAGCACTTCCATAAATATCTATACGGAAGAAGGTTCCTGCTGAGAACGGACCACGCGGCTCTAATGTGGCTGCTGCGATTCAAGTCACCGGAGGGACAAGTGGCGAGGTGGATCGAGCGCCTTCAAGAGTACGACTTTGAATCTGCTCATCGTTCTGGAACGAGCCACAGGAATGCGGATGCGCTGTCAAGAAGACCATGTGAAGATGAAGAATGCAGGCATTGTTCCCGACAAGAAGAGAGGCAGGGGACAGTATTGAGGACAACGGTTGTTATCGACAGTTGGCGGGACACAGAGGTGTCAAAGGAACAGGACGAGGACCCGGACTTAAAACAAATAAAGGAGTGGAAAATATCGGGGCGAGGAAGACCGACCTGGCAGGATGTTGCTCCAATGTCGAAGAATGTAAAAACGTACTGGGCCCAATGGAACTCCATTTTAGTGGACAACGGGCTGCTGAAACGGGCATTGGAGAACGCGGAAGGAGATCAGCGCAGGCTACAGCTCATCGTTCCAAGGAATAAAGTGCCCGAAGTGCTTAGGGAACTACATGACGGTGTAACTGGCGGCCATCTTGGAGTTCACCGTACATTGGAAAAAGTTCGTGAACGCTTTTACTGGGCAAACCTTAAGGACGATGTGTTGGACTGGTGCAGGCGTTGTGCGACTTGTGCGGCTTCTAACGGGCCAACAAGAAGAAAGAGGGCCCCTATGAAGAAGTACAACGTGGGAGCACCGTTCGAGAGGATAGCAATCGACATCGCTGGCCCTTTCCCTGTGACGGACGAAGGCAACCGATATATTCTCGTGGCCATGGACTACTTTTCTAAGTGGGTGGAAGCATATGCCCTTCCGAATCAAGAGGCAGTCACGGTTGCAGACGTACTTGTGAAGCAGCTCGTCAGCCGGTTTGGAGTACCCATGGAACTTCACGCTGACCAGGGAAGAAACTTTGAGTCTGCAGTCTTCTCCGGGATGTGCGAAGCACTGGGAATACGAAAAACCAGGACGACACCTCTTCACCCTCAATCGGATGGCATGGTGGAGCGCATGAACAGGACAATGGGTCGATATTTGTCTAAAGTGGTTTCCGACCATCAGCGAGACTGGGACCAGTATCTTCACTTGTTCTTGTTAGCCTACCGGAGTTCAGTCCATGAAGCAACGGGGCAGACCCCCGCCAATGTGGTGTTCGGCCGAGAACTTCGTCTGCCTTGTGATCTGAAATTCGGGTTCAAGCCTAATGAGGAAGTTGCCGGAGAGGAGTACGTCACGAATCTACGGAAGCGGATGGATAACATCCACGAGAAGGTTCGTGCAAACATCCAGGGAGCCAGTGACAGAATGAAGGAGCGTTACGACATCAGGGCAGAGAAAGGTGGATTCCAACCTGGAGATTTGGTCTGGCTACATGATCCTCGAAGAAGGCGAGGCTACTCACCTAAACTTCAGAACTCCTGGGATGGCCCGTTTGAGATCATCAATAGGATAAACGACGTCATCTATAGGATCAGAAAGCAGCCAAAAGGAAAACCCAGGGTAGTCCATTTTAATAGACTGGCCCCATACAAAGGAGACCATGGCCCGACAAAAGACCAGCAAGTCAGGTACCTCAACAACGTGGAGGCCAGTAAGGTATCAGTTGCACAACCTAAGGTACAAGGTTCCCGTGGAGTAACTCAGGCAGTATACAGAGATATCTTCTCGTTACCCGCGGACTATTCTCTGGCCCATTGTGTAGCCGAAGATCTGAGGACTTCCCGAGGGATTGCAACCGTCTTCAGGAAGAAGTTTGCTGGAACTGAGGAACTGGAACGCCAAGGACCACGCGTCGGGAAAGCACTCCACCATACGCACGAAGGACGACACCTGTTCTACTTAGTTACCAAGTGTGCTACTGATCAGAAGCCCACATATGACGCACTGCGGCGAAGCCTCGACGACCTGCGGAGTAAGCTTCTGAGACTGCGTGTCACCAAGCTCGCGATCCCTAAGTTGGGCTGTGGATATGACGGCCTGGAGTGGAAGGTTGTCAGGAACATGCTTGAACAGATATTCGCCAACTCTGGAGTCGCCATATTGGTGTGCACGTTCAACCCCTGGAAAGGAAATGCGTCTCCATCGAGGGAAGCTCATGACCGCCCGATTTCTCCGGACTATGCTCTGGGGCAGAGCACTTTTAAGGAGGGGGCAGTGTTACGGTCAGAGCGGAAAGTAAGACCGGCTTCTGATCTGCCTAGAGCGGATTAGGCAAACAATGGGATTAATCGGAAGGGATTATAGAATGGCGTAGAACCTTCTAGATCGGTCTAGGTGGTCCTCGTCCGTGTTCCGAGTAATGCCCCACCACGACCTACCTTGCCTATATAAAAAGGACAGCGTTTTCGGCCGCGGCAGTCAGTAATAAGACGAGTCTGTAATAAGCCAGTGAGTAGCAGTCGTTAACTAGTGGCAGTGTGTGTGAGTTAGTTAGTATTAGTATCAGTCTGTAATAAGTGCTTAGTGAGCAACAGTGACAATTAGTGACCGTGTAATAAGTGTAATAAACTGTGTGGCAGTTAGTCATATTTGAAGAGTCTTACGGTCGGTGGACTTTAGTTAGCGAACTGTAAGTGTTAATTTGTAATTGTAAACTATAGTGTAATATTATTGTATTTGTACAAATTGATATATAAATAGTTTAGTTATTTATTATTAACAATATCTTATATTGTTTGTATATTATCTTAGAAATTAGATAACATTTAATAGAATATTGTTATTGTAAATTGATATTAGTTTAATAATTTAACTGTTTTAAATAATCTCAGTGTATTCTTTTTAATTTGTTAATAAATATTAGATTCTTGAATTAAGTAATAGTTTAGTCCATTTTACACCCAGTAGCCCGTAACAGTATGAGCATGCTAGTGCGGTCTCCCCCCTTCCCCCATGAAATATTACATAACATTTTTAAAATGTTAATAGAACGCTGGGGATGATGTTTTAAGATATTGTAAGTGTGTGTTCCAGTTGAGTCTAGAATCAAAATGCAAGCCCAAATATTTAATCGAATCTTTATATGGAATTTCTTTTTTATTGATGGTAAAGAGATGGAACTTGAAGAGTTTTCTGTGGGAAAAGAGTATGCATTCTGTTTTGTTGGTAGATATGGTAAAGCCGTGTTTATTTAGCTAACTATTCATTATATTAAGAACTTCTTGTATGACTTGCTGTATGTTTTCTATTGATTTGTCTGAATAATGGATTCGAAGGTCATCTGCATACAAATCACCTTTTACCGTTAACAGCTGACCGTGTAGCATTTCATTTATATTTTCACTTATTCGTGTGTTTTAATCTGTGTATTAATGTAAATGTTTTTATTTACTTTATCGTGATAGATAACGATACAGCTAGTGAGTTAAATAAACCAAGAGTAGTGCGAAAGGATCAGACGATGAATTAATTTTACGCCGTAAAATTAAAACTCTAAACATTACAAACGACCGTTAAAGGTTAATAAGTGAAACTTTATTCTATCGCCCCAAAATGTTTCCTTACTGTATCGCATGTCAGTCATTAACTTCTCGCATTACTTATTTCATATGAATATTTGATGAAGTATTTTTATTTTTATCCGGTTCATTCATATATTTAACTTTATTTAGTCCTTCAGTCATCTTCACAAGCTGAACTATACTCTGAGCCCCGGAAAAAATTAGTAGAGTGCCGAAAGATGTCATGCCGAGTACTAGTAGGGGTCCAGCGTCGAGTGTTGGATTTAATACGTCTATCGTTCAAAGTGGCGAACCTATATCCGAAAATATTGTTACAGAAAAAGTTCTGCATCGAAAGCGACTAAAGATCAGACCACTTTATTTGGTGACGTCTGTCGGATGGACGAAGAGAGAGAGCCAAGGAAGGCCATGGAAGCTAGACCCACTTGGAAGAGGCCGTCCTAGAGTTTCCTATCAGGATCCAGCGAATTGGAGTGGAGAGAAGCAAGACCCTCCAGGAAATGAGGCGGCCGAGTAAGGACCGCGAGGCATGGCTGCATTGGGTGGAGGCTCCTCGACGCTAGCAATGGCATAAGAGGAAGTCAATGAAGAAGGGTCGTACCATATATTAAACCTCTAATGTGCTTTAGATAAATGAGCGGTCCCTACTCAGCCGCCTCATTTCCTGGAGGGTCTTGCCTCTCTCCCCTCCATGTGCTGGATATATTCCTGATAGGACACTCTGGGACGGCCTCTCGACCTCTTCCCAGTGGGTCTATCTTCCATGGCCTTCCTTAGCTCTCTCTCTTCTTCCATCCGACAGACGCGGCCAAATCACTTTAGGTGTCGGTTTTTTATGGAATCTTTCGACTCGATCACTTTTAGCTCCTCTCTGATTATTTCATTCCGGATGCGGTCCCTCCTGGTCTTTCCAACAACTCTCCGAAGGAATTTCATCTCCGCCGCTGTCACTCGGCTAGCTTGTTTGTCCAGCATAACCCAGCTTTCACTTCCATAAGTGAGGATTGGGAGGTAATCTGATTCGTAGATGTGCATTTTGGTTTCCTATCCAACCTCCTCCTATGCCCAAATATACTGTTGCAAATGGGGTAGTAAACCTGGTTGGCTTTGAATATTAGCTACTGTTAGCTACTTCTGGGCCAATTCTTCCCCTGCTGCTGATGATTGTCACCAAGTAGGTGGACTCTTCCACAACTTCAAGTACGTCCCCATTACAGATCTCTTGGACGCCCTCTTGGTCCTCTCTTGATATCACTAGTACTTTGCCGCTTTTGTGGGATTTTTGTATCGGCTATTAGTAGCTGATAATCACTACTGATTTCTGCTCCTCTTATAAATTTGATGTCAGCAAAGTATTGTCTAATGCCCCGGTCATATATAAAATAGTCTATGATGCTGTTTCTTTCGATAAAATTAAAATATATGAATATATGTATATATATATATATATATATATATATATATATATATATATATATATATATATATATATATATATTGGTTTCTACTTATCTTGACTGTTGTGGAAATATATAGTTTATGGTTCTTGAGTTTCAGCCTAAGAAGTTGAAATAACTGACTGAAACTCAAGAACCATATACAATATATATATGTATGTATGTAAGTAAAAGAAATAAATGAAAAGAATTATAAAGATATGGTACTCCCTGGCGAGCAGGAACCGGGGCGTTCAATTAAACTGTTCAGTTAATCCTTCACAGAGGTCCCCACTGTTTGAAGACTAGACTGACACTATCAACAATTATTCTTATGTTGTAACGAGAGTCCTCACTAGTAAATGAACAGTTCAATCCAACACAAACCAACAAAATTGTATGTTTTAACTGTCACAAAATAAAGTTTCAAATGATAATTTGAATTATGAAATATAAGGCCAATAAATTTTTGGGAAACGACCATTTATATTTATACAATAGCCCTTCATAAAAAACAACTACAAACTTTACTGCACAACAATGTTAGATAGTGCCTTGTTTTCGAACTAAAACAAATTACATTGTCTGACCGAATACCGGTTTTAATTGTCTTATAAATTTAATGACGGCACGTGTGACTAGACTCCTAGAATAGTTTCTATTGGTATGAGAGAAAATGGTTGGAACAGATTCGAAACCGGAGGAGACCTTGTGGGCACGGGGAATGAGAACATTAACCAGTTGCAAATAGAATAAGATAACCTCTTTGCTGCTCCCACTTTTTTTAGCTATACAAATTGGTCAATTAATAAATGCTCCTCTAGATGAGAGCATTAACGAATGGAAGCAGCTTTGTATGCCAATAATTTGACATCTCCCATTTCCTCTTGGAATAGTTATTATAATAATAAATATAGGATAATTATTCCGGGGGTCGTGGCTTCGAATTGAGTCACAACAATTTTTAACTTTTCATTCGTTCCTTTTAAGTATTTCTAAAAATGCAAGTTGTAGAGAGCTTTAGTGTGGGAAAGAGAATGTAGTAATGGAAAATGTGTATACTTCGGTAATCATTTCATCTAGAAATGAACCTTTTAACAAACACATATCATCAATTCTTCGAAGTATTAGTTGTAAATTTTATTTCTTGATGAAATGATCAACGAAATCTACTCGTCACTCATAATTTCTATATTAAAGCTCGTTTGTATTTTTGGAAACAGTGAAAATGTGTTGTAACTCAACTTGAAGCGAAGAGTTGGCAAATAATGTTGTAGTTATAGCCAAATAATGTTATAGCTATAGCCCTTGAAAAAACCTTTCTACAGTCCTAGGATCAACTCTTATTTTTCACTTTCTTGCTTCCACCTTCCTGATTATAATATCCAATGTCTTTTGTCTTTATTAATGGGATACATATCTTGATTATGATTTTATGGAAACAAGTTTTTCAACATTATTATAATACTAAGAGTTTATTGGTGTGCATAAGAAATAAATTAAATTCAATGAAAAACTAAAACAGCGACTACTGAGATATTACTACCCTATTAATCCTGCTACCGAATGCACTCGGATATCTATTTATGCACGTTGATTATCTATAAATGAAGTTGACGTCTATTGGTATAGTAGTTGGGTGCCTTACACACCTACAGACGTTCCGTCTTCTTGCACGAATGTTCTAGATTTGGGCGTCTCTTCATCTGTGTATGTTAACATACAGAAAGCTCCTTGGATTTAGCCATAGTGATAGTAAATTTTTGTATTTTAATTTAGTAGCATTATGTAATTATTAACTACTACAGCGAGATGAACCACGCTAAGAGTGCCTTCAATGGTAGGTTTTTCCATACACGCTTCCACAAGAATCCCTTAGGGGAGATTTTCAAAAGAAGATGAAAAATACAATATGTGCCAAATGGCATTTGTGTATTTTCTGAAATAAACATACTAATATACTTATTTTGGATTTCTTGGATTATGGCGGATAAATAAACCAACCCAGAACAAAGTCAAGGGTATGGTTTATTTTATTAATTAATTAATTTAGAATGTTGAGGAATTTTCTGACGATAACCGTTTTATGTACTTTTTCTAGTACTCTAATTATTTCCAGCGTCTTCATAGATTTGATTATTTCCTCAGGAACCAAAACATTGCTGGGTACGATAATCAGCAGTATTTTAACTTCCACCAATCGGTAAAGATGTCTTAATTCCTCGCACAGCTCTTGGTACTTACGAATTTTTTCGCTTAACATTTTAAAAACATTGTCATCAGCAGGCACCCCAACTTGGATGATGGTGGCTTTTTTTATTTGTTTGTCTTTGAGCAGTATATCAGGTCTGTTGTGGGGGATATTATCATCAGTCATTGTCTGCTTTTTCTGACATTGCCTGCTATTGCTGATATTGACTGTAGTACGGCTGATGGCTAGTTATTGATTTATATTTTTGAGCTAGTGGCTGCTTATATTGTAGGACCAGAGCAGCATTATTGTCCCTCATTGGATATTATTTACCTGCTAATGCCTAGCAGTCAGAGGTAACACGCTGAATCGATTATTAAGTGGCTTTACATAGGCGGCATTTGTCTTCGATTGCTTGATGGAGAATGTGCTTTCTGTAAGAGTTTGTTGCCATGACCTGTTCCTGTATCGCCAGAAGGAATCCCTCAATCTCGGGGAACATCTTTCCTGTGATCAACCAACGGGCAGACGCTTCTGAATTGATGCCCGGAGTATTCAAAAAATTGTAAAACCTTCAATGGAGTTGTTTACAATTCCATGATTCTGTAGGTTCTCCTCAGTTTGCATTGCTGTCGGATCTTGCCGAAGCAAATCCAGAGCTGTATGGTCGCCGTCTAGGACAGGAATTCGACGGTATCGGTGAACTGCTACTCATAAAACAGATTCTAAGCCTTGTTTCTTGTTCACGACAGGCTTTAAACTGACTAGTAAGTCCCCTACCTCCATGTTTTCTTGGTATATATAACCTTGGTACCTAAGAATTCGTGTGAAACTGCCTTGATTTAACCATTTGAGTTCTTAGGAAGCAGTCCATTTTTTCTAAATCTGTGTCACACCATTTTATTACTCCAAAGGTATACGTAACCGAAGGTATTATTATATAACGTATTGTTGAAAGTGGACGGCTACATGATGTCGCTATATTCATATATATTAAGCTCACTGACAAACCACCAATCTGCGGAAGGAAATTTGCGTCTTCCCAACCCTTCAAGGGTTGAATATGTACAATATTTTTGTCAATTGTAATTGTTCAATCTAAACCGTCCTCCTTTCCTACTTTACCTTACCTACCTCCTTGTACCTGAGGCAGAGCACTCTATCACCTCATAAGCTATAACTAGGCACAGAATGGTGACTCAGAACAGTACTGTAGTACACCAGGAAGGAAAGAGTAGACAAGTAGATACGGAACCAGGATGTGCTCCAGCAGCATGGAGTAGACCACTCAGCGGACGGCCAGCAGGGTGAGGAGGAACTACAGCCACACCGAGCCGTAATGTCAACGAAAGCCATTCACAGATGGACAATAAACTCAATTTCAGGAATGTAAATTTTGTATTTCACTTATTATAATATGCACGGTTATGATCCCTTTTATTCATATTCATTTCTACCAATTTATCTTTATAACATTCAGTCCACTTCTCCATAGGCACCATATCCCGTTAAGGAAACACCCATTTCTAAGTTAAACAGTAATGATATGTACCCAGTTAACACATGGAAATGTTCTTAAGTAATGTTCAACAACTGATAAAGGTGTACGTAACAAACAATACACATTTCAATCTTGTCCCACTTCTCTAGTCGGTCATAGAATGAAACATGTCATGTGTATTGTTGTAATCAAGTTGATGAGCTATGAGAAATAAAACGGAAGTAGTGGCTGAAGTTAAGTAGCTCACTTTAATATTCAATGTTTAAATTAATGAGTGTATAATCGTGGCGTGCGTAAGCTTTTCCTTACCGCGCCTTAAAGACCTCCTCGGTTTCTTCCGTGCTAATAGGCCGCCATCATTATCTATTGGAGGTGTATTATTTATTGTTAACTGATGAATATAATTCGATATAATTATTTAATCATAGCAGAGAAGGAATTGTAGCAAGGGAGAACTAGTGTCCAAAAGAATTGTGCAACGTTCAAAGCAGAAACGATCACAAAGAGTATTGCGATAAATTTATCGAGAACTAAAAAATAGAACCTTTGAATTGGATTCCTAGTACAACAACAATCTTAGTCATATTGATACCATTACTAGACTTGAACCTAGCGATCATAATATTACTAATTCCCAACACAACATTACCGGGCACTAAACTCCTCCCCAAAAACTTTACTAGCAAACGTTTTGTAATATAAAATATTTATTCCAACGTTTTGTAAAAATGGTCATTAAGCATGAATAGTACAGTAATTATCACTGCACACACGGTACTTCGCTTGCTTCGACAGTCTATTGCCTATTGTATCCAATATATTAACACTATATTGCAATAAACCTACAATAGAAATGTCCACAGACCTGACTTGAAAAATGTCTGTTAAATTATAATCGTTGAAATAGAAAATGACTATAAAAAAAAAAATCGATATTTGATGGTCATTAATAGGATAATTAAATACATATATAATTAATTTTAATAACTAAACGATGTATCGAATTTGTTTTTTTTTAAAGATTTATTTTTTGTAGTAAATCATGTTATTATATTTGTATCTCTATGTTCTTTATATAACCTTCTCAGTAATGTTACCTGTTATTAGTTGATTACAAGTCATGCAATGTAGTCTGTATATGTGTGTTATCGTGTTCAATAAAACCTTTCAAGAGGTATTTCATTCTTTCTCATTTTTTGATGTTGACATCTGTATCATAACATTACAACACGTTGATATAATGATTGATACATAATAGCATGGATAAAGACAATTAAATTAGCTACACAGTGCTAGCACTCAAAGAATAAATTCATCTTGAAAGGTCACGAGGATCGAAAATGATAAATTTTAAGACCATCATGTTCTACTGTGAATAATTATGTTTTGTTGAAACCAGAGGGTAGGTAGATCGACTCTGTTAAAACAGAGAGACATAATATAAAAGTATTCTAATCGTTTGAAAAAATGAAATAATTTTCAACAATGTTGAAAATGGTGTGGGGCTTACAGTCATAAAATACGAATTTTACTAAAAATAAGAAAAACTTATTTTTGTTTTGTGCCAACGTTTCGGCCTAATTTCTAGGTCATCAACAGGGCAGAGGGATCTAGAGTCTACGAGCAAATAAAAACTAAGCAGGAACGTTACTACAAAATAAAAATGAGTTATTCTTATTTGAGTAAAATTCATTGACTGCACCCCCCCCCTACTATTTTCACCATTGCACCAGATACAGTCAGTCAACAATTTCCTCATCAGTTAGAATAATTTTCATTCTCAGGCAACGTGCTTAATCTGGAGAAGGGTTTGTACTCCAAGATTAGAGCCTCTGTTTTTCTTGTGCTTTTTATGCCATCTTGCTAAGAAAAACATTTTTATGTCCTACAAAAATAACCTTCTTGAACTATATTTACGGTAAAAATACCCGAAATATAAGTCTTAAATAATTCCAAATATTCATCTAACTTCTCGGTAATATTTTGGAATATTCAGAATAGGGAGTGAGACCACGGATACCATGAATAAAAATAAATAAATAATACGTCAATAGTTTTTAAAAAATGGGTGATATGTTAATGACTATATGAAATGGCAAAAACACAACGCTATAAGTTTTTGTTCTTATGGGTTTTATTTTTAAAGAAAGAATTTTTTTCTTCTGAGATTTAAATTTCAATATCGATATTCCGATATAAAAAATATGTTATAAAAATATCGAATCATTTGACATCTTTAACCATTAGGTTTGTTACCATAGTAACCCTACGATATCAGGGGCGATTCAGTTTTTGTAACGAGACTGTTAAATGCACATTTATGCATAAATGTATTGATATCAATATATAATAATTACCTTACTGGTTTAATAATATTAGCTTCACAAGTGTGTGGTGCAATAAGGCCAGTCACCAGGGCACATGTCAATAAAATATATGTGTTTATACAACTGTTTATATTTTAATTACAAAAAAATAAAAATAAAAACTTAGTGCCTAAGAAGTGGTCCTTTTTGGAAAGTTGTTTGTGGGTTTTTAAAATTGATTTATCATTAAATGTATGAAAAATAAACGTTTATCTCTTGGTGTAACAGTACTGTCCTTTATCGCAGCATCAATATTCTAATTTAATGAGTTCATTAAGTTGAAACAAAAAAAGTGGTCAGCCTTGAATGGCGCAATAAGAGCTGATTTATATTGAAGGAGCTCCGGGAGCAGGGCGCTTACCCATTGTAGTGTCGCTTCAAATCTTACTTCTTTCTGCAAAGTAAAAATTATGTATAATTTAGTCAGAAAACTGTAAATAATTCCAAGCATTTACAATTAGTGCAAATTGAATATTTACATAATATTGAAAGGATTCAAATCATAAATGCAAAAGAGAAATGCTGCCCAACTGGGTTTTGATAGACTTTTATTGTTTTTTATTCATTATTTATAATAATATTTAAAAAAAACTAAACCATCACATGCTATAATATTAAGGCTCACCTTGGGTTAAGAACACGCAAGAGACTGAAGTGTTTCTAAGCCAACGGTTGTGCAGGGTGGTGATTTGGCCGAGGTCTCACTCATTCGCTGGGGTTGCCACAGCCGGATTTACACCCGTGGCCTTTAGGAGAGCAACTGAGCAATGTATACACTCACGTATCCCTTTCCACAGTTATAATATGTAATTAGAACATATTTTTATTTTTATACTTTTTGCAATTCGTACGCATTCATTCAGTTCCAGAGTTCTCTTCTATAAATCTTTAATTATTTTTAAGATGATCTATATAACAAATCATTATCAACTTAAATAACGTATTAAATTAGAAATATGGTTGATAAGTCAGAAATTTTAAAGTTGTAAGCTATTTAAAATTTAAGACCAACCATATTTCCAATCATATTATCGTTTTGGAGTGCTTCCGAAGAGTAGTTTCTCCACAAGTATTTTTCATGTCTTATTGTTCGTATTAGCAGATTTACTTGTTGTAATATTATTATATTTGTAAATATTAATAAATTAAATTATCGTAAGACCAATCGTATGAAGGTTATAAATTCCTATTGTCACATCCCTTAATTGGTTATGTAACGTGTTGCCGTCTAATAATGAAATTAAACAATTTTTTTGCATTAATCTTTTTCATTTATCTATGAACATGACAATATTGTCTGATAATAAACAGAGGTGTGCTGATTTAAGCTACAATAGTAAATAGAAATATTGTCGATGCCATCAATGGTTGTTATGTATAAGTATTACCACCCTAACCTGAATCAGATCACCCTTAACACAATGCTCCCACTTACATTTCGGTCTATCCCTCATCCCTCGGAGGTTTACCAGTCGGCTCAGAGCAAATAATATAAGGTGAAAAGAGGGGAGATGCTGAGGTGGAGGGCCTAAAGAGGGGACCCGAAGGCTGCTCAGCTGCTCAGCTCTGCTCCTGCACTATCAATATTACTAAGTTGTTACATAAGTACTTGTGCATCAACACAGCTTATAATTCCAACTATCATACTGTTTTTGTCCCTACTGTTTATGTCAACGTGACTATTTTTATAACTTTTTTGTGATTTGAGTTGGTTTCATGGTGTCATTTACATTTTTAAAACGCACACGAAAGTGCATTTGAGTCAGTAATGGAAATAGACCTAAGCGTAAAAGAACCGCCGAGGAAACTCGTACAATAGCCTTTAATACCTCGAAACTCTACCGCACTTAAATCCAGCGCTTTATAAGGGGAATAATACTCTTGCAAATTAATCGAGATCAGGTCGCCCAGTGGTTGCCACTGGTGGCCGGAAAATAGAGTCAAACATTTTCAGTGTTTTGAAATGCTCAAATGCTCAACTTGCTCAATTGATCAAATATGGGAAGAGGGACAGATCCCGAAAGACTGGAAAGAGTCTATTATAGTGCCTGTCTACAAGAAGAAAGGAGACTCTACAGAATGTAAAAATTACAGAGGGATAAGCCTACTGAATACTGCCTATAAGATATTCTCGATAGCTCTGTATAATCGCCTACTGCCCTATGTTGGGAGAAATATTGGAGAATACCAAGGAGGATTTAGACCTAACAGATCTAAACCCGGCTGGCACCTCTACTATTCAATATTGTAATGCAAAGTGTCATTAAAAGGGCAGGATTACTGATGGAGGGAACCATCTTTAACCGTAGTCTGGGTATTCTTGCATATGCTGATGACCTTGTATTAGTAGGAAGATCGCTGATTATCTTAAAAGAAGCTTTTGAGAGGCTGGAAGTGGAAGCAGGAAAAATGGGGTTACAGGTGAATGAGGAGAAAACCAAGATAATGGTAATAAAGAATAGTAAACAAAACCGACCACCTCATAGCTACACGTTTGGAAGACACACTTTCCAACGAGTGTCAAGTTTCCAGTATTTAGGAAGCCGTATAAATGAGAATTTGGATGAGGAGGAGGAAATCAGAGCCAGAATAGTATTAGGTAATAAAGCATGTTTTGGAATATCAAAGCTCCTGAGAAGTAAGCTCCTTAGCCTAAAGTCCAAGCTGATGATATATAAAACCGTGATTAGGCCAGTAGTGACATACGCTGGTGAAACCCTCACACCGAATAAATCCAGCGTGGAAAAGCTGAATAGATTCGAAAGGAGAGTTCTTCGGCAAATATTCGGCCCAGTTCGAGAAAACGACCAACTCAGGATCAGAAGGAACAAGGAGCTAAGTGAGTTATATGGAGACCTAATGATATCGAGCTTCATCAGGATTCAACGCATCAAGTAGCTGGGCCACTTATATAGGATGGGCGAAGAAAGAACAGCTAAAAAGCTGTATAAAGGAAATCCGGATGGAGTAAGACCTCGAGGAAGGCCCAAAGCTAGATGGAAGGATGCCGTCTGTGAAGATCTGAGGCTGTGCAAGGTCTCCATCACTCGAGCATGCGATCGGGACGATTGGGGTAGAGCGGTTGAGCAGGCCAAGGATTTCTTTATGAGTCTGTCGCGCCAATAATATAATTTTCAGTGAAAAGCAAAGATTATGCAGTTTTGAGTCCGAAGTAGCCCGTTTTGGCCAACAGGAACTAAGCCATTTCGCACATTGTTCTTGTTGAACCAAGAAACAATTATCGGAACTGCAAGGAGTGAACGTTCAGTCTAATCTCGCAGATATTAGGCGGCGGGGCACCGTAGTGGTAATCCTACCCCGAGGCTATATCGGGAATCGTGTTGTTACCTTCATGCCATGCCAAATCCCCGTGTCAAAGTTTGGGCCATGAACAGTGTGCTTCGGGAAAAGAAATACAGGTCGTCGCGCGGCTGCTAACCGTTAGCTGCCATAATCATTGGGCTTAAAAAAAAACAAAAAAACCAGATCTTATAATGATTCCACCATGGTCATATGATTTGTTTAGACCAATGACTTAATTTTTAAAATGTCTGGTTTTTGATAAATACGTGCTCAGAATGTTGGATGTGATTTGGTTGGTCTCAAACCCAAAGGATAAATACCAGCTTATGAATCTTATACCGGCATCAAATTCAATTACTGACAGAAAGATGGATGAAAATAGTTGAACAATGAATTTGAATTTGAAGAGTTATATTCAATTATGTTTAAAGTATCTGATCTTAAGTAAATCTATAAGTTTAGCTAAACATATGCAATAGTCCTGTCATAAAAAAAAAGTGATATTTATGTTAGTGCCCACTTGATAAGCCAGATCGATGTGCTGCGAGAAGATCGATGTGCTGATCGTTGTGCAGATCAATGCGCTGCGAGGAGATCGATGTGCTGATCGATTTGCTGCGAGGAGTACCCTTCACCTATTTGCATTCGTTATTCATTAATAAACCGAGTTGTGTGATTGAGATTTCGACAAACACTTTAGTCACAACCTAACGATTGGCCAAGAAACCGTTGTCCATGTGGACCAAGCACTCTAGATACGCGAGGACGATTCTGCAGAGAGAATTACAAATAGGGTGCGAAGGATACCAACGGAATATGGTCTAAATATTGATCCACAGTCAGGGGTCAGGGCTACCTAGTGGGCTAGTGAACTCAGAAAAGAGCACCGAGATAGGAACTTATAAACACAGAGATCGTGAGTTCGATTCCTCAAGCATTCACCCATCCCTCGACGATGTGAGTCGAATCTGCTGGATACACGACGAAGAAAACGATTTCGTCGACGGGGAACAGCAGTGATAATCCTACCCCATGGCTTTATCGGGAACCGTGTTGTGTTTAAAACATATCGCTGCCTGAAAGTTTATATTGCATTATCTTATAATGTGTAGCAGTTATAATAAACAAGAGAGAGCTACACAATACTCTCCGTTGAGAAAGAAGAGGCCATTCAAACATCATTGGTAGGAGATGACATCCAAACAACACAAGTAGAAGACACCATCAAATTTTTAGAATGCACTATTTCTTTAAAGCTGGTATTCAACGATGAACTCGTGAAATAATTAAATATGAACTTTAACATGGCACTGAGGTTTTGGTTCCTCAAACTCGACTTAGCTTTAAGTTTATGGTTATAGTAACGATTTTAGTCACATTAACCTCATCGCTAACTAAAATAAAAAAGAAGAATTATATCAGACGACCAAGGTTTGAGATATGATTCTTTCTCGGTAAAGAAAGAATGTTTACATTGGTAGAACACATTCTACGTTTTAAATTTAGCAGAAGAAAATTTTTCAGATGAAAACAAATTAATTGTATTTTAAAATTATATATTCCGTAATGGTCATCACTTAGGAAGCGACGTTGATTGATAAATTTTTATTAATTTTAACTATATAAATTATTATTTACAACATGTAATTCTAAACAGAGTTATGTAAAAAGAAATAGAATTATACAGAAGACCGATAGAATTATACAGCAATGGACATAATAAATGAGCTTCGCTTAGTGTTGTATAATTGCATCGAGCGTTCCACCGTCTGTTTTTTTACATTAATCAGGATATCGGCGGTCAACTATTCCTCATCAACAGAATTATAAATACAGGATATTTGGAAACAGGTAAGAAGCATAATGATATTTTTTAGTATTGTGAAATGATTGACGTCCTCCGAAGTAATATGTTGGCTACGTAGCTAAGTAGTTGATTCAGGATCCGATGGAGAAGAAAAGATAATGAGGCTTCTCTTTATCAGAACTACAATTTATTAATTCACATTTGCATAATATGTTATTTTCTGTCATTATAATGTACAAGTTGTTATGTAATAGTTGCCCCCAGGTGTGCACATAATTTGTATACTTGAGGCATATATAAATTTAACACTAATGCATCACAAATTAGATAAAGTCGCATAGTTTATTTTGACTATGTTGAGGCAACAGTTCTCTAAATATGTAATTAGTTTGTCAAAATCGAAAACATTAGTTCAATTTAACAATTGAGAAATAAAAATAACCTCTATGAGGAGTATTTATTTTTAAAAAACCATTTTACACTTTCTTATAGCCAACTCGTTTGCACGGTTACGAAGTTACCATGACAACGACACACGTAGGCAAGATATCATTGGTCCGTGCCATACTGAATCCTGCGTTATCACCTTGGTGATTGATCTTGGAGCATTTGAACTCTTAAATGAGCTTAGCGCTCCTAATGTTCGCGTCATACGAGATCTTTCCATTTTGATCTGCAGACATCTTTAGATTTTTGAAACTTACCTGTATTTTTGACTAATTTATCCAAGCTCTAACAGTTAAGCTTAGCAAGGGAGCAGAGATTCGTTACTTTTCCGTGATATTCTCAACATATTGATACGGCTGAGGTTTCTAGGCAAACAGCTGAACCAAGTGATTTTCACGAGCCTCTTTTGAAGCCAACTTTACACCATTAAGAAAGTTATGCTGAGACCAAACAAACAGGAGTCTTACGGGGCAAGCATTTGTTTATCTATCTATCTACGAGGCACTACAACCCTGGGTGGGTCCTGGCTTCCCTAATGAGCCGCCGCCATTCGGCCCGATTTTGTGCTGCCGCTCTCCAGCTTCCGATCCATAGCACGCTGCGTGCGTCCGCTGCCACTCCATCAGCCCATCGAAGCCTTGGCCTACCAGTCCGTCATGTACTGTGAAGGGCGGTGTCCACTACTTTTCTAGGAATTTCTTCCACTTCCATCCTTTTTTTTTTTTTTTTTTTTTTTTTTTTTTTTTTTTTTTTTTTTTTTTTTTTTTTTTTTTTTTTTGGGCCCCCTTCCTGCCATTGCTGGCATACGGGGTTCTCGGCAGTGACGGGTTGATGCGTTGGGTTTACGCACGCCCGCCACTGCCAATAAATAAACTTTTTTTTTTTTTTTTCCTTTATTTAAAATAAAATTCTACATTTATAATGGGGGGTACCATTTAATTTTTTTGGGTACATTAAAACTTTTTTTTTTTTTTTTCATCTGTGGTGCTGCCCGGTGCACGGATGTGCACCTTACTGTTGGGGCAGCACCTTTACACCTCCTGGCCGGTCTCCATCCGTCCGGATGCCGCCCAGCCCTCCTGGTCCGCATCCGTCCGGTCATCAGCTCCATCTCTCTCATCCGGGGGTGGTTCCCCGTCTGGCTCCTCATCTGGTGGCTCGCCGAGGGGCCGGATCCTGCTAATAGTGAAATGCGGAGGCCCGACTACTTCCTTCCACCCGTAAATAAACTCCTTGAAGAAGGGGTAATTCCCTTCCTCCATCAAACGGGGGAAGTCCTCCTCGGCGAGGGCGAAAATCCCGGTTTTCCGCGACAACCTGGCACGATGTCCTTCCATCGCGGTGCAGGAAACAATAACGTGCTCCGCTGTCTCAGGGACTCCACAGGCAGGGCACCGGGGGTCGATTTCTCTCTTATACTCGCTGAGCTTTCCCCGGTACCCGCCATGTCCTGTCAACATCTGCGAGACCCAGTAGTCCGGGAGGACCCATGTCGCAGTTATTCTCGACTGGACGGTGGGGAAGAACTTCCTCAAGGTGGCGCCCTTCTGGCTTCCCACCCACCGTCCGTTCCACGCCTCGATCGAGTCCTCCCTAACAATCCTTCTCCATCTGTTGGGGGTCTCGCCGATCCTTTCTCGGAGTCCCTCCGGGAGCGCCGCTAGCCCCTGTCTCTTCACCTCGTAAACCATCGCGTCCTCCTTAAGGACGAGGTCCAGGGGCATCGCTCCCGCCAGCACCTGCACCGCCTCATGCGACACCGTTCGGTACGCCTTCGTGACTCGCAGCAGAGCCAGTCTCTGGATGGTGGCCAATCTCCTCCTCTGTAGTTGCGTGAGGTTTCGACTCCACATTGGGGATGCATACCTCAGGATACCCAGGACCACGCCTTTATAAATGGTCATCGTTGCCGGGTACCTGAGGCCCCAAAATGCACCCCCTATTCTTGATAAACCATTGAGTGACAGGGTCACCCTATCCTTCAGGTACACCAGGTGAGGGGTGGCGTCGAAGTCCCTTCTGAACTTCACACCCAGGTACCTTACCTCCTCACCCAGCCTCACCCTTTCTCCCCGAACATCTAGTATGACAGGGTGAGCCCTGTCGGTGGAGCCTCTCAGGAGTATGGCCTGGGTCTTGGCTGCGGCCATACTCAACTTTTTCCCCACGCACCATTCCGCTACGAGACCGGCACACCTCTCCGCCTGTGTCTTCACTCTGGCTCTGCTGTTTTCCGCCACGATGACTGCCAGGTCGTCGACGTAGGCCGTGGCAAGGAACCCTTCCTGTTCTAATTCCCCCAGCAACGGGTCGAATACGAGCTTCCACAGGGCTGGTCCGAGGACCGACCCCTGTGGGCATCCTCTCTCAATCCTTCTCTCGACCTCATAGTAGCTACCTCTAATCCTAACGCTCCTGTCACTGAGGTAACCACTTATGAGGGAGTACAAGTTGCTGGGGGTGTTAAACTCCTGCAGCCGCTGGAGTACACAGGGCCACCATACACTATCGAAGGCGGAGGATATGTCAAATAGCATAAGCATAACATACTTCTCCGCCTTCCCTTCCACGTCCCTGCGCACTCTCAGCAGCGCGTCTGTGGTTCCCCTGCCACGGGTCGAGCCGAACTGCCGTGGATGGCTTGCTTCGATAAGGACCGGCTTCAGGCTATTGACGATCAAGCTCTCCAGGACCTTGCTGAGGACCGGGAGGAGGCATATCGGTCTGTACGCCTTAGGATCCTCTTTATCCTTACCTCCTCCCTTGTAGAGCAGTCTCAAGTCCGCGATCCTCCACCTACTCGGGAACCACCCCTGGTCCAAACACTCATTGAAGATCCTCAGTAGGTCATCCCCAATGAGGGGGGCGCTCTCCCTCAGGATCGCGGCGTCAATCCCATCAAGTCCTGGGGCTCTGCCGATCCTCTGCCTTTCCACGGCGAGGCGAAGGTCCCATATATCCCATGGTGGGCAAAACTCGGTACCGGAAGGGCACACCGTGGTGCGTCTCACCATCCTATCTTCCTCTGTATCCTGGGACGGATCATCCCTGGGGTATGTATAGTCTACATACATATTCACCGTCTCCTCCAGGGTGACTGCCTGGGCATCTCCCACTCTGAGAGCCGCCATTAATGTTAGCGGCTTCACTTCCACTTCCATCCTTGCGACATGGCCTGCACAACTGAGCCTCCCAAGTTTTATAAACTTTACAATGTCCACATCTCCGTAATAAAGGTCATAAAGCTCCCCGTCCCTCCTAATCCTCCATCCATCTCCATCTCACACTGGCCAACTACACACCATAATATTTTTCTTTCGAAAATTAAAAGATTATTTTCATTGTATCTTGAGATAGTATAGGAAGCAGAGGTAAAGAACAGGACGTATAAGAGTCTTGTATATGACCAGTTTAGTGCCCCTGGTAAGGGATCTGCTGCGAAGAGTTTTCAGTAAGGCAAAATACGCCCTATTTGCCACCACTCGCCTTTTTCTTATCTCAGCAGAGACTTCGTTTATTGGTGTCACTAAGGATCCCAAATACGTAAACTCGTTCACCCTTTGGAATGTGTAAGGGCCTACAATCGGCGTCTCATCGCCACCAGTCCTTGCGTGCATATATTTTGTTTTCCTCTCGTTTATCCCCAACCCCATGGCTGAACCAGCGTCCATGAGTTTCCCAAAGCCTTCTACCAATTCGATTCGATATTCAGTTCGTCAGCGCATTCCAATATCTGTACAGTACGGGTAAATATCGTGTGGCCTGTCTGGATTCCTGAATCCCGTACAACTTCTCCAGTGCAAGATTGAAAAGGAGACAGGCCAGTCCATCCTCCTGTCTCAAACCTTTACAGGAGGAAAATGGATCAGAGCAGTCAGGCTGGATCCGTACCTGACACCTTATATCTTTCATTGCCAACTTCACGAGGCGTATAAGTTTGCTTGGAATTTCTCTCATCCCCTTAGGTCGTTTGATGCTGTCATATGCCCCTTTAAAGTCGACAAAAAGGTGGTGTGTAGGGATTTTATATTCATGACCTCGTTCCAAAATTGTCCTGAGGGTGAATACTTGATCAACAGTGGGTCTGCCCTTCTGGAAGCCAGTCTGATATTTTCCGATTTTCCGTCCCAAAAATGGATCAAGTCTGCTGAAAAGGACATTCGAGAGGATCCTGTAGGCACAAGACAACAGGGATATTCAACGATAATTCGTGCAGTCAAGTTGTTCTCCCCTCTTATGGAGAGGACACATTATAGCATTAGCCCACTGTCGTGCCCCTCTTTCCTGGCCCCAAATTGTCAGGACCATATCAGGTAGTGCTCTATGCAACTCATCTCCCCCATACTTAATGAGCTCGGCTGGTAATCCATCCGGTCCCGCCGCCTTATTGTTTTTCATGCGAAGAATTGCATCCATTACTTCCTCAAAGTTCGGGGGCTCGATATCACCGAGATCGTTAGGCATACCCTCTCCAGCAATGTCGCCTGCCTCTATATCTTCAATAACCACTTCCTCATTTAGTAACAATTGGAAGTGCCAAGCCCACCGATCTATCATGCATATTGGTAAGCAGTGTCACATCTTCTTTCTCACATGGTTAAATCCTAGGCTTAAAAGCCGCACGTCCACTTTTGAACTTCTGGAAAAAGTTCCTGCTTTCTTTTACAGTCTAATGGGCCTCCATACCCTCCAGCTGCCTTCTCGTTTATTCTCTCTTCTTATTTCTGAGGAGTTTCTTCTCAAGCCTTCTTTTATTTCTATATTCCTCCGTGGCTCTCCTGGTGAAGCGCTTGTTTAAGCATTTGTTTATAGCAAGTATAACCTGTATGGTGCATATTTCAGAACTCTCTCAATATTTGCCGAGTCATTAAATACATGTGTGGTCTGGTGTTGTCGTGATGGAAGAGAACGCCATTCCTATTCATCGTTAAGAGTTGTTTTCAATCGCATTAGTGGTTGAGAGTAGAGTGTCGAAGTAATGGTTTGGTAAGGCTGGAGTAGCTCAGGATGAACCATTCCCACCCACACTCAGCATCAGTATTACCTTCCTTGCTCTCAATACGGACTTTGAAATCGTTTATGTTTCTTCTCTGGGCTTCGACCAAGATTTTTTTCGCACAACTTGTCTTCCGATCTACCAACAGATACTTGGCCCATTTAAATTTTCAGCGTTAACTCATGCAGTTCCAAAGTGTCGAGCTTCTCCTGCCACAGAGACCTTTGTGAATAGTTCAAAACTGTTTTATGAACGATGTTCAGTCCTGATGTGATGTCGCGAGTTACAGCGTCTCCTCGATTTTTTTGCAAGCCAGTGAGAGGTTTATGTTTAACATATAAATTTCCGGAATGAAAACGAATAAATCAATTTTGACACTGGCGTTCACTTGAGCACTCATCGTCATAAACACCACACACAACTTTCGATGGGCTTGCCACTCCATGTTTTCTTTTTCGGATGGGAAAAAGCCAAATATGACGCAAATGAAATCTCCATTTTCAAAGTGAAATTACTTTTGACTTAATTAACTAATCATGCTACCTTTATATCAGTTATGTTCTTTGGGCTGTTAGCTATCAATCGCTTCTGGGCTGTTAGCTTTCAATCGCTTCTGGAGTGTTAGCTTTCAATCGCTTCTGGAGTGTTACTTTGGACTGTTAGCTTTCAATCGCTTCTGGACTGTTACTTTGGACTGTTAGCTTTGAATCGATTCTGGACTGTTACTTTGGGCTGTTAGCTTTCTTAATTATGACTTCATTAAATAAGATTACTAGTGATATGTGACTTTAAAGCAATCTATTGAAAAAAAAGCAAAACTACCTTTTCCTTAGCCTATTTTATATATATATATATATATATATATATATATATGATGTTTAGGTTCTTGAGTTTCAGTCAGTTTCTTTCAACTTCTTTAGGTGACGTTTCGAGACTAGGTTAGTCTCATATTGATGCCCTGACAGTGAAAAAATGAGCTTTTAGTAAAAACATTAAATAGCAGACTAAAAAAAATATAGATGATACGTGTAAGTTGTAATGGATAGGGTGTACTTACAAGTTCCAAAGAATTGATCAGTCTATCATCAATCAGTTATTTCGCAATATATCATAGAATGTTTATATTGCAAAAGCTATGATCAACGAATAAGTATTAAATTATTATGGAACAGCAGTTTTATTTAATTGTTGAATCATATTAGACTATTTATTATTATATCACCAAGAATTAATTAAATTAGCATAACACGAGCTTAGACCTTGAAGGTCTGATTTTTTGTTTACAACGCGATTTTCACATTTCTCTATCGTTATCATTTCGTTTGAAGCTATTTTTCTCTTCAAAAACCGCGCTGTAAACAAAAAAATTATTATATTTTGTTTTAATTAACTATTCATAACCGAAAATCAAGAAATTAAGTAAAATTGTAAATATTTCCATAATCTAGTTGATAGTGATGAAACTGTGCAAACATCCAAGAAATAAATGCGTTCTTTGTCCAAATATATTTATTAATTATTATTTTTTAAATTTATTTTCTTTTTTTTTTTCAAAAATAACGGGGTGCTGGCATACTCAAGGCCTGGCGGTAATAAGACATTCTCCCTGGTTCAAGGGCGAAATGTATTAATAATTAGCCTTCTATTTCTTTATTAACAGCTTAATTATTTAAAAATTACGAGCCTTATTGCGGAAGTTTAGATTTGCACGTTATTTTAATGAATACAGTAATACTTTTTATTTGTGAATTTAACATTGAAGACTATCTAACATCAACTCAAAATGTTTTTAAGAAGTAACAAAATATAAGTACAAAGGTTCTGGTATTGACACTCCAGCGAGTCTGAATTCTAATAGGTTTACCTATAGTCAACGACATGAAATCAGGCGGGTAAGAAAAAATGCTGTGTTGCCGCATGTAGCGAGAATGTGGGCGTGGTTTTACTCAAAACTGCCTATATTTGACAACAATGTGCTAGCAATGTTGCCTAGTTCACCCGGCTTCAGTTATTTGATTTTTACCCTTGGTACGCTGGTGTTCTGGTTTTTCATTGTTATTCCGCCCCTGCGTTTCTCATAAGAACATCTTGACTTCCGTGTTGTTAAACTGTTGATATGGATTCACTTTCTTCATCTTCAGCTGTAACGCGGAAGAAAAAAGGCCAACTTGAGTTACTGCAAAAGAAAGATTTGAGTTCGCAAGGCAAGTCCATTATATGTAATGTTTATAAATTTGTCAAAAAATGTACTAACCCAACGCTTTTGAATGCCATTGATTTTAATAGAAGTCAAAAAGTAGTGGCAGAAATTTCTGGCACGAGTTTAAGATCAATACAAAGAATGTGTCAAGAAGAAAAGCACAGTCCTCCTTCAGAAAAGAAATTCGAATCTCCACGTAAAAATTATGAAAGAGATAAACCACAATCCAATTTGAATGATTTTGAGAACGATGTAGTTCGGCGTTCTGTACATGAATTTTACGATAGATGTGAATATCCTACAACTGAAAGATTACGTCCAGTTCTGCAAGAAAAAAATAATTACTCTGGCAGTGTTAAATCTATTCAAATTGTTTGCCACGCAGGTAGTTCAAGCGGATTCGTGAGTGACTGCAGATGGGTATTCTAATCCAAAAGTAAAACTTCTGACTACCATAATGAAATCAATAGTCTTTCTTTTAAATAGAGGTTTATAAATCATCTCATACTAAACCTGGAGGAACCTTGTGTAATAATTATAGATAATGCTCTCTATCATTCTGCCTTATTGCAAAAATGCCCTCCACTTAACTGGCGGAACCAGGAGATAATTGAATGGCTAAGGGAAAACAATGTATCTTTTGAAGCTTATTTAACGAAAGTTGAACTGTTGTCCAAAGTTGGACCATTTAGAGGCAATCAAATCTATGAGATAGATGAACTGGCAAGAGCTGCAGGGCATGATGTTTTGAGATTGCCTCCGTACCACTGCCAATATAACCCAATCGAATTGATATGGGCTCAAATTAAAAGAGAAGTGGCCGATAAAAATAAAACTTTTAAATAAGCTGATGTAGAGAGGTGAACGTGTGAAGCAATAGAACATGTGACTCCTGAAGATTGGCGTAAATGTGTAGAGCATGCGGAAAATCTTCAACAAACTGATTAAGGCAAAGAAATAGTAAGGAATGAAATTATTGAACGAATATTAATAAATTTAAGTGACAAAACCAAATCTGAGTCCGAAGAATTTTCTGATGATTATGAACAATAATTGTATTCTTCGTTATACTTCATGATTGTAAACAAAATTATTAGAAGGTTTTAATCAATTAAATTCTATAATAATCTATTTTAAATATAATTTAGTATGTTTATTAAATCTGAATCTTTATTAAAAAATTAATTTTTTGATCCTTACATTTAAATTCTGATCAATAAATATAAATGAAATACCGGGTGGCCCAAAAAAGACTGAAGGATTAAAAATAGTTATATCTTTTTTGTGTTTAATAATTTTTTTTTTTTGTCTTTTGCAAGTTATTTACTGGTTTTTGGAGATAAATCATGGCTACATATGATGTGCAGAAACGTGTCAAAATCATTGAATTTTTTTATTCTTCTGGAAGGTCAATTATCACAACTCAACGAAATTATCGTCGTCATTTTAATGTCCGAACAGCACCCAGTGACAACATGATTAGGAACTTAGTCTCCCGTTTTGAGGAACATGGAAGAGGGTCAGATCTTCCAGGAAGAGGAAGAGGTCGATCTGTGCGCAATGAAGCAGTTGTGGAGGCTCTACGGCAGAGTGTAAACGAAGATCCATCTGTCTCTACTCGTCGTCGTTCTGCTCAATTGGCAATCTCCAGAACATCCCTGCAAAGAATTTTGAAGCGGGATCTTAAAATGTTTCCGTATAAAATTCAAATGGTACAGCAACCTTCAGTCTTTTTTGGGCCACCCTGTATAAAAGATTCCTGGGGTGTAAGAAAGATGGTCGATTTGGCAACACCGCATTTTCTGTCACCCGCCTAATTTCATGTCGTCTACTATAAGTTCCATCACAAGGTATATTGACAAATCACCCGATGATGTGCTTGCTATAAAAGGTAATAGTATAGTCAAATATTTGTATTTGATTGTTTCCTTTTCTCAATAATTAACTTCATTATAACTAAACGAATAGTAGAAATAAAAATGGCCATTTAAATACTGATTGCTATTATCAAACTTTGTCTATTTAAAAAAAAAATCAGAATAAAATATTTCATTTTTTTTTAAATTCTGTTTATATTAAATTGTACTTTTTGAAATGAGCTTAAGTTGCTCTTGATATCACCGTCTCTGTCAGCAATGCTCTGGCAAACCTCTCTTTCCATTAATATTGTATAATATTAAATAATTTGAATAGATTTCGCAGAATGCTAATATTTAATATTACTCGATATTTGGAATCGATTAAATCATTATATTGTTGATTATACAAACTAGCTAGCCTATTGATCAAAAACCTGAAAGGAGAATACTTGTTTATATTTCCTCTTCTATCAGATCAAATGCAACATTAATAAAAAAATAAATACATTTATTGATCGGTGAATCGTTTCTAACTAATAATTAAAACAGGACTGTAAAATACTTCTTGAAAAATGATGATTACTTATTTCAAGGTTGGCTGAGAAAAACCTTCAAGTCTTGGAATTGAAGTTAAGCACCTAAAGATCAATCAGTTAGTTATCTTTTTTCACGACTTAGGGCTCTTTTGTATCGAGAGAGCCAACGAGTATTTAAAATGGCATCAATGATAAACAGCATCAAGGGATTCCTTTTAGATTCCAACATTCTATTTTAAAACAAATACAAATTTATTTAACCCTTTCAGTGCTGAGCTAATTTTCACATAAGTTGCGAAAGGAATTTTGAAAAAAAGTACCTTATTAATTACTGCTACGACACGTCCGCACAGATCGATACCTAAAATAGTCGATATTCCGAGGCTCCGCAATTTATACGCACTAATAGAGAGTCGATTTTTCGACGGTTCGCACTGAAAGCGTTAAATAATCGCACTAAAAAATAAAAGTGGAAATAGACTGAACTCCTAATTGTCCTAAGGAAAGAAGGAAAACAATTATGGAGGAAAGAATATTTTATTTCAAAACGGATATATTTCTCAGTGAAAATTACCAAAAGGCTTTTGAAAGAAAACTTTACATCGGAGCTATATTCATGTTGATACTGCGTATTGAATCATTCAGTCATAATTTATTGTGTCAACAGTGATCGAAATATAAAATACAAACGGGTGCCAGATTTTTTTTAATATCGATTACAATGCGATAAATGATTGGAGAAACATTTTGTGGCAGTACATTTGCCGAAACCCCAAGCAAGTAAATTTTTTTAATTTTGTATATTTATATTGGTTTTTTTTCTTCTACTCAAAAAAGTATACATTTTTCGTTAAATATAAACAGTTAACCATGAAAATTATTCATAAGCAGCTATGAAACGGCTTATTGAACATTTAAGTTCGCATCATGAAGTTGTTTGTTTGTTGTTGCTTAGAGGCGTAAACCCTAGGATCATCAACGCCTGTAGATTTTTGATTTTTATAATTATTTATCTTTAAAAAAAATATATATATATATACATATATATATATACATATACACACCCATACTAACAAACAATATATCTATAATAAGGGAATAAAACAATCGGAAAAAACAACAAATGCATCTATAGGAGGGACAATGGATGATCAAATATGGGTTATTAATTTACAGTTTGTAATTAATTTCACCACTTTGTCGAATTCAGATTTGCTGTCTCTAAGTGCTGATTGAGCGGATTTAGTATTTTTTTATAGAAGTGGTATTCCTCAAATATATGTCTGATACAAAGATTTTTATTACACCTAAGGCATATCGGTGGTGCATCACTTATAATGAGATGTGAGTGGGTAAGCCGGGTGTATCCTATTCTAAGACGAGCAATAGCCACCTCTTCATGGCGGTTACTACGATTAGATGTAGCCCAAGGCTCTACTTCCCTTTTTATATATTTCAGTTTACTGGCTGGACTTTTATCCCACATTGCTTGCCATCTTATATCCATAGAATCTTTAAGGGGGCGAGCAAGTCCTCGGGCGGTTAGAATAGCTGTGCCTCTACCTGGGAGCAGTAGCTGGGAAAAGTAGCTGCTCGAGCTGCTTTGTCCGCCATCTCATTCCCGACAATACCCACATGTCCCGGGGCCCAGATGAAGAATATTCGTTTGCTTATGTGGTTTAGCATTATTAGATATTCGTGAATGCTATGGGGTTGTGTGAGTCCATTTTGTTCAATTTTGCGCTAATTGAATCGGAAATTATTACTACATGGTCAGTTTGTATATTTGTCATGGAGAAATGTAGAGCGGGTGCTATGGCATTTAGTTCGGCGGTATAGACGTTGCAGAGGTGGTGTAGCTTTTTATTATGGGTTGAATTGGGCGGAATGAAGGCAGATCCAGTTGAGCTGTCAGACTTTGAGCTATTTGTATATGTTGCAGTGTGTTCTGGTAAAGATTGTGTCAGTTCACAGAACATTTTTCGATATTGCGCGGTCGGGGTGTCTTGTACGGAACTTAGACAGCTGTAGAAATACATTGGGTGGTGTATATGTATATATTATATTCATGTGAGAAATATTATGTATAAATATATTATGGAGTGATATGTTTTTAAGAAAGACGATTGCAAATGAGATTCTTCTGCGAGAGGGAGGGTCGAGTTCGGTTTATTATGGAAGGCAGAAGTAAACTTAGGTTTAAATATATATTTCTGAGTGGAATGATCAGTTTGCAAGTATAGTTTGGAAACATAATTGATAGCTAGTTTCTGTCTTCTAAATAAAACGGGAGGAAAACCGGTTTCGGTGCACAGGCTAAGGATGGGGACTAAGGATGGGACAAAGCAATGCGTCTCTAAAGCCCAGAGTTCAAAAATCTAAAAACAACTATTTATGTGTAAACTATAATAGGACAAAATATTCTGTCAATTTTCTTTAAATAAATTGGAATGTATGTATTTTGCCCTTACAAAAGATCAAACAATTGAATACGTTTATAACAATTTGGCTAAATGTTGCGCTTTTGCTCCAACACTCTTCAAGGGCGCATACCCTGTCCTTCAACTTGATCGGAAGAACTCCCGCAGAGGACGGAGTGGGGATATGAGGAAAGGTATATGAGGACTTGGCCACAGGTCCAGACGCCCAGACATCAACCATATATCATCATCATGTTGCTGTTGCTGTTCTTCTCTGTCTGTCTTTCGCAGGTCCTCTTCTCGAGTGCAACCGATCTCCGTAAGTACACTAACCAACTTCCTCAGCTTTACATGCAGCTAAAACTAAAACCAACTTTTTAGCGAAAAATAAGTTTAACAAAATAAAAAACAAAAAAATGCACACCACAAGGCTTCCTCGTAAGGTTATTGATATCCTAGCTCCATGTTCAGTCTCTTGTCCTGCCCGCGTCAGTTAACCTATGAATATTTTTTAAAATTCCCAAATCACAAAGCCTAAATTCTTTAATCTGTTACAAAAACCCTGAAACAGCTTTTAATTTCAATGAAAAAAAAAGTAACGCATTGAGGTAAAAAATAAAACATCTAATTTCAATATTTATTCCGATTTGAAGTTTTTGCAAAATAGATAATCTAGTAGAATAAGATTCCTTTGTGGGATCCCAAAATTACTTTCTTGCAATAAAAGGTTAATCTTAAAATTTAAATATAAATGTGAAAGAAATGTAGTTAATGGTCGGAGGGTGTAGTCAATATAATTTATAGAAATAATTGCAACTTATTTTATTTGTGCCTACGTTTTGGCCAAATTTTTAGGCCGTCATGAGATTTAGAGTCTAAGAACAGCTGAAATAAATAAAGAAAATAAAAATAGTTTTTTATTACTTTAGTTGCTCTTGGCTTTAGATGGCTAAATCCCTCTGTCCTTCTAAGCTAATTCTTAGGCCGAAACGTTGGCACAAATAGAATAAGTTGTAATTATTTATATATTTCACCCCCGGCCATTCCCAACATTTCTCAAGATACCTCCAATCAACCATTTCCTTATCAATAAATCAGAAAGAGTAATTTAAACATTATTAAATGATAATTGCTAACTATTTGACTCGAATGAAAACAAACAACCGCACTAATTGGAAATGATACTTCGTAATCATCCTGATGTTTGGCCGGGAAGATGTGTGATGCAAGAACAGAAATTGGAATATCATCAAACTTGGTCTTAAATGACAATTCTGATGATGTTTAATGATGACTTGTTACCTGTTGCAGCACCTCCAGTCAAGATCTGCAAGAACGACAAGTCAATCAACGAGTGCATCCTCAAGCAAGTCCCTGCTGTCATCAAAGCCTTTCTCAAAGGTAATAATTTCCTTATATTAATTTATCTTAATCTGTTTAGTATGAACTTTTAAACTCTCTTCTCAGCTTATCGATCAATAGCGCTCATTCAAATGATGGATATAACGCCATTTCTATTCCCATGTTTATTTTATTTTAATTTTCAATATAAATCAACAGCTTAAAAAAGAATTATCATTCTTATTTATCTTGAGCAATTACTATGAGGTTTTCTTTTTAGTATTTAGTAATCAAAAGCACCCGGAACTAAAAAAACACTATTTAAAATTAACTTTAAGAGGAAGAAAATTAGTCCAGATGGAGTTCAGATAAAATTTCTCTTAAATAGGGAGAACTGTTTATTTGAAAGCCAACGTGCAGGTCTTCTGTACTTCTGAATATACAAGACACAGACAAATTCAAATGATACAAAGTAAATAATAAAAATACATATATCAAGGGACATAAGTGATAAAAATAAATATGGGGAAACCTTTAGATAAATATAAAAAATAATGGTATCTGTTCCGCTGGTTGCCCCTTCGAGTTCAGATACAAGTTTTAACTGTTTTTCCGTTTCATTATTAATATTTTCCAAAAATACAAGTTTACCTAAGCTTTAGTGTGGAATAGATAGCTTAGGTAAACTTGTAGCTAGTATAGAATATTTAGAACGTATTAAAAGGGGAACGAGTAAAAAGTGAAAACTTATAGTAACAACTCGAAGCGATAACCTGTCGAATAATTCCTAAAATGTTCGTGAGTCGCAAAGTCTGGTGGACTGACGATGCTATTCAAGAATACGTCGCTGAACTTAGAAACATACTTGAAATATCTGAACTGAAATGCACCGAATTGGTTTTTTTTTTTAATTAGAACAACCCAGTGAATATGGAAATCGATTTCAGTCACCAGTTTTCTCACCAGATGGTTTGAGTGTGTTTTGTATTTTTGTAAAATCGACTTTAGTGATGAAGTTCTGCTGCTCAACCTTCAGGCGGTAAACACAAGAAAATCGCCATAATTATAGTTATTTCCTTATTGAGTACTTGAAAATATGTATTCTTGTATTATAATTATCATAGATAATTTTCTGTTTTACATCAAAGGTCGCATTTAAAAAATGTATACTCCTAAAACTAAAAAGCATATTCAAATGTGATTATATCATATTACAGGTGATCCTAAATACGGCGTGCCAGCGCTCAATCCTTTGCACATTAGTAGAATAGAGCAGACGGAAAGTAGATCCAAAAATATTGCTTTGAACTTAACGATGGAGGACATTTACATCCATGGCATCGAAAAGGCACAGATTACTAAAGTTGAGTAAGTATTTTCTTTTATCAGTACTCAGTGAATAGTTTATTTTGAAAAAATAATTATTACATTCAGTGTTGTAAATTCCCATTCACGCTTGCATTTTAAAATATCGATTCTTCTGTTCTATGATAATGTTAGGCAGAATCCACGTAAACTAACTGTGTCATTTGTACTAGCTACTCATTATCATATAAAATTAATTTTTTTTTATTGTTCTTTTGATGGTGAATATTTTTAAATATTCAGACGACAGATTAAATATTATGGAGACGACCCGGGTTCGAATCCCGGCCAGGACAAATCTTTTCTCTTCAAAATAATGTATACATTATTTTTTAAGTGCGTTGTCAATATTTTTGTTCTTCATCCGACGTTCGCGATCATCATAGGTAAATCTTCACGGTTTACAGAAGTTCTTTATTATGTATGTGACTCCAATCTCGACTGTTTGTAAGCCAAGAAACTTCTTTCTTCCAATTCCTTCTCGAACTTCTAATTCAGCCCTGTAATAAGCTGCAAGATCCGCCAACGATGGCCTAAATAGGACAACATTCTGTAGCCATAGTATTTAGCGTATCCTCGTCGGCTCTTGGCTCTTCTCAGCGATCTTTGTTTAGTTTTGCGTGCTGTCCAAAGTATTCTGGGTACATCTATACATATAAAATGCTTTGTCCTGAATGACTGACTGACTGACGGATCAACGCACAGCCTAAACCGCTGATCGTAGAGACCTGAAACTTGGAGAGTGTGTTTTTTGTATGACGTAGACATCCAAAGGATTTTCCGAAATTGTACCCCTAAGGGGGTGAAAAATGGGGGCAAAGTTTGTATGCTTGCTTACGCGTTGGTTACGTTATACATATTTTCGCTGAGCAAAACAAATCAAGTAACATAGTTCACTTCTCGCCGCTACCGTACGACAAGTGAAACCGTTATACTAAGTAATCCTTTGTTGTCCATGTTTCCGACCCAACAACAGCACCGATCAAATAGAGCACTTAACATTCTTTGCCTCAGTTCCAAGCTGAGGTGGTCATGATCTCATTTTTGTAATTGTGGCTTCACGTCTCTGGGTTCAGCTGACGGTGCCAATATTCAAGATTTGGTGAACCACTTCAATTGGCATTCCATCTAATTAAACTCTTATTAATATAATCTGTAAATGATACTAGTATAAGCTACTTGGTGAGTTAGGTCTAAGAAATAAGAAAGGAAATCTCCTAAATATTGGCATCTTCGCCGTGAAGGATGACTCGAGATGTCCCTCCCTCAGTGTCTTCCGGTCTTCAAGTCCTTCCCTTTCCTCTATAAACACTCTACATTCATATTCCTCCCTTCTTCCACTTTCCTTGAACGTGGGGGAGGGGGGGGGTGTTTGCCCCCCTTATTATTGAAGGTGGAACTTTCTAGTTTGGTTTCAAAACAACACATCTCCTGGAAATGTTTTAATTATTGCAGATACCTGGTCGACTCCAGGAATTTAATTATCATTTTTTTTGAAAAAACAATAATTTATTTCTAGAGTTCTCTCTGTGGGCTCAAATTGTAAACGTATTTAAAAAAAACTATTGTATTGTTAGCTGAGTTGACACATTGATTGGATGCTATGTTGTGCTATTCGTCGAGTAGCAGGAGGTGCAAATCAAGTTCAAAAGCAGGCTTCGTAGCAGATTCGATTTTATCATTGTCTGTGTCGATATCTCAAATTTCGGCCAAATTGTTTTTGTTTTTTTTCAACTCGTAGGTTTGAAAGAATTAGCAATTTGTAAATTTATTTTAATAAATTTATAGTGTTTTTGGGAGAACTTATAAGGTATCAACTTATTTTTATATCAACATAAAATTATCTAAATTAAAATGTTTTCTAGAAAGTAAAAATACATTTCTAAAATCAATTCAAAATTAAATTAATAGTATTTATGATTTGTATTTTTTATAATTTGATATTATTTTTTAATATTTTTTTTTTTAAGAGAAAAGATTTGCCATGGCCGGGATACGAACCCGCGTCGTCTGCTTCTCCGAGGTACGAGGGGCCGTATTCCAGTCAGACAAAGTTCAGTGGTTTAGAGCAGTGCTACGATTCGAATCCCGGCCAGGGCAAATCTTTTCTCTTCAAAACAAAAATATTTATGAAATTAATAGTATTTTAAGATGAACAGAATTATAATTCTAAAGCTAAGGAATAAAAAAAAACTAGCACTGCAAACGACAAAGAAGGGTTCAGTAGCTGGTAGAGGCTATACTGTTTCTAAGCTAACCGTTGGCACCTGGGAGAGACCAAACTTAACCATTAGGTTTTTCCCCAATCAAGGGTAACCATTTTATAGAGGCTGGGTGAGCCTCAGGTGGGTCTCCAGATCACAAGAGATTCGGTATGTAGCTGCTAACAGACCTACGCTCAGCTATCCTGCTCTAAATCAATCTCAAGTATTTTAAGTAAAACTGCTATTTTTTTATTGAACAACTAACTTTACATTTCTTTCTCCTTGCAGTCTCCAGACTTCAAAGAAATTTCTCAATCTGGTGGTCCGTCTTCCACAGGTGAAACTTTTTTTCCATTATATTATAAATGGAAAATTTCTGGTCGTTCCGATTACCGGCAATGGAAATGGAACTGTTGTGATAGGTAAGCTATGGGAATGGTTGTATCATATAGAAACTTATGTTTAATACTACTTAGTAGCCATATTAATAAGCCAAGATTTATACTATTAAACAATGTTCTGTTATTAAATCTAGTTCTATGTCACCTAACAAAGTTCTACATTACTAAGCCTAGTTGATTGTTAAAAAGTCAAGATCTGTATTACTAAATTTAGTTCTGTTACTAAACCAAATTTAATGTTATTTTTTCTGTTTCATAAGATGATATGGAAGTGGACTATACGTATAGGTATAACCTGGTGAAGAGAAAGGGTGTTGAATATGTCGCTTCCGATCCTTCTTCGGATCTCAAATATACAGCCAAAAAGATGTTTTTCAATTTAGAAAACCTTTTCAACGGGAACAAAGCCTTAAGTACGTTATACCTCTACTCTAAATTATATTCCAGTGATTTAATTAATATTTTCAGGGTTTTTTTCACAATTAAATTGTGAATTGTTTAAACTTATATTACTATAAATATCTCAAAAGAGTAAACAAATATATTGAAATCCTCAATGCTTCAGTTAGAAGGCTAAATCTTTTTTTTTTGTAAAACTGAATTGTCTGATCGCTATACCGTAACTAGTCATTGTCATTATGCTTTACTTTGGGCATGTGTGATTTTTAAAATGTATTGAAATACTTACAGGTATCCAGTATGTTTCATGCCAATAGATAAATTATGTATTTTATGTGTCATATTTGATAGATAATAAATCATAGTGAAATGGATAAAACATAGCTTGAGCTAGTGGCCATTCCAACAACTGGAATTTAAAAATAAACATAAATAATTACGGAGTCAATAACCTGAAAGTTTGGTAGTTATTTCTAATATTTTAATAAAAAATTGGCCATAGTTGCTCATTTGCTTGGAAGAAATTGATGACACTATAATAAAAATGTTGAAAATGATTATGCATAGGTTTATTATTTCCAAATCATAATTCATATACAACTAGTGAATCCTGTATATACATAGAAAATGGAGAATGGAGGATCAGTAGTAAAAGATACACAGGTTCTAACGTTCAATCCACTATATCTCATCTCATTTAGATGTTGTTTGTTTATTATTGATAATAATAGTAGCACTCTAACGAATAATAAATAAATTTAGATTGTTATAGTTATAAAACACTATTTTATTGACTTTATATTAGATTGCTAATACTTTTTTATTGATTTTATATTATATTAATGGCAATTCAATAAAACAGAATTCACTTAGACTGACTCAACTAATTAATCAAATATCTCTTCAGTGACCAGTTTTTCTTTGCTAAGTTAACCAATCATATAAAACATCACAGGACTAAGTTAACCAATCATATAAAACATCACACCACATTTCAATTCAATTCAGTTTTATTTAAGGCTGTTTTTCTTTAAGGCTTCCATATACTGATTTTAATAAAAATTTATATTTTATATATCTTTATTAATGACCAAGTTATGGGTGTATTAATTCTCTAATCGACCACCATTTTTGTTGGTAACTTTGATGTCATCTCGCAGGAAAATCAAGTCAGTAAACCTCACAACCCTATTAATTTCTTTATTCAATATTTGGATTTTACAGAAAATCTCTTATTTTGAGGGTAGCGGGGTAATCCTTCTCTTATTTGTAATCATATTTTGGCCAATTACAAAGGTCTGCTATTGATAATAATAAACTAAAATTATATTAAATATGATAATAATATTTATTTGTTTGCAATTGTTTAAAGGTGACTCGACTAACAAGATGATTAATGAAAACTGGGAAGAATTCAACAAAGAAGTTGGGAAAGGTGTCGGCCAAGCTATGGGCCAAGTTTTCTCGCAGATCATTGACAGAGTTGCTGGAAAAACGCCTTATAATCAATTGCTCAGTTAAATATGAAGATATAATTATATTACTTAAAGCATAAGTAATATAAAAACGCTAAACAATAGTGTTTACTTATTTTATAGAGAAATTTGTTAAATCTGTTGCACTTTCAAATATGGAGTCTAGTTAAATATCTCTTACTCACGGTTTTAAAAACTGTTGAATAGTGAAGGATGTGTTAATCCTTTTTTGCCTACCCAAAGCATTGTTTAAATTATATTACTTTATTAATGATAAAGTTCACTTCCAATGCAAATATTAAACCTTCTTATACACTATATACACAAGTACATAGATATTATAAGAAGAAAATTAGGTAATATAAAATATTTGCTGCTATTTTTTTCTAATTGTTACCAATGGCATATATGGTGTCATTGTTGGCACCATAAGGATTAATTTTTATTTGTAGCAAGTGCACAAAACTAAAAAAAAACACAATAAAAAAGTCATACTTTATAATAAAGTATTTATTAATAATTTCATTTCATTCAGTACATCCTATCCTCCTCATTTAAACATTAGGATGAGCACAAAAAAAATGTACATTAAACACCAAAAAATGTACATTAAAACACCAAACAAACAACAAATGAGCAAGAAACACAACAACTCTCGAACACAGTAGTAAACAAACAATGATGTCTGTCAAAAATGTAAGGTTATCCAAGGTAACTGTTATAAAATGTAGCCGCTTGGGCATGCGCACAACATTGGCCTATTATGTACACAAGTACCCATGTTAGCATAATGCTATTGCAATTCTAGTAGTAAGTGTAGATTTTTACTTACTTTGACAGATGTAAATCACAGCTACACATTGAGTTATATCCATTGTTTTCTCACCATTACATGAAACCATTGCAAGTTTAGAACAAATTTCAATACTAAATTTAAGCAACCTATTAACCAGTTTATTTTTTTTATGAAACTGCCACTTTTTATGAAATAAAGAAATCATTAAACTTAATTTTCAATTTTTAATTTAATAAAAATGGTTGTTAAATAAAGAGATTGTTTTTCTTTAAGAGTTGGTAGCATTGCAATCTGGAGGGAATCGTGATCAGTTGCCAGTGAGCTAGTTACTACAAACCCTGAAGAGGAACTAATGTCGTTGATATTGAGCTAAGTTCTTTTTAATTTACCTGATTTTAATGGTTGATAGAAGCTACCGTGGCTGTGTATAGTCTAAAACTGAGGCATGGAATTTAATCTGTTTACATTTCAGTAAGGAAACAAAAATCTGAGAAGAAGGGACAAATAACAATTCAATATTACTTTTAACTTCTTAGATTGTCACTTGCATAAGAAGTTTTATTGTATAACTTATATTTGATTTGAGAAAATGTTATGTTACGAAAATGTGTCAGACCTTAAGCACTATTCACAAGAAATGACCAAATCATACTCAAAAATCTTAGATGTTACACCTATTTAAGGGTTAAAATAGTATAAAAATGCTTGGGACCCTTCAAATCAATTCTCTTGGTCACAAGCATTTTTGAAGAGAAAACTTCTTTTGGCGCATGTTATAAATTATTTAATAGTTAAATACTCTTTCAAGTTTCCACAGCCACTATTTATACAAAAAACTTCAGTTGTTTCTTCTGGTTTAGACCGTGTCTAACTAGAAGAAAATTGGGGCGACCTGTGGTCTAGTGGTTAGCGTAACAAACTACTAAACCCAAGATCGCGGGTTCGTAGCCCGGCAGGTGGCCCTAGGATTTTTTAAAGGGAGTAAAAAATCCTTAGTTACGCCGTCCTTCGGAAGGGACGTTAAACGGGGGTCCCGAGCCTGTACGATGTCAGGTACTCGTTAAAAATCCCTATCCTAATAAAACCTGGATAGGCAAAATTTAGAGCTCCCACTGTAGCATCGTCCGATTAGCCATAGCAGCATAAAGTGACGTTAAATGAACAAACAAACAAACCAGAAGAAACAACTGAAGTTTTTTGTATTTAATAGTTATTATTGATACGTAATAATAATTATTTTAACAATTATTTGGTTTACATTGTGAGGTTCGTGTATGTAATTAGTGGTTTATCGTGAATGAAAGAATGATTTGATCGTTTACGTAAGTCACTTCGTGTATTTACATCCTACTAATATTATAAATGCGAAAGTTTGGATGTATGTTTGTTACTCTTTCACGCAAAAACTACAGAACGGATTTGAATGAAACTTTACAGTAATATAGGTTATACATCAGAATAACACATAGGCTACAATTTATAATGATTTTGTAATAATTCGTTCACTTAATGAAAACCTATTTCCAGTCGGTTTTTTTGGCATATAACTTTATTTAGCGGATACGTTTCGACTAATTTGTCATTTACAATCCATCAAGAACTTCCTTCATCTCAGAATAGTTACACGTCATCTTTTTTCTCTTTTTTTTTTAAATTCATGTCATTAGCTAAAAACTTTTCTTGGAGGTCCATTGTCCTCCATGGTCCTTTTGTTTTTCCTTTTGTGTAATTTGGTCATAATATAACCATTAAAAAGTACTAGGTTATAATACATTTTCAATATTACCTCCAACATATGGTCAGTAGGTAATCGCGGTTATTTAATTTAATTGTTAAATTAAATTTAAATTAGGCCTCCCCCCTGAGTAGCTTCCTCACGTGTTTCTTACTCGCAAAATCTACATATTTTCGCTACTAATATTATAAATGCGAAAGTTTGTGAGGATGGATGTATGTTTGTTACTCCTTCACGCAAAAACTACTGAACGGATTTGGTTGAAACTTAACAGTAATATAGGTTATACCGCTAAATTACAACACATCGATAAATTTCCTACCTATGTACATTATTCTAATCCTTTTAGTTTTAATTTCTCGCTGCTGCCGTATGACAAGTTAAACCGTTATACTAAGTAATCCTTTTCAATAACATTACATACTAATCCTTTACTGACCCGAACAACAGTAAACGAAAGTAACTTCTGTCCGTCCCGTTTGTTAATCAGTGTCAATGTATGTTTCACGGCTGTGCTGATCCGTCTGTGATAAAATTTGATATGGATAATCTCAAGCCTGGGGAAGGACATAGGCTACTTTTTATCAACACACCACACAGGCGAAGTTTATATAGAATTGAACCTGATTGACTAACACACCCAGCGGTCAACGCACGGCAGAAACCACTGAACTTAGCATCTTGAAATTCGCAAACAGGTTCTTTGTATAGCTCAAATGAGCACTAAGAAAGGAATTTGGACAATCCCACCCCCAAGGGTTTCCACCTTAATACAATAGGGGTTCAAAGATTGTATCAGTTTTGAAGTTAGACATCTGAAATTTCGGATGTACGAGTAACTTATAGTTACAGAAAATTAAATTATTTCTCATTTATTTCACTAATACGATCCATAATATATAATATTATTTACTATATATATATATATATATATATATATATATATATATATATATATATATATATATACAAATTGATTGCGATTGCCAATGAAGTTTTCACTTCTGCCGTGGTGTCTTAAGCACACAATCTATTTTTTTATATAGAGTTCAATCAAGATAGTTTGGATGATAAATTAGTATCAACAAGTAAGTATTATAATTTAGTATTGTAATATGAATATTTAATGTAAAGGTATTTTTAGTAAACTAAAAATATGGTATCTGTTCTACAAGCTGTCGCTTCGAGTTGAGTTACAACAGTTTTAACTGATGATATAAGTTATTGTGAGGTTTAGTACTGTGAAGAGAATGTAATTATGGGTAATGAGTAGATTTCGGTAATCATTTCATCGAAAATAATAGTTTCAACTAACATTTTGAAGTATAGTTGGTATAGATGGTGTTTGATGAAAAATTCATTTCTAGATGAAATGATTACCTAAGTATAAGCATTACCCATAATTAAATTCTCTTTTCCATACAAAAGCTCTTGATAACTTGTATTTTTGAAAAATATTAAAAGGAAAACGAATCATAGTTAAAACTTGTTATGACTCAACTCAAAACGACAACCTGCGTAATAATTACTAAAAATATATTAGTGGCCTCACCTTAAAATAACTTAAGTTTTTATTTATATTTGAAAAAAAATCTTAATGAATAATTTCCACTTTAAACATAATACATAAATATTAATGCCATCATGGCGAATGTAATCAATCAATGGGAACCTTTATTTGTTTCGCTAATAGTGCTGTATTTTTATATGTATTTTCTATTGTTAGTTTTTTATTTTATTTTAATTGGATCAATTTTAAAAATTAAGTTCCTATCTTCGACATAATTCAATTTTGCATTTGGTTTCTTAGATTTTCGCAATGAAGGATTTTTTGTAGCTTCCTTTGAAGATTAAAAAACCAAACATTTTTCGAAGTTGGAATATTTTAGCTTTGTCTCTATTAAAAGGATTTTTTGACTTGAAAACTTAGCTTAGTTATTGTGTAGAGAAGTGTTTTTGCTTTGAAAGAGGCATTTTTGATCCCTTTCTTGTTATCCAGGTTATATGCGATTGTGCTGCTAACTTTCACATTGTTATATGCGACTGTGCTCCTAACTGTCACATTGTTATATGCGACTGTGCTCCTAACTGTCACATTGTTATATGCGACTGTGCTCCTAACTGTCACATTGTTATATGCGACTGTGCTGCTAACTGTCAAATTGTTTAAACACATAAATAGCTCTTAAGTATTTATTATTAGCTGACACACTTTTTGATTTATGAAAATGGTACATAATATTTTAATAAAATAAATCTCTTGATACAAAATTACAGGTATTCATTCTTACCCACTCTAGCTGTAACTTTCATTCAGTTTGTAATCTGCAACTAATTTCAGAATTGGAACTTTAAACGTCGATCTGAGAAACTTCTGGGTATGCAATCTGTCATAGTAGTGCCTAAAAAAAATGCTGCAGTTGTCATATTGAGGCCTTGAACATTTTAATTTTATATAACAAACTCTCTCCATTAATTTTTTACAATTAAGATACCTGAAGTAATATTAACAATATATATAAAATTATTACTCAACTTTTGGAGTAAATATTGTTTTTACAAGTCACTCTGTTTTGACTATTTCAGAATTTCCTGTATTCTCCAGTGATAAGTTCAAGGAGATGGCAGTGGTGCCACTTTGTGTCCGTTCAATTTCGGGACTGAAGATTGGATTGACAATAGAAGAGCCTTCCATGGCTGGAGATGTCCATAGTCCAGAAGGAAGGATGTCCATAGTTATTAAGTTATTATGAATAATTAGCAAGTACCAACTACTCTGTGGTTTTCACTCACAATACTTTAGCTTTACTCTTAATAAACTAAAAGATCATATTATTTGGCATAGAACTTGAGGAAGATATACTTTTGGATCTCATACGGTCACAAATAAAATTGAAACAAAACTAGTCAAATTCTCCTTTAAACCAGCTCTTACTTCTCTGATCGTTTTAACTAATTATTCTTGAAGTGGTTGAAATTTCAAGATTTATTTTCATCTTGATGTCACAAAAACACAGATCTGATGTTAGACTTATAAATGCTGCTTAAAATTTTCCAAATATACAATATATACTGTATTATGAAAAATAGAAATGACTTAAGCAATTTATTTAATTTTTCAAAGTAATTTTCAGGACAATAAAACAGAAAAAAAATATGCTGGTCTTGTTTACAGCAGGGATAAAAGATTTATCCCTGAAGGGATGGCCCACTCAACTGATCTCGTGGGCTCGTGATATTTTGAAAATGCATCCGTAATTCTGCGGGCTGCATTTAATTGTGTTTACTTTTATTCTCACATGTAAAAATAGAAAAAAATACTGATACTAAATGCTCATTGCAATAATTGTTTATTTCAATTTTATAAGTTTCCATTTAAATTGTTACCCTTGAAACTTACAGTACGGGGGAATGGGTGAATTTAGGTCCTCAGAACTCGCCAGGATAAAATCATCACAACCTTTTTTTTTACAACTTTTGTTTGGACAAAACTGAGGGAAATAATTTTAAAAAACAAATATTTGATCTTTTGTTTCTGAGAAAGTTTATTTAAAAAAAGTAGAAACATGTAATCTTAACTTAACAACAGTATCTTCATAGTTTTGGTAATAAAATAATAAACATTTCTTTGCTCAAAGAAAAAAGCTAGCTCCATGGACGTTATCACCTCCACACATCAACTGCAAAATGTTGAAATTTTCCAAGGCGAGAGAATGTTCCCCACAAGAGATTTTACAAGCCTTCCTTGGTGAACTGAATAACTACCAATTTAACAAAATCCTGTTTACAGATGGTTCTCGTACCAATGACTCCACGTCGTGTGCTGTGTATACTGGCGACACAACTTTTAAGTACAAGCTCAACAGTAATTGCGGCATCTTCACAGCTGAATTGACGGCTATTCTTAAGGCTCTCCAAATAACCCTTACAACAAAAGATCAGCCAACAACAGTTTGTTCTGACTCACTGAGTGCCCTCAAAGCAATGGCTAACACCTTTTCAGATAATCCCCTCATACAGGAAATTTACCAGGCCTTAAAACAAATAGCAGACTCGTTAAGAAAAATAACTTTTTTTTGGGTCCCCAGCCACTCAGGAATACTTGGAAATGAGAAAGCCGACAAAGCAGCATCAGAAGCCCATTTATTAGAAGAAATAACGCTTTCTTATATCCCACCTTCAGATTTATTCCAACAAATAAAAACAAATATCCAAAGCGAATGGCAATGTACTTGGACATCGCTAGAAGACAATAAACTCAAAATAATCAAACCGACTATCAGTAGCTGGGTATCATCTTCCAGGCAGTGTAGAAGAGAAGAAGTAGTTATTACTTGCCTTAGGATTGGTCACAGTCGTTTGACCCACGAATACCTGATAACAAAGAAAGACCCACCTCAATGTACACTGTGTAAGGTGACAGTAACAGTGCGCCATATCTTCGAGGATTGTCCTAGGTACAGTGGAGTGATGGAAAGGTGTGGCGTGCCTCGGCAGATGCAAAAGGCGTTGGGGGATAACGAACAATTTTTAAATAATGCGTTAAAATTTATTAAAAACACCAATATATACCAGTCAATTTGACATATACATTTACACCTTTATGTGTATGTGTGTATGTGGGTTTATGTATGTGTCTGTATATGTGTGTATATATATATTGTCGGTGTGTATAATGTTATATGGATAATATAAATTTTATATTATATCATAAATCTTATATAATTATGTATAACGTTTTATTTTAATTTAAACAACTTCATATAAGTTACATTTCTATTATATGTGTAATATGTTAATATGGTTTTACTATGTGCCTAATATGTTATTATGTAAATATGTAACAATATTTTTACTAAGTCTAATAAGGTAACAAGAATATATAAATGTAATTATGTAGATTTTATTTTAATTTGTATTTTTATTTTAAATGTAATTATGTAGGTAATGTAAATATGTATACTCTCTAGTGGTAATTATGTAGATACTGTTAACATTTATATTCTCCAGTAGTGAGGGCAATAATAACCATTTGTAGTTGTTTGCCCTTAAAAAAAATAAAACAAACAAACAAACAAATAATAAACATGATAATATTCTTGTTTTCAAAAATTTAGGGAAAAAAATTAAAACAAAATTAATTTATATAATTAATAGAAACAATTAGCGTTGAAATAGCTTAGCTTTCGTATTTATATAATATTCAGAGGAATCGAAAGATCAGTGAAGCCTTAATGTCTAATCTCTGAGGCAGAGGAATTAATTATCTTGGTTATAAAAACATTTTAATAACCCATTCGAATGTGTAAATAGATTTTTTTTCTTAAAAAAAAACTAACGGATGTAAAAATCGGCAGTTCATCGAACTTGTTATCTATCAATTGCGGAAAGAAACATCTTATCTCATCTTTTCAGTTGGATTAACTCGATTGGTTATAGTAAATCTGGCCTCCACTCAAATGCAGTATTAATTTTTATTTTCGTAATTAAATGATTGATCGTTTCATTAAATTATATTTTAATTATTACGAGTATTGCCTAATCATGCTTTACACCCTCTTGAAAACAAGGGTTATTCAAACTCTACTTAGCCCTAATTGAAATAATGCCTAAATGAATACTTGGCTATTATACTAATTATTTATTCCCTAGTTTACAAATTATAAACATTTTGGATTCTAAAATTAAGGTATTATGAAATATTTTTTTACAATGTTGATGATGATAATGTAAGATATTGGATGCTAAGAGAGGCTTAGAGAACAGAAAGGGTGAATATTCGATACCATCAATTTTCGATACCACCAATGTTCGATACCATCAATTGCTGTTTACAAACTTCCGTTTAAGGATTACAACCCAAAACCTTAAGGTGACCTAAAATCTAAAAGCAATCCTCCTACTAAGGGCTCGGTCTTCCCATTGGACGTTTACAATCAATAATACAAACTAATTATTCCAACAACTTTACAAGCTTTTTGAACAGAATTTTCTAAGCGTTACCATATTTACGATGACCTTAAGATGTAGTTTCAAAGTTATTAGACAAGTTTCACACCCTAGTAAAACTTTACTAAAGTTACGTGGCAACGCCGATAAAATATTGCATGATTAAAAACTTCTTAAAGAACAGAGGTAATTTTTAAGTTTCGGGACCAAAAGTGAGATCAAAGTAATTTTGAGAATAAAAAATAACAAATCCTAGTTTACTATCAACCGCGCCTTTTATGTCCTCTTGAATTTCGTTTTTTCTAATTTAGATAATTCATTGATGAATAAAATCCCCCCCCCCATATTGTCACGCTGATTGTCCGCACCAGAAAAGATAATATAAAAAAAAATCCGAGATCTTCAAGAGGCGACCCTATCGAAGAAATTTGGTACTCGAAGAGCTGATGTGGAGCAAACTATTATTGCTTAGTCAGGCCAGGCTCTTACAGTCCATTAGTAACGGCAGAGATATCGCTAATTGTTTATAAGAAATATTAAAAGTTGTTTTCCTTATAACTGTTTCGATAACCATCCCAAATCGATTTTTTTTATTCTAAAACGCTGATGTTTCTTTTTATTTTTGAAACTAACACTTCTTAGACATTATTGGCAGTTGTTGTTAGTTGTCTAGGTATTGTTTGATAAGAAGATGGACTTCCTTATTAAAATAGGCTGTCCAGCAAGGAAATGTAAAAACTTGGAAGAAGAAATGTCAGCAATTGGTTTCCGAAGTGGACTGGAAAGGTAAAGAATTATGGAAGGAATTGACATAACGGAAACCCTGGTCTGGGAAAAGCCGGATAATAGAATAAAATAGACTTCTTTACTGCCAAAGACCATCCAGCGAACAACGATGGTCGAAGCTAAATAGAAGGATATTATAAGCGAAGGATTGGGCAAGTCGGTAATTTGGGAGAGATCATACTCAACCGTCACGTTTCCCCTCAATTAAGGGTACCCACATTATCGAGGCTGAGTGAGTCCCTGTGTGTGTCTGCAGATCCGATAGGAGAATACATAAATTAGCTTCGAAGAGGGTCAGCTCAGTTACTACGGCTTTGTAGCTCACAGCTCTACACACTTATATATGCATCCTTGTTTTTTTTTTTCTTGCTGTTTATAAAATAAACTTTTCCATGTTCTCCAAGTTTTCAGTAGATAAAAGCTAATTTAATTGGCTAAAAAGATTTAGTGAGAACAGGCTGTTTTTTAGAGGAAAGTGAAAATAATATCTCACTTTTGACTTGTGCTGTTTCTATCTCAAGTGGTGTTTCGAAATTAATTTGATAACGCATGCATTGATTTCAGCTGAGTAAATATATAAAAAAATGTCTTTCAATATAATTGTTTTGTTTAAATTATTTATTTACCTTTTTTTTTTTTAGTTTTCTACTTACGACTTACGAAAGCCAAGATTTAGAAGTCCTTTTTTCAAGGTCATTTAGAGCCCTGAGTCCGAAGACGATAATACTTTCAAGCAGATTATCGCAAATGCTAATTCGAAATAGAAAAATAGGCTCACTTACAATGCATGTGATTTTGTAGAATGGATAGAATAGAATAGAATAGAATAGAATAGAAAAGTAACTTTATTCTGGGACTAAGTCCCTTTAGAAAAAGAACCATAATATCTGGCCAGATACAAATCAAAAAGTGTTTAAAAAGTGCCACAAAAAGTAAAATAAATTAAAAGAACGAATCATTACAAGATATTAACCAATTAATGAGAATAAATAAATTAATGACATCAGATAAATGCATGAGCTAGGATGCAATAATTTTTTACATTATGGATATCCAGTATTGTGAGTGATCATTGCAGTAATGCTATGCTGCCATTCAACAGAACATCGTAAGTACCCGCTACAAGAAGGAACTGTTGTCAGCAGAAGTGTCCAGCCTGCGAACTAAGGTTATGTAGAACTTTGATTAAGCCGGTGTTGACCTATGCCTCACAAACATGGACATATAAAGAAAGGTAACTGCACAAAGAACTTAGAAAAACTTTGTTGGTAAAAAGACAAACAATTACACAGTCCAACAAACAATTACACAGTCCAACAAACAATTACACAACTCCACTATAAACTATACGTAACTAATCTAATGACTGAATGACGACGACAGACTATGATCTACGTCTTACAGCGAGGTATATCTACAATAGTGAGGGAAGGGGAGAGTGCTGACTCAGGAATGTAGGATCATGCGCCTTAACTCTTCCCATCTCAGGATGAGAAACTCTGGAGATTACGCACCTTAACTCTTCCCATCTCAGGATGTGAAACTCTGGAGATTACGCACCTTAACTGTCGATGAGAAAAGCTCATGAGACTATTCGAGATATATTCGAACGGAAAATTTTGCGACGATTATACGGCCCAGTGAGAGAAGGAGAAGATTTGAGGAGACGAAGGAACCAGAATACATTTTATGTTGTAGTCGTCATGAAATGTTGTCTCTTGTTGTGTTAAATTGCGATGGCTATGAGATTCGGATGGAGGAGAGTTACGTTCCCAAAATATTCCATGAAATGGGATTGACCACACCAAAAGGAGAGGTAGGCCCAAACTAAGATGGATGGATAGCGTTATGGCTGACTCCAGGATACTACTAAGAAGATAAAACGTTCCTTTCCAACTGGAAGGAAGTGGCAATAGGTCTAGTGGTAGGATCTAGAGGAGGTCAAGACCCACCCGCGGGTTGTGGCGCCAACTAGATAGATAAATGGTATTTTTAACTGTTCCAAATCGGGCACTGTTAGAGCTATTCCGGGTTGTCAATGTCAGAAACAAAGATTGCCTAAAATTACAACCATATTAATACTTTTAGACCTTGATTCATTTTTTTCTCTTTTAATTAAAAAATAACAAAATAATAAATGAATTACAAATACACTAGAGACATGAAATTTCGAACCAGCAGACCTTTGAAATTGTGACTGTTAATTTCATTTCCGATGATCGATTGGTTGAAATGAAGTGGAATCGTAATCATTGTCACTGAGGTATGTGAACTACATAGCTCATAGGAATCCGAAGCTGCCCGGCTCATAGCTCGAGTTATCAGTTGTGTGTTTTCAAAATGTCTTCAACGCTGAATAAGAACAATGATTCATCGAAACTTTCGTAATAGTCATTTGCGTTCCGTGCTATAATTAGGAAAAAATAAATATATCAAGACAATAGTGCCACTTGAGCAAACAATTACTCATTTTTTGTTTGAATACTGGCGCTAAATCATGTGCGATAAGATAATTTATTATCAATAACTAATTGCTTTGGGCTGAGAATGAAGTTGTTCCCGAGGCGGCGACATGAGCGTGATCAAAGTCTTGAAGGGCCTCTCCGTCGTCCTCCCCGTCATCATAAGCACGATGGCGACCATCATGATGTCCGGAGTCACCTACAACATGCTGGTTCAAAAGTCGTGCCTACCCGGAGGACCGCCGAAAGACATCAACAAGTTCATCTGCCCGGACACTAGCATCATAGACAACATCACTGGTTAGTACCTCTCTTCCATGTAGTTTATCTCCCCAGGCACTAGGATCACTGGTTAGTACGTTCATGCAGTTTATGGACCAAGACACAACCATAAGATAGACTACAGTACAGTACTCAGCACTTTCATGTAGTTAATCTCCCAAGATACCTGCATGATAGACAACATCACTGACTAGTACATACATGTTCATGTACCCGGAAACTAACATGATTGGTTAGTACATCCATGTAGTTTATCTGCCAAGATACTTGCATAATAGACAGGATGAGCGGTTAATTTGTAATGTAAATTACAATCTGATGCCTTCCCCTAAAAGACCTTTGACTATTCATATTTGGAATATATTCTGGAGAAAACAAAGGACAAAATATCATTCAGGAATGTATGTACATTTTAGGTCAATTTTGTATTTCAGTATTTGAATAGCTTTGAAATATAAGTCAAATTAAATAATAATATCACTGAAATCTGATCATTATTACCTAACATTCAGCTTAGTCTAAATTATAGATACAATTCCCAGAGCAGTTGTGACCCTATTAAAAACCTAACTGTAATTATTGCAGAGAGGGGGGCGGACACTAATGAAAGTTAAAATTAAAATGATTTGTTGAAGGCGGGTCGATCAGGATTTATTTTGTCCTTAGAATAGTTAAGGAATTATAATATAAAGCCGTGATTTCAATAAACAACAGTCCCGGATTTGTTTCTTATCAAAGTCGATAGTTTTTTTTCTAACTATATCTAAGTATCTCAACTATTATGTGAATGTTTAGTGTTAATATGTATCAGCGCACTAATACCGGGAATTAACTTTTCGATTTGCCTGCTGAAACTCTTAGGAACGTAATTCTGATTAAGTAAAAAGTATGGACGTGCGTAGGTGCCTTTGCTATGACAACTCCCTACCTCTGAAGCAAGTTACCAACACTTCCTTTTGAAGTGTGTTATTATGAGTGGAGGTAATGAATGTAAAAACTTTTGACCCTAAAATGAGAGTAATAAATCCAAATTTATCGAGGGTCAATGACCTATTCTTGATTAATATTTGCTAAGGGACTTCCTCTTCAGCTCACTCAATGGACCCCACCCTGTTGCAGATATCTTATCAACAAAGGCAGCCATCCAGGCCGTCCTGACGGGAGTGTTCGGTTTCCTGTTCGGCCTCCTCCGAGATCTGACAGGGCTCAGCAAACTGTTGATGTACGTAGGCGTCCTCGGCGAGCTGACGAGCACTTGCACCTCCTTCCTGTCTGCCTACTACTGGACCTCCTCTCCCTGGATCATGGCCATCATACAGGCCTTGGCGTCAGGAGGCTTCGGGGAGAACATCATGCAGATTGGATCGCTGTGTATCCTGATGGCCGAGTCAACGCCCGAGGAGTTGCCAATGAGGTAACCTAGTGGAGTGATCTGATTTTGTACTTGAGTCGGGTACTCTGGTACTCTGGTAGTGCAGTGGATGCTCAGTAATCTCTCGTCAAACCCAACTCAGACGGATGCCGAGTTCCATATACGTGTTTTGCAGAATTCGTGTTGACTTTCTCAGTACATTGTCATTATTTCATTCTTTAATCTATGATAAATTTGTACGTAATGTTTTCAGTATATTATTTTCATTAAAGTTCAAAACTTTATAGGCATGCAGGCCAATGTATTATCCCAATTTCAGTTGATTTGAAACAATGGGTGCTGCAGTGAGCGCCAAACCCGTTTCAACAATTCAAATGAATTTGAGGAGGTCATAGAGTCACAACCAATCCTTTAAAATCACGAAACACCGCGGGGAAAAGTTTTGAAAGCCTTCCATATCATTATTTAGGGCAAAATAAACTCTGACCACTTTGAGGGGAATATGAAACCTGTGTAAGAAGATTTTGTTTTCATTTCCTACTATCATTATTAGGAGTAACCTAAAACCAACAGTCCTTTTGCCACTGATGAAAACTTTTCTAAAATCTGATGCAAAGAGGCACAAATTGCCATATCTAATCCGTCACATAACTAGCGAATGAGATTTAACGAAATTAACAATTTTAATTATGTACTTGATTTATTGTTGTATTGCTAAAAACGGATTTAAATATTATAGAACAAAACTAACAAATATTTTTGAACTGATTCACCTCTTATGTTCCAAATATTGAACGAAAATATCAAGTAAAATTAATGAAATCCTATAATCCAGGATGTCAAATAGTCATTCCGAACAGCCATGATCCTTGAATCAAGAACAATTTGTCAGTGTCTTCGAACCCAATTATATGTCGGTGGTAAGAAACAGGGGAATCGGCTACAGACAGTCCGCCGCTCCATCATGGAAACCATGGTTTGTAGCTACGTGAGGTTGGGTCACCACCTCCAGCCCATCGGTCCTCCTCCAAGCAATATATGTTTGCAAGATTACTACAGTGCGCGGTTAAAGATTTTCATGATATAATATTGATCTCTATATTCTCATATATATTATATCTTGTTGTAGTCAATTATTTTTTTTCTCTAACTTTGCTAATTTCTGTTCTGATTCAGGCTGCAGTTGTACATAGCTTCGACCCTGACGACGGCTATGCTAGGTGGTTTGGTAACGACAATCGTGGTGACCAGCTTCGGATACCTCTGGCTGTTCACCTTGTGCGCCGGATTTCATGTCTTCGCCTTGCTCCTCACCGTCTTCCTGGTAAAGAGTAAGAACTATGACCGCAAGAGTTGGGGCGAGTCGCTGGAAGTCTTGAAGATGGTCTTCAAGTGGAGAGAGAACGTCGTTGTTCTTTGGATGATGCTCATCGCTTTGTCCATAGGACCTCTTATATTAACATGTAATTATTACTACCTAACTATACATAACCGTTATCATTGCAAAACAGCATTGTCACTACCCTGTGCTGAACCAATGGGTTGTAGTGCTACAGGTTTTATTAATGATAAACCGTCCAGCACTACTCTGTAAGCATGGCGTGTGGCAAAGTGTATGGCGGAAAATTCTTGATGAACTCTTTCTTCCATATTCGTCACTAACATATTGACGATTGTCAGGAAAGAAATCGAAGAGTGAGTGGAGAAAAGTGACCTTCGAGGATGGATTGCATCTTAACTCAAAGTATTTCTCCAAAAGTTTAGTTGTTTTGATTGTAATTATCATGTATTTTCTTAGCAAAACACCTTTGCAACTCCCCTTTTAAAATCCCCCAAGCTTATTTTATTTTTTTATGTTAGACAAAGTTCTAAATGTTTCATCTTTTTGATTTAAGAGGCAACAAAAATACTTTACTTTGACTTTCGTATCACTCGATTAAGAAATGCTCTCTAATTCTAACATACCACTTAATACAAAATAAAAGAGACAAAATAAGTTTGCTTCGAGCAAAAATCGAATCATGTGGAATATTGGAATATCTCAAAAGCTTCTGTTTTGCCATAGTTTTATTATTCAGTGAGATTTTCTATCTCGATATTTTCCATTTGCATTAGAAAAAAGTAATACTTCGTGTACACCGACTGCACCCCACGTTGTGAAGCTACAACTTACAAACTTCCTCAGAACTAATTTTGTGTTGTCGATACTTGAGAAATCAAAAAACAATTAATTATTTTCATAAGTATAAAAATATCTATTAATAAGTCTATATATTCTTCAGAGTTATTTTCTGTACCTAAAGTTTTTTAACACTAGCAACATCGCTGTAAGTATAACAAGATTGTTTTTATTTTTAAGATAGGCGTAAGATTCTTAAGATAAGCGTTTTGGTTATCCATAATATAAAATAGTCGTCCTGCTGACTGAGCCTGAATGGCTGTATCTGCACCAAGTTGTTACTGTCCTTGAACCCGAAGAGGAAGGGCAGTGGTGAATGAGTCCCAAAGGACCTGGTTACAGTTATCGCTGTAGCAGTGACTTTAACTATAGTCTGAGCGAGGTGACCCCCTCCAGCCTCTCAGCGAGATGACCGTTTGCCCAAACATCTACAAGCTCTATAATCCCAATTGAAATATGTACAAATTGAAGAAAACAAGAATACCTTTGCTTTGCTTTGCTTGCCAATAGCATTATCCAATAGCATCATAAGTAGACTATATGAAGCTAGCGTGTGCATCCCCTTAGGACTAGCAATAGTTATAAAAAATATAATACTTTAAATTCAATAATATTTTTTTTAATTAAATTTTCTTGTATCTGTTTTTCGAAGGTGAGGGACTATACACCTCAAAATATGTGCAGGTAGTTTTAAAATACTCCATGTACCAAAGCCAGTTCTTGGGACTTTACGGATTCCTGATTGCCATTATAGGTAATCCACAGTAGTTATTTGTTGTAATTATAACTTTACCATATAGTTGAAGAGGAATAATCGATTATATTGGCTTAAACAGGATCGATCGCTGGCCCGGCAGCGCTGAGGAAGCTGTTTAACTGCAACAGCCTGGCCATTGGGATCATTGCCTGCCTCTCAAGCAGTTTGGGCGCCGCTCTGCACGCCTTCGCCAACAATGACGTCTTATTCTACCTCTGTAAGTGAATCGATCATCTTCAAATGTTTATTAACCTTTAAATTTTGAGTAATAAAACGACAGATATAATTGGGGCTTAAGAATTAATAACAGTTTACTAGGTACTTACACAAGTTCTTGTGAATAAGTATTGATTTATTTTAGAGTACATATTTTAAACTTTATTGAATACTACTCTTCAAAGTAAATTCAATTTCTTCCATCTTCTTTCACCCATCTCTCTGTCTGTAATTAGATCCCATGCTTGATTAAAACTCCTTCGCCTTTGAGGCAGATGGTTGTTCAGATCCAGTGTTTACATTCTCGTAATTACAAAATATCTACCCGAGCTAATGATCTAAACTAACCGTAACCTAATGGTGACAGATCCTGGCAGTGCTTGGAATGAGGCGAAACATTGACTCCTTCCAGTTCCGATAATTTTCCTTGGCCAAACGAGAACTATGTGTTCCTTTTGATTGAAGCCAGGTTACTTTGCACTCAAACCTGCCTAATCTCTCTCTAGCTGTTAACTGTAAAGGCTTGCCTTCATTTCCCGACCGTCAAGAGCAGAGGATGGAGTACCTGATCTGATTACCTGGGTTTATCTGCAAGGCCCATATTCCCATCTGTTGAAACGCCTGAAACAAAGTACGGCAGTATTTTGATGAACAACTGATCTTCTTTGCCAAAACATTCTTTAGCGGCTTCCTTTGCGGTTAAGCCTTTTTTCCAATAAGGCTCAAAAGATCTTAAATCACTATTTGTTTTCTTCTGACATTGCAGCAGCGTTTTAATATAATAAATACTCCATAATCCAACTCAAATCACAAGACATTAAAGGAATGATTTAAAGCAAACTTTGAAAAAAAATAGTAGAAACAAAAATATTTTATTGAATTAGTTATGAAAGTTGGAATTAAGGGTTATGTTCATGTACAAGGACTTATGTAACAGTCTAGTTCTTATATTTTATAGGTGAATACACTAACACAAACTAAGATTCCAGTCCACAGTACTGTTGCCTGCGTGCTATCTAATGCAATTAGTGATAACTTACACTAATTAGTAATATCAACATTGTTAAACAATTAATGGTAATAACATTGCTAAACAATTAATGGTAAAAACATTATTAAACCATTTGTGGTAACTAACTTCATTGTTATCATCTTTAAATTCCTAATCATTGTAATTATTAAAATGATTACTTTTTATTTTAAGTATAAATACATAATATATATTTAATAATCATACAATAATACATTTAATTATCGCTTGAATATAATCACTGCTGGTAGTAGATCACAATTAGCATTTGATGAAAATGTAATGAATTATGTTTGTACATAAAGGTATAATAAACATTAAAGTGCGGCATTGGTTACATTGCAGGTGGACTCGCCTACTTTATGAAGATGGCCTCGCTGCCGGTGCCGAATACATACATCAAAGCCATCGTTGGAACCGACCAGCTAGGTCCGTCTAAACCTAAATCCTATTTTAAGGGCAATCTCAACCTTATTTAGCATGTTATATTGCTATAAAAATCAATTCAATATTAGGACCAGGATGGTTTGAGTGCTATGCTACACGATGGCAAATAAAGTGGACTTAAGGGCTCAACCAGCACAATAAGTTCTCAGCCGCCGTCCTGGTTTTATTATATTACCATACTTCATATAATATAATATAATATGAAACCTTCCTAAATGCCTATTAGATTATTAATATATTTTTGCCATTATTAAATTTGAATTTAATTCAGAGCAACTTTTATATCCAGCTATAATTCAATAAGATTTTTTATTCCCCATTACGTTCTCCATTGAATAACACTTGTTAACTTTAAATCTATGAATACATAACCGCATAAATATAAGACAATATGGGGGTCATTTACGCGATCGACATTGCGAATAGCACACGTTGACTTTGTTTTCTAATGCTTTCTGTCCCTGAAACTAGAGAAATAGAACGATATAACATGCTTAATAAAGAGAATTGTGAGTATCCTCTACTCCAAATATTTTTTTTATAACAACACAATATATATGATTTTATAAACCAATTCGGCGCAGGTACCTACCTCGGCATCAATGCCATCTTCAGCGCTTTCTTACCAATTGGAATGGCCAGGCTGTACCAAGAAGTCTCCGCGAGAAGCACGAAGACATGGCCTGGTGCCTTCTACTTAGTCTCTTCTGGCTGCTTTCTTTTCGTCGGTATTCTTTTCAGGTAAAAAAGAACAAATATTATTAACTATTTTTATTTGAAAAGAAAAGATATGTCCAAGACCGGGACTCGAACCCGGCCCGCCAACGTCTCTAGCGTGGTGCTCTCCCAACTGAGCTAACCTGCCTCGCTTCTCGGTCAGTCTCATCCTTTCTAATTTCTTAATCCTTTCTAATCAATAAGAAATAAAATAAAATAAATTATAATTATATAATGACGTAAGGCAACAAGATCCTAACTTAAGTAATGTTCAATGAACATTCTTCCCCTTATATACAACGCAAATTGCGAGAACACGGGGGATACGGGATCAGTGAAAAGAAAGGATGTGTCTGACCGAGAAGCGAGCCAGGTTAGCTCAGTTGGGAGACCACCACGCTAGAGACGTGGGCGACCCGGGTTTGAGTCCCGGTCCTGGTCATATCTTTTCTTTTCAAATAAAAATTATAACAATTATTGAAAAATAAATTATAATAATATATAATGAGGTAAGTCAACAAGATCCTAATTAAAGTATGTAATGTTCAATGAACATTCTTCCCCTTGTATACATCGCAAATTGCGAGACACGGGCGATATGGGATCAGTTTCAAATAAAAATATTTAATAATTATAACAATTAATAAAAAATAAAATAAATTAAAATATTAATGACACTGTTTCATTTTTCTAAGGGACATTTCTCAGGGTAGCCTCATTTAGAATGGTCATCTAGCGCGTGTCATTGCACCGATGAGTCATCTGAAAGATTTTTTGGTAGTTAAACCATCCCAACTCATCATCTGCCAAAATTAGTCTTTTACTAAGAGGAGGCTATAAGGTGTTTTCCTGTTGAGACCTGAATCGTATTATGAAGTACTGCTTTGTGCGTCTTAATTGCGCAACTGTGCCTTCCCGTATCGTCCTAAATCCATTTTACTGGCTACAAAAGAAACCCTGACTCCAAGCAGTGGACATTTATCTTAGGATATTATTTACAAACATTTAAGTATGTTATATTGAATAGTATAGTTAGAAAATAGTCGACTCGATAATTTTAAGAGTTGTATGAAATGGCCAGGAGATGCAGCCAATTATTACACAAAATAAGAATGATTTATTTTATTGTGCCTAAGTTTCGGCCTGTAGGTCATCTTCAGGGCAGCGAGGTGAAGAGTCAAACTTCAACCGACAACTCCCAGCCAGTCCTAATTCTCTTGTTATATTAATGAGACATCGCATTGAACCTCCATCCAATTCTTAATACCAATATACTTAATAAACTCCCTCGGGCTTATCTTTTCTTCTATACGAAACTAAATAGAAAAACAGATGTCAGTCTTATCCTGAAAGACCATGGCCTGAGTTTGGGCACTAAAATCCTCAAGATCTTCCTCCCATACCATTCCTTTACCAGGTCAATGGATTCTTCTGCAGCATCTTTCATTGTAGCGAGATAAATATTGATCGGGAGCATCATATAATGAGCTCTCAGAATGGTCCAATTGCAGGTCCCAAATCATTGGTATGCCTCATTGTGACTTGATCCCAATTGTGAATAAATGATTGTACAAGAAACAAATGCTTTATTGTTATAAACGATCAAATGCCCTGAAACTTGGTTTTCTGTCTCAGGTGTTCCAGGAAGAAGATTTTAGCCACTGTCAAGGCTAATAATTGTCAATACTAATAATATGGGAGTTCAAACATAATAATAATAGGGATATTAGAATTGCTGTAATAACAGAAATTGCTGTTAAAAACAATTAACATTATAGAACATTGTTCATCTGTTTCAGTATCAGTTACGTCTTGTACGTCGAACCTCACCCATCTGGTGAGGCAGAGAGCAAGGAAGACTTAGGAAAGATTGTAGAAAATGGGATCAGCACTTTGCCTGATGAAATCACCGAACTTTGATAGCGATTAAGTTCTTCCACTGGATTGAACTTAGCACTTAATTTCTTCAACTCTATTATTAAGTGCAAAAATTTGACTTTTAATTACCGATTTTGTTTAAAAGAAATTAAGATAATTTGGAGTTTATAGATTAATATAGCAGAAATATGTCGTTAACTTTTAATTTGAAATGATTTGGATCTGTATATATCTTTAAAATGTGAACTTCATAGTTTAGATTGTAAGATTGTGAACCAAATGATTGGATAGACCAGGTCATAGCCATATGTAGAAGCCAAGCCTCCCTTCTTGGACAAACCTTTTTAAAATGATTCCATAGAATATTAAAACAAAAATAATAATCATAATATTGCTTAAGTTATGTCCCCGATGTTGAAAGTTTTATTGAAGTGGCCTCAAATAAAATGTTGGAGCCAAGAAACTATTAATGTTGATGGCAGTATGTAGACAAAACAATTGTGTTCAAACTATATGAGATAAGTAACTATTAACTAGGTTTATGTACATAGGTTGATAGGTTGAATGTGTATATATTAAATATAAGTAATGCTAATTTAATTGTTATGGAATTATTTGAAAAAAAAAATGTTTTATTTTTTTATGGAATGAAATTAAATTTAAAATTATAATATATTGAATTATCTATGTAAAAAATATTATCTCGTCAAGTGATAGTGCTTTATTCCATTTGATTGATGGAATAAATAAAGATAAGTTATGTAGACATAGTTAACAGAACAATAATAATACGTCACGTGCCCTTCACTCATACAAGTAAACACATCTTACAATGTACAATATTGTCATATCTAATTATTTTTGTATAAATATTTTATATTTATTACTACTAAGTAATTTATTTTATTATTTCAAGTATTTATAATTTATATTTTGTCTCTAGAATAAGGCTCCGTTTTTTATTTTGTATATACAACACAATACTAATATTATTTAATTGTACTAAATTTCTAGCTATGTGATTAATTAATTGTTTGTTCAAATAAAATTTTAAGTTTTTTATATTATTTATTTATATAATGTTATACTAAGAAAAATTCAAAAACTCTTCATTCTTTACAGGACGTATGGTATTTAAAAATTGGGAGTTTCTGGTGAAACTTTCAAACATGTAAATTTCAAATATATGAAATATGTAAAACTTGAGTAATGTTTTCAATGGCAAGAAGTAATGGTTTAAATGCTCTATATTTAGATAAGTTATAAGTATCTATCAAATAGATTTAATTTTAGTTAAGAAAAAACTCTGTAAAGTGATTGGAAATTCTATAAAAAATGCTTTCTATGTATGAGGTATGATGTAAAAATGAAAGATATAAATATTTAAAATATATATATATACAATACAATAATAATTATCGAACATACTGAATGTTTTTATCGAATATTTTTATGCAAATAATTGATTCCTAAAAAAATCAAAAAAATTGGAAAGGCAAGTTATTTTTCTAATTAGATATTACTTGCCTTAATACTTTTATCCAGAAACTTAAAATTTAGAATTTACAAAAGAATCACACTTCCTCCTCTTCTATATGGGTGTTAAACGTGGCGACTAACTTTAGAGGAGGAACGCCCTATGGACTTTTAAGAACAGGAATGGCTGAGGATGTTTGCCCTGAAAAAGTACGAGTCTTCTGAAGAAAATAGAACCATAGAGAACATAGAATTGCAGAGCTTCCAAGTGTGATTATAGCATCACAATGGTTGAGATGTGCTAGTAATGTTATCAAAATTCTTGAAAAGTGAATAAGCGCTGTGATGACTGGTAACCAAAAGCGGAAGTTTAAATTAAGACATAGGAAAACAGATCGAGCTATCTCATTCCCAAAACCACTAAAATTATTTATCTTCAAGGATTTATAGCAACAATATTTAAATGGGACATTATTATATGGATTTTAATAATGCACGTAATAGGCTGGGGAACAAGAAATCCATTATAATCTCGTTAGGTGGCTGTAGTGATTGATATATCATAAAGTATCGATCAAAGAATTGCAAGTTTATGCTCGTCAAAGTGACATTTCACACTAAAAAAATTGTTCTGCTGTTTTTTGTTTGTTCCATTCAGTTGTGAGTTACAGGGTGTTAACAATGGAAGTCAACAAAGAGAAAATTCGATACATTTGATAGTTCTTCATTGATAAAGGCGAAAATGCAAGCCAGGCCACTGAAATTGTGAATGGTGCCGATACTGTAACAGCTAATTACGTGCAATTTTGGTTTCGTCGATTCCGTTCAGGCATTTTTGATGTTGAAGATGTACCTTACACAGGCAGGCCCGTCGTCTAAAATGTCAATAAAATCACAGACATAATCCACCACATATTCCGGACCTGGCACCAAGCGGTTACCACCTTTTTTCTCACATTATAAAACTTCCTGAGTGATAAGAAATTGGGATCAAGAGAAGATTGTGAAAAAAGATTACTAGAGTTTTTCGCCAATAAGGACCATGACTTCTACGAGAGAGGAATTATGAAGCTACCTTTAAAATTGCAACAAATTATACAACAAATCGGTGCATACTTGACCCAAATCGGACAATCCGAAACATCTTAAATAAAGTTTTGAATTTCACGCAAAAATAATGGATTTCTTTTTCCCCAACCTATTATATGTAATTATAGTATATGTAAGGTGTATAGTAAATAAACTACATAAAATTGTGTGAAACATTAATTACTTTTTTCATTTATTCAGTATTGATAAAAAAGATTGCAGTTGATAACAAAAGGGATTAGTGCCACAGATGACCCTAAACTGTTATTTGAAAAATAATGAGTATTATGTAGAATATTAAATTTTATATCTCAATAATACTGATTTAGTAACATCTACATATTTAGTAACATCTACATATTTAGTAACTGCTACATATTTAGTAACAACTACTAATTATAAAACATAGACTAAAAATATAAAATAACAAGTACATTATAAAAATATATTTTCATTTCATATACTGAAATTTATATGAAATAATCAATGAGCAATTTTCAATTATAGTTTAAAAACAATAAAAGTTTTATTACTTGTGTATTTACATAAAAAAGTATATTATAAATTGTCATCACCTATAATCTGTCATTTAGATCTTGGATAATTATTAAATCAGGCTTGGAGATACAAAAAGGGGTAAATCCATATTTTATCATTTTTAATTTTTATAATGTTTTCTCACAAATTTAGCGTCCTCTACACCGCTGGTACATGGTTCACCATTCAAAACATGCCAAATCCAAAATGTTTCTAAAAATAGTTGTCTCAAATAAATAATCACCCGAATTATGGGTATTTTTTGTGTTTCCTGAAAAAATTTCAAATTTGGATTCACCCCCTTTTGCATCTCCACGCCTCAAATATTAATATTATTTTAATGGCTAAATTATCTAACTAATTAATACCAACCCATTCAAGAGTAACAATTATTTTCCAATAATGTTTATGCTACTGCTTAGTATTAATTCTAAATAACTTATCTTCTAAAGAAAGAAATTTATAATGATTTTCTTCAATAAGACCATCAAAATTCCGAAAGAAAAGCTATTAACTATAATTGATTTTTTTCAAATATATGTTTGAACTGAGTACTTGTACTTCAAACTTATACATTTCACTCATTGCACCATTTGACATGAAATTATCTCAAATATAATAAATGAAAGTAATTACAATGTAATTTATTAATATATATACTTCTATTATAACTATAATTATTTAATTACATGGTTTATTTGGGTATATGAAAAACAGACAAAATAATAAACAAGAAATACAAACATGTATTTTTTCTAGTGGTTTAAGAAGAATCATGTTGAACATTCCGCAAGAACGGCAAAAGAGATTGTGCTGTTGAAACTGTTGCATTGAGCGCAGAGGCAGCCGTATCTGAACAGGAGACGATGATCCATCCGAGAAGTATGTAAAATGCTGCGGAAGCCATCTTGTCCAGAACATATAGCCTAAGAATTTCAAAAAGCATCTTAAAGGTTTGTTGCTTAAAACATCATTAATAAAACATTTATTATTCAATTAATCAAATGTATATATTTTTTATGCTTCAATATATATCCTAGATTCTCTAAAGTTCCTTAATTTTAGTTGATTTTAAATAATCAACCACTTGATTAAACAGCTTATAGCAATGATAACTGGTTAAATATAAATAATAAAGTTATTTGCAATTAAATAAAGCAGAAATATTTGCCATTGAGAAAAAATTTGGGTAACTAAAGCTTTTACAAACTGGAAACTAAAGATTTAAAAAAAAATTTCTAATTTGAGAAATACATAAATTACGTAATCCTTATTGCTAACACTTTAATAGAAAAAAATTACTTTAAATGCTGATTTAATCAATAATTTTCTATCAAATAATAGTTAGATAGATAAAATTTTATTTGTCTTTTGGGGCTTCCCCATACAAATAGAGCCCAGCTTGGCAATAAATTACAATATTATGATTTTATGTAATAATTTATGTACATATCATTTCAAAACTAAAATTTACTAACACATTCTGGTTTTCAAAACATAAATAACAGAATAAAGAATAAACAATTACTGGTGCTTAGATAGAAACAATAAAAAAAAATAAAAAAAATATTACTTTAAAGATAAACTAAAAACAAACACTTAATAGAAAATGGTCTATGATAAACAATTTAGCACTTTTTGAACTCCCATCATGTAATAATACACTTTATGTAACTTATCTACACTGCTGATATTGAGTATAGCTTGGATACTTTGGTTATCAGAAGATTATAAGATAAAGTGTTGAAGAAATTGTTGTCTATATTCATTGTGTGCTGGGCAGTGATCTATTGTAGATAAATTTATTGCATGAAATACAGGTTTCTTGAGACTCGAACAAAAAAGTTGTGTTTTCCCATAGATTTTGATATGTTCTGGATCAGGAACTCTTAATTGGCTGACACATTTCAATTTCTTTATATGAACTTTGAATGTGAGGTACGTTTCGGGGTCGGGAGCATTGTAACTGCATAGAATTCTATATAAAGGGTAGTTAGTTGAATTTAGAGTTCTTTGAATGTCAGCTGAGAAATAGTGGTTGTGCTTTTTCCAGTATGTCGTCTTTGTATCGAAGAAGTCTGTTTGTATGGTGAACAGAAAGCTCTTCTGCAAAGGCATTTAGCTCGGCTAGTATACTCCAATTTCTTATCATGCCAGTATAACAGTTTGAGCTGTTTAAGCCTTGGAGATTTATGAAAGATAAGAGTTTTGGATTTGCTTACATTTAATGTAAGAGAATTGTTACAACAATACACCTGTAATATTTTTATGTTCTTCTGTGCTCCATGCCAACTATTGCTTAATAAGATGATATCATCAGCTAGAAGGAGCAAAGTCACCTCGTGTAAGGTATCTATGTTTACACCTGCTGCTCCTTTGTCATGGAAGAATTGTACTATGTCGGAGATAAATAGCAAAAACAAGGTTGGGCTCAGACTTTCGCATTGTAAAAGTCCTCAGGTGATGTCAATATCATCCGAAAGTTGTTCATTAACTGAAATTTGGGTTGATGCATTGTCGTACAGCATTTTAATAATTTTGACAATTTTTCCTCCGATTCCTAAAGTAATAAGCTTTCTCCAAAGGAGCTCGTGATTAACTGAATCGAAGGCTTTTTTGAGGTCAATGAACGTGGCATATAGATATCTTCCTTCTGTTTTGAACGCTATTCCGATTAGTGCCGAAAGAGTGAAGATATGATCAGTGCAGCCTCTTCCGTTCCTGAATCCTGCTTGCTCTTCGGGTATTAGATTCTGAATTATCCTCGCAACGATGCCGGTAAATAATTTAGCCATCGTGTTCAGTAGGGATATACCTCTGTAATTATCAACATCGCTTCTATTGACTTTTTTAAAAAGTAAGTAGAGTTTGGATTTAGACCACTGGGTAGGTAATTTTTCTTGATCAAGAACAGCATTAAATAAATTCAAAATATAGTGTTCCCACTTTGGGGTGAGATTCTTAAAGTTTTCATAAATTATAAGGCCAGGTCCGGGAGATTTGTTGTTTTTAGAAAGATTGATAAAAAACTGCAGTTCCTCTAGCGTTATATTAGCTTCTAGAATTAAGTTGGTGGTGGGAATGAATTCTAAAATCTGAATGATTCGCTCCATTCTTCTATGGCTACTGCATTTTCATTGGGTTTGTATGATTTCAGGGAATTAACAGTTTTCCAAAACTGTTTACAATTTTTTATATCCTCCAGGTTTTTAATAATTTGAAATCTAAATTCTTTTCTCTTGTCATTAATTAATGTTCTGAAGGAATCCCTTGTTTAGATGTAGCTTGTAACACTTGCGGAAGAAAATTGGATTTAACTAATGCTCTATATTTTCTCTTAACTTCCCTTTTCAGATTGATGCATTCTAAATCAAACCAGGGTTGATTAGGGTGAAACTTTCTTCGGAGGTTTTTTTATTACAAGCATGCCGGCAGAAGACATACTTTCATGCAAGCATTCAATAAAATTCTTATAGAGCTGGTTTACATCATACAATTTTAAGTAAATTTTCTCACTGCAAGGCAAATTTGTTCTGAATAATATACTTTTGTTCTCTTCCCATTTAACATGTTTTTTGGGTTCCATACCAATATAGTTAAACGGTCGAGGATTTGGTAAGCATACGTGTGGTTTCACGGAAGTAGCACAAGCTAAATGGTCCAGAAAATCAGACATGGCTATAACTTCCATATCATCTAATATCTCTAGTGCCATATCAATAGCGCTTTTTCCAACTTTAGAAATAAATGTGAACTTTCCGGGACTGTCAGAAAGGGTCCTGCTGTTGCATAGTATGAGACCTATGATTCCATCACTTCCACCAACTGTTTTCCTCGTCTGTTAACATCTTTATGGCTGTTCGTCCTTGTAGCGTAGATATTTGAGTTGTACAACATTTCTTCTTCCAAGCAATTCAGGTCACCTATATGACTGTTAAAGTCACCATTGATAAACAAGTTAGTGTTCGAATAATTCAGTAATATTTCCATAATACTGTTACATAGTTCTTCCAGTATTGTATCCATAACACATACAGGGGGCAAGTGTTTCCAATTGTTAATAGTTTGTTATTAATTTTAATATTGATAAAAAGCCAGTAGCGGTTGGTATATACAATACTTGTTCCTGAAATAATGGAACTATGAACTATCAAATAATAATTATACTCATAAAATTATTTGTATAAAATAGATGAGTCTAAATAATTATACTTACATCTTAAGAATCATACGACATCTTGGAATCGAATTTGGGTCTTCTTTCATTACAAAATGCCTAGCTCCGAGAATAGCAGATTCCATATATGACTCTATATCAATCTTTTCAAAATCCAAGGTAAACCTAAACATAATTTGTCTTTGTTAATATCATTCAAGTACAGTTTTTCAACGGTTATTAAAAATTCTCAGCAATATAAATATGCAATTTATATTATAAAATATTGTGTAAACTTAAAACTCTTTGAAAAATAAAGATATCAAGTTTTTTAACACCAAACTATTAAGGAAACCATCAATTGAGGAAAAAAAGTGGGGAAACAAAAAAAAATAATACAAGACTTTGTATATATCTGCAAAATTAACTTTAATTTTAAAATGTGTTTGTCAAATAAACTGTAGATACATTTCGATAAGTTTAACTTTGTCTCATTAAAGGCTTCTTTACTATAGCCTTTCACATTCACATTATCTTTTCTTCACATTTTCATTTTATGAAGCAATGTAGTAATCTTATGAAGTAATGTTGCCAGGGATATAGTCATTACACCGAATAATGCCAGGGAAAAATTACACACACCAATAAGTAAAACTATTCTCTGAGCCTAATGTCATCCCCTGCCAATAAAAATAGCCCTGAGGAAGACCTGCAATGTGGGTCAAACGTTGGCTTACCAATAAAAAGTTCTCCCTATATATGAGAATTTTCTTGACCTAATCAATCAAGGACTACTTTCTTCCTCTTATTTTCATCGATTAGTACAATTTCTGTTATATAGAAACACTGACTATTTAGGCCCAAGATTATTTAGGTATTATTTAATTGACAGAAACATATTAAATGTCTGTTGGATTGTAATGAGACATTATAAATTCACTGGTTTATTAGATTTTATAAATTTACTTAGCTTTTCATAAATTATATTCTATTTAGATGACAAAAAAGGAAGAATTTTTTCTCAGAAACATCAAAAATAAAAATGTTTAGTTTTTAAATGACCTGGAGGTAAGATTTTGAAGGAATTCTTAATTTAAGAAAATTCGAGAATAACAAATAATCAATTATGTTTAGTTAACTTATTTAATAATCAAATTACCATAGGGTTATTTCTGTTTTGATATAGTTTATCAAGTATAAAACTTACTTGTCTCGATCAAATGAGTTTAGAGATGAGCGAAGTTGTAGTAACTTTTCATTTTTAAATTTCCATTCGCGGGTCGTAAAATATTGAAGAACAGCTAGCCCAGCTTGAACTTTCCTTTGAACCCTAAGCATGCTGAAATATATAAAGTAAAATATTATTTTATTTTATTTTTTTAATTTATGATAATATGTCTTAAAGATTTATGATCATAGAATATCAGATATCACTATCTATATAGAATCACTATATTATCAATGTAAATAGACAAATTATTTAGCTTATTAATCAATATACAAACCAATGTATTATGGTTAAATAGCATTAATTTTTCCTTAAAATAAATAAATAACAAATAATAAATAAGCTATTGTTATATGAAAATAATTATTTTGTAAGGTGCTAAAAAATCTAAAATTAAATTATTTTATGATCAAAGGTAATGTAAATACAACTAAATAAATAAGACTTAATAAATAATAAAATAATAAAAATGCTATTAATTTTCATTTCGTAATCCTGATCAACATTACTAAAAAAACAGTAATACTTGTTGGAGGATGGAAATAGTTGGGGAGGTGCAGTCAAAATAAACACCAAATAAGTGAAGACTTATATTTTATTTATGCCGACGTTTCGACCTACTTTGTAGGTCATCTTCAGGGCTATGAGAGAAAAAACAAACAAAAGAAAAATAAATATTAAAAAACATTACAGTACCAAGAATATAATAAAATATAGAGTAATAGAAAAGTAGAACAAAATAGTGAAGGATATATTAATAAGGATATTTGAATTAATTATGAAGGATATATGAATAAAAAAATTACAGAATAAATGTACAGAAGGGTGATAATGCAAACAAAATACAAAGAGAAAGAAAAATGAGAAGGTACACAGAAAGATACAAAATGAAAAGTATAAACATAAAAAGGTGAGATATAAAAGTATGGAAAACCTAGTTTAATACAGATAAAATATAAAATGTATGAGAATAAACTCCTAGAGTGTTACATAAGTAAAATGAAAGAAAATTGATACAAAATAAAGAACAAGAATATGAATAAGAATTGATACAAAAGAATAAATACAGAAGAAATATGTAGAAAGTAATGAATAGGAGTCTCGTTGAATGACAGGTAGAGAAGTAAAATTTTAAAATATAAGTATGGGATGTTATATAAATGTACATAAATAGAATGAAGTTATATTAATACAAAATATTGAGGTAAATATAGAAGAAACATATAGAAATAAAGATATAAAATTTCTTGTTTGCAAAATTTTGAATTTTTCAAATTTTGTTTGGAAAATTTCATGGATCGCTGAGGTGGCTAGGCCCCACGACAGTTAGGTGGAAAACCCGGATTCGAGTCCCGGTCCTGGTCATATCTTTTCTTTTCAAATAAAATATTAAAAACATTATAACATCTAACAATAAAATAAAATAAATAAATTATAATAATATATAATGAGTTAAGTCAATAAGATCTGAAAATAAAAGTAATGTTTAATGAACATTCTCCCTGTGTATACATCGCAAACTGCGAGAACACGGAGATATAGGATCAGTGAAAAGAAAGGATATGTCTGACCGAGAAGAGAACCAGGATGGCTGAGGTGGCTAGGCCCTACGACGCTTAAGTGGAAAACCCGGGTTCGAGTCCCGGTCCTGGTCATATCTTTTCTTTTCAAATAAAATATTTAAAAATATAAAATTTCAGTTTGAGAAAGGAGATAATTATAAAAAGTATGATGCTCAATAATTTTGAACTCTTTGATTATGGATGCCAAAGTGATGAAGGGAGAAATAGGTGTGAAGAATGGAGATGGAGAAGGATGAAGAGAAGATATAAATATTAAAATGTGTACGAACCAAATAGAAAGAGAGGCGGCAGGGTGAACCCTGTAACTGATAAATTTAAATATGTTACAAAGCAAGACTGATGCGCTAACAGCGATATCTAACAGCCAAAAATATAACTAAGAAAGAGAATATAGGAAAATGAGGGAAAATGCATTAATAGGTGAATTTAATGACACGTGAATAATGTATAATAATATTAAAGTAATGACAAAAGAGAGACAGCAAAGAGTTTTAATGACTACATTAATGGGAAATGGTAGAAAGATAATAACAATAAAATTTATGTCAAGAGGTCATAATGTGTCATAGAAAAAAAGGAGAGTTTATAAATAAATATAACGGAAAGAAAGTGGGAAGCAGTAACAAAGTAAAAAATTTAAGGTTTTTTGAGTAAATTAAAAATTTGGGAGTAGGTTGAGGATAGGTTATGTGAGTCTGTCTTGAGATTGACAGTGGAGGAATCTAAATTGAAGTAGATGGTTTCAGAGAGGATGGCTTTATCATAATTGGGAACAGAAGCAAGAATAGACGTCTTTTTAAACTTTAGAAGCGGTTTGGTTATGGGAGGAAGTGGCATATTTGTGTTGGGTAATACAATCTTTAAGGAAGTTTTTAGTTCCGCCGATGAAGCAAGAGTTGCAATTGGGAGTGGAGCAGGGGATACAGTAGACAATGTGTGAGCGTTGTTTAAGGGGAATAGGATCTTTGACACAGGTATAAATATTGGAGAGTTTGTTATGGAATTTGAAGGCGATGTGTAAATTGGGGATAGAGGAACATAAGGATTTATGAATGTTTTTTGAGAGGGCGGGTATATATGGCAAGGATCTGTATATAGGGGTAGATGGCGGATGTGGAGACCGGGTGGGGGGGGGGGGTTGTAGTCATGGATGAGTTCATTAACAATATAGGGAGGAAAATTGTTTTTAAAAGGATTTCTTTGATGCGGTGGGTTTTATGGAAGCAGGGGCCAGCGAGGGACAGGCCACGGTGGATGATATTTCTGGCGATGTTAATTTTTTGGTTGTTGGGAGTAGTCTGCCAGAATAGGTAGGTTTTGTATACCAATCAGTGGATAAGGTGTGGTCTGGATTTCTAATGATACGGAGGTCAAGAAAGGGTAAGGATTTATTAGATTCTTGTTCAACAGTGAAATGGATGGTATGGGTTGAAGGAAGATAATAATTCTGGAATAATGTTGGGATTTAGGATAAGGAGGAGGTCGTCCACATATTTCTTAATGAAAATAACAATGTCAAGGAATAGGGGTAGAATGGAGTCGAAAAGGTCATTTAGGACAATATTGGAGAGGTTAGGAGCGAGGGGATTTCCCATGGCAAGTCCAGAAATTTGGTTAAAGAACTGTCCATGGAAGGTAAGGTAGCCAGATTCACAACAGAGTTTTTAAGGATTGGGGGTAAGAGGACCGATTGAGAGAGGTATGAGGTTCTATGAGGGGGCAGTTGTTATCTATTATGAGGAGGGCTATATCTGAAGGTGTGTTGGTAAATAAGCTTTCTACATCAAAGGAGGTGAGGACATAATGATCAGGTATGGTGAGGGATGTTAATAGATCACGTAGGTGAAATGAGTTTTGGATATCATATGGGTTCTTACGGCTGAGGACTTGTAAGGATGCAAGTAAGAATTTGTTAAGTTTTGTTGATGGCGAATTGATGATAGATGTAATAGGACGGAGGAAGTTAATAGGTTTGTGGATTTTGGGAAGGTCATAAAAGCGGGGGGCTAAGGAATTCTAGGAAATGAGGTTTCTGTAAACAGGGTATGTAATTAATTTGGAATTGATAAGGCTGTTTAGGTGGAGGTTAAATCGTTTTTGGAGAGAAGGATCTCGGGGTGTAGGTTTATAGGTGGAAGTATCTGAAAGAAGAGAATTCATTTTGAGGCTGTATTTAGAATGATTTATAATTACTGTTAAGTTGCCTTTGTTAGCTTCAGTGACAATCAAGTCGTCATGGGATTTTAGGAAAGAACGTGTGAGAGATAGGTCCTTAAAAAACTGTGGGGTGAAATTAGAAGGGGTGGAATGGGGGTGTTGATGTGAACGGTGGAGGAGGGGGTCATAATGAATATATTCTAAGACAGTCAAAAGATCCAGTATAATTTTTTGAAGGAAGAGGAGGGTGCAGAAAAATTGGGTCCTAAGAATAGAATATTATTAACATGTGTGGGGATGTTAGTGGAAGAGAAATTGCGTACTCAGTTGTCATCTCCTTTTGGGTAGATTTTTGGAGATGAGAGATTTTTGGTAAAGGAAATTAAATTTGGAGATGAGTTGGAGTTTTTCACGTGACCTAGTTGTGGTGAAAGTGGATGTTATAAGGATGGAAAGGTTATTCATATGGTCTTGGGTAAGGTGACTAGTTAAAAATTGGGTGAGAGAAGAAATATGTAGATTCAATGAGTAGATGTGTTGTATATTCTTCCATGTTTTAAGATTCAGCAGAGATTATTTAAATTTTAATGAGAAATTACATAATGTGGGATTTAGGGATTTTGATGTGGTGACATGATTGAGGGCATTGACTATAAAATTTGGAAAATGGGAGTTGGATCGGCATTCAAGGAGGAAAATGCGTTGTTCTAAGCGATGAGCTAAATGTTTGTGCAGGGGAGCATAGGTGGTTGATGTGGGATTTTAGGTTTGGACCTGAAGATTCGATTGAGGAGTAGGATAAATTAAGAGAGAGAGTAGTTGAGATAAAAGGTGGGAAGGCAGTTCCATCATAGCTTAGATAGTTATGGCAATCAGAAGTAATATATAATAGAATAATAGAATATAATAATAGAATAGAAAGGCAAAGTTGTAGTGAGGAAGCAGATATTAGATGATATCTTGAAAAAGAGAAACCAGAAGGGCGATGTTGAGGCGAGGAGGTAGAACACAGCTGATGTCTTGAAGAAGTAAGATCTAGATGCAGAGGTCGGGATGTAGTAGTAAGAGTAGCAGGAATATTTTGGTTCTGAATTCTAGTACTGCAACGTAAATATATAGAAGAGAAGTACTGTTTTTGGCCCCGAAACGTCGGGACAAATAAAAAATAAGTCTTCATTTATTTGGTGTTTATTTTGACTGGACCCCCAACTATTTCCATCCTCCATTAGATCTTCCAGTCAACTATTTTCCTCTCTATCAGTAATACTTGTTATTGTATATAAATAATTTAATCATTTACAGTTGTTTTTTTTAATAAGACTATATCTACAATATCTCCTTATACATTTATATATGTACCTCAAAAAACTCAGAAACAATATATCAAATTATCCTATTTATTTAGATACTTACAATGTTTTTTGTCCAAATATCAAGAGCAAGAAGTCGATGAAGTATGCAGGGAGCCAATGGAAGAATATGGTTGAAAGGTCATGAAACAGTTTGGTCTTGTAAGGCCTTCCATTTGGGTACCAAAGCATTGTCTCGAAAGGGTAGTTCAATGCAATTTTCTTTCCTTTTTCAAGCATTTCACCCCAAGTAATAACACATGTATCACTTTGTGTCAAGTTCACAACTGGAATGTCTTTAGGCCTGTTATATAACAATTTTTTTTTTTATACAAATAGAAACTTATATATTGTTGCTTTTACTTAAATCAATACTTATACCCCATGGATGCAACCCAGCCCATCTTGAAATAATTTACATACCTTTCAAAAGATTTTCCTGCAAACTTAGGAATAGCAACCATTATGCCGTTGATAGCCATGTCGACGGGTATCATCTCAGCGCTATATTCGCTGTAACAGTGCATTGATCTGATCACTCCCTTAGCTCCACCAATGAGGATTCCAACCGGTCCATTTAGATTGTCCACCCAACCTGCCATCGGCTCCTTCGAACTAGGAATCACTGTCAAGAAGTTACTTTAATTTTGTATCAATCTGTGAAATAACATAATTGCTCCTAAAATATCATCAAAATAGACTAAAAATAATATGTGGATTGTTTATAGGAACTGTGTCATCCAATGGAGATATCATCAATAGCATTAATTATATTGAGTTATTTTTCTTTAATTCTTCTTCTGAAGTCTTTTATCTAGATCCCCGTGGCTTTATTTATGAAATAGATACAAAAATATTTGTGGGTTTCACAGCTCCTCCGTTGAGGAGTTTGACTTAAATAATTATGTCAAATGATCTTTTTACATTCTGCTTCTACATCTTTATTGTGGTTTATCTATTGAATATATTGCTATTACATAAATAGTCGAGATTAGTTAACAACAAAAAAATTGACACAATATTGACTCCTGTTCCTTTTTTTTTTATAGGTCAGCTCTCGATACTTTGTCTATTTGATCCATTGGTCATTCTCAGATTTAGTTGTATTAATTCCTATTACTTGGAATACACGTTAAGATCACACACTACTCTGAACATAAAATTATTACTCACACACAAACACATATATATCAAAAACTTATCTCACATAGAAGTTTATTCTATCTCAGAAAATGTTTATTTAAAAAAAATAATAATAAAAGTCATGTACATAAGCATTTACCTATAGAAGGCCTGAGAATGCAAGACGGTACCTCTGGATAGTTGTCAACGATCACACCCTCCGCTAGCCTTTTCGAAAAAGTGTATGAATTGGGATGAGGCCGTAACAAGCTGCAACCAAATGTCATTATAGAAGATAGAACATAAACTAATATTACATAATATGATAATCACAATGTTATAATATAATAGAAGTATATTGCCGTCGAGGGATCTTATGATCCTATTGATAACCGTTTGGATAAAACTAAGGCTAAGGTTTAGTCTTCATAGGTCCAAGCCCTTTTAGGATCATATGGAAGAACATAATTAAAAAGCAATAAAGAAGTCGAAGAGGACACGGCCAATTGGCTGGCAATTGGTACACAAGATTTCAGGTCATGCAGGAGAAACACGAGAAGAAAGAAGAAAGGTCTGTGTATAACATTATTTAGAAAATATTTACAAAATAACTACCATTTAATAAATGATTCATAACAATAGTAATTTATGTTTCTTCAAATGATCCAAATTAATTCAATCTTCTTTTTTCTTATTATTTTGATTCTGTATAATTTGAAGAAGGTAAACTTAGAATGAAATGTTGGCTTATATAATCTAACAGTCTAATATATATTATACGTATACTAAGTAATATCTTATATCTATACTAAGCATCCTATATTAGTGCACAAACTGTAGCACTGAGGTGTCCTGCCATACATTTCAGTCTTGAAAGAGGTCCAAGATTTTACTAATTTATAATGAGATGTTATCGTTTACCGGCATCCATCAGCTTTGTTTTATTTAATACAATTATAATGCAATAAAAATATTTTGTTTCAATATTACAATATATGTTAAATGTGTCATCGGATTAGAACAATCAAGACAAATACTTAATTCATATCTCCAGTCCAGGCTATGAACATGGCCAACCACTTATTCGTGCTAATTTCTTATTATAATTAACAAATAAAATCTTAGATATTAATAAAAATTAAATACTCACTCGGGTGTTATTTTTTCTAAGGCATCTTCAGGGAGCCAGTGTGACATCTGGATGACATCCATGGGGTTATAAGAAGGCGGGTATGTCTGTTCACCCATCACCTCCATCTCGCAGTGACAGAAAGCGGTAGATATGTGAACTAAAAGCTTTGCAAAGAACAAAAACAGAAATTTGTTATTTATAATAATATCCTTTTAACATGTTTAGAATTTTGTTTATAACACTTCTAGAACCAACCGATTGCTCGTTTAAGGATGGGTTTACAGGTGTGCCAAAACTACATCTCTGATTATAGAGAAATATAATTTCTGTAACTCTTTTTTTTTTACAATGATTCGTCTCATGGTAAAAAACGTGGTATATAGGGAACAGTATAGCACATAGACCAGAGATGTCAAACTCATGGTCTGTGAAATGTTCTGAAATAAAGCGATTAAATAAGAAAACTATGAAGTAATGTTACTAATCAAATTCTTTCAATAGCTGCAACATAGTCCAGAATATTCAATTTATTGGTACCTAATGTTACTATATTATCTAGCAGCAAGGCCTTATTTTGCCATACTGATGTCAATAATGAGATATCAAAAGAAGAAGAATGTCAACAAAATGTTGAAATTACTGAGTAATGATGGGGCCTTCCAACAATATTGCAATACATACAAATTTAGTAGAAAACCTGATATAAATGTTTATTATTAAAGCCAAAAATTATATATCAAAAAGGTTATGTAAATGTTGGTACCTTTTTAACTAATTAACAGCAAGGCAGATAAAAAAGGAAATAAGAGCATACAGTAAAATATATAACTATCTAATGAAATAAAAGAATATCCAATATTGTATTGTATTGTAAACATGCAACATGAAGTTTAGATCAAAGCCACCAAAGTCTGAGCCCATAAACTTAAAAAATATATATATATGTATTTCCAATTTTTTTGTTAAAGAATAATCTATTATTATCTTTCGTAAGTTTACCTTATTCATTATCTTTTGTGATTTAAAGATATTTATTAACTAACCTGTAAGTTCTTTATTTTCTTGCAGAGCTGAACCACCCTGAGGGTTCCTTCCGTGTTCATGTTGATGTTCTCTTTTAGCTTGGCTTCGAGCCTCAGCGACGCTGCACCGTGGACTACAATGTCCACTTCTTTGATCAACTTCTTTTCATTTTCAGGAGACAAGCCTAGATCTGGAATGGAAACATCCCCAGCAACGGCTATCGCTTTCTCCAGCACGTCTGGACACTCAGTTTGGATCCTGTTGAACAACTGTCAACAGATTGAGGGAATAAAGTTAAGAAAAGTATTCATGCTTGTAAGTACAAAATATAAATCATACTTAAGAATTATATATTACAGTGATAGTGAGCTAATGCAACATAAGAGAATAAAATAAGTTTTTTGTTTCTTTATTGGCGATATCAAGGCTGCTGTCGGAGCTCTGTTTAGATCCCAGGGTAAAACAATGCGACAGAACTACTACCATTCAATGCTTAATGTGTTTAATGTTACCCAATAACATTGATATATGGATTATGGCATTATGAAAACTGACAAATATATTATAAGAAGAGTTTATTGTTGTCTTCATAAAATAAAACTATATTGTTGCTAAAAACTTATTAAGGATATTATAATTTAATAGTAATTACTGAGGTAAATCATTGATGATAGAGTATGAACTATTTTTTTCAACAGTTCACAACCAACACCATCTTTATCCCATGGGCTTGTGGTCGAGGTATCCTAGATCTAAAGGATTCCCCAACTTTTGTAAATGCTTAATATTTTATAAATTTTGTTATTTTTCAGAGTTAAATCAAATAATGAATTTAATCCTTAAGTTGATTATTGCTAAATAAACCAAAGTTGGTCTGAAAATAAATTTTCTAATATGAAGGGGTTGATTTCCCCTCGTCCAGCTATATGTAGCTTTCCACAATTAAAACTTTTGAAAACCTAAAGCAGTTGCTGGACGGTAAACAATGCATTGTCTCTACTTTTCATAAAACTTTTGCCTCATTTTAATGAATATAATAACGCCTTATTAATAGATTTGTTAAAACGTTAGCAATTAGCAATTATTGCGATTAGCAAAGACTTACAGGTATTTTGAACATTTCCTCCAGCCTGGCTTCGATTGCCTTGCCCCTCTTGGACCTGAGAAGAACATAGATCTTCTCCAGTTTGGGGCAAGTGTAAAGAAGCTTCTCCAGGAGGACTTTGCCCATGAAGCCGCTGGCTCCGGTGATGAATAGGGTTTTCCCATCGTAAAATGGAATGATTTGACTTTCCTCTGAAACATTAAAAAAATAAAAATAATTTAATAATAAACCATGAATAAATTCCAAAATCACAGACACAATGCGAATGCGAAGAATTCAGTTCATGGGACACATAGAAAGAATGGACCCAAACAGACTAACTTACAAAATATATGCATTCTTAAAAAGCAAGGCTACTAGACCGAATTGGTAGAAACAGTCAGAAAAGGACCTGAAAGAATTAGGATCACCAAACTTACACGACCGAAATGAAATCGGAAAAATCACTCACACACGGGGTTTCGAGGAAAAAGAGAGAAAGACTACCTAATATACATGGTCAGTGCAACGGAAACAAAGTCACTCGTTGTGCATGAAGGAATACCCCAGTATTGGCCCACCAAAAGGAAGGCGAGAAAGTGTTGATTTCGCGTGGTCCTAATTGACCCATTCGCGAGGGGAAAAAAACATGAGTAAGGTTTGTAAATGTAAACCAAGGTTTGAAGCGAGACTCAGTGAACAATGAAAATCTCCAATGAGGAAAGGAATAGGAGATCGGAGAGGATGAAGAGATACTGTGCGGAGAGAAAGGCACGGGCACAAAAAAAATCTGAATTCACGGAAACTAAAAAAACAAAATGTGTAAAAGCTTAAATTTCAGAGTAATTCACCAATCACCAATTCACCAATTGACCAATCACCAATTCACCAATTGACCAATCACCAATCACCAATAATAATAATAAAAGGCTGGAAGAACCTTAAGGCTGGACATTGACGTCATCAATCACTGCTTACAAACATTAAATTTGTAATTACAAATTTTACTAATGGATTACCGCCCAAACCCCAATCCCTAAGATCACCCTTTAGGTAATCCTCCCACCTACGGCTCGGCTTACCGAAGGGACATTCATCAATTATGCTACACCTATATTGGATACGGTGTGATACGGTGAGACGTCGCTAGCAAACCAAATGGCTGAAATATATCGAGAGTTATAACATTTGGTTCTTTAAATTTATAAAATTAAGATTATTTATTAATTATTTTTAATACATTTATATTTTACTATAATGTATAGTAAAATATGTATAATGTATACACCCCAGCATCGTATGTGATAGAATCACGTCGCACCGAATCGGATCCAATGTAGGTGTAGCCTAAGGGTTAGTCTTTAATAACTATTTATGACTTTGTGCGTTAACATTACGATTCTATCTCAATCTTCGCGATTTTATCCCTTCAATTTTATTAACCGGAGGCACGCTCTGCGATTTGGCATTTTGCAATCTTCTAAAATCTACATCATTTACAACTTTTTTTTCAGAATGGGTATTGCGTCATTATTGAAGGAGTGTCCTAGATACAAGACAGAGATGGGAAGATGGATGTTTCGGCTGGTTGTATGGCATTGAGCAATAACTATTAATACGTCAATTATATAAATAAATTTACTAGAAGTATCGAAATATTTCAGCTAACTGAGCCCAGTAACATTTTAATTTAATTTCTTTCTATTTTTTAAAATAAATATTTAACAAAAATTTTCCAAGGGGGGACCTGTTGCATAGTGGTTAGTATAACAACCTGGTAAGTCCAAGATCGCGGGTTCATAGCTCGGCAGATGGCCCTAGGATTTCTTAAAGGGAGTAAATATCCTTGGTTGTGCCGTCCTTCGGAAGTGATGTAAAACGGGGTCCCGAGCCTGTGCGATGTCAGGTACTACTAAATAATCACTATCCTAATGATGCCTGGATAGGCTGAATTTAAAGCTCCCACTGTAGCATCGTCCGATTAGCCATGGCAGCATGAAGTGACCTTAAATGAACAAACAATTTTCTTAATTTGGGGGATATAATTGACGACTATTCTATATATTTATTTCAAATTCTTTCGGCTATATTTATTGTTGGTTTGATATCTAGTTTTTCATATTTTCAATTCATTTTATTATTTAAACAAATAAATGAATAAGTAAATAAATCGTGTTTTTTCAAGTTACAAAAGAATGATTAAGTACCATCAAAGTTAACAAACAATAACAACGAACAATAAAAACCACAGAAATTCGTAATTGTCATTAGAAACTAGGGCTGTGTATTGCTACAAAAATATCGATATTTCAGTTCGATTATTTTAATTCGATTATTAATCGAGTTAAAACTATTGTACATTTAAATGTGGGAAGGTCGTTTAATAATGATCTCACCTCATAAAAAAGAAATATCCAAATTGTTTCCATGAATGAGATCACTACCGGTGTTTGCTAAAAGCTTAGTGACAAACATTAATAATTAAGTGAAAACTTATAATGTTTTTAAAAATTAACGATCGAATAAGAAATATTAAATTACTGTTATAAAATCACTTACATAACTTGAAGTTGTGCTGTAATACTCTACTCTTCAATTAATTTTAAATTTCTCTGCCTTTCTGACATTATATAAAGGTTCAAGAAGAACCCGCCGGTGTTGAGTGACGGACTTGAACCGGGTGGGTTCAAGGCCCTCCCTCTCGGAGCCCTGAAGAAGAGCTGCAAAGTGGGTCGAAACGTTGGCTCTTTAATAAACATTTCTCCCTACTTTTGAAAAATTAATTGACCTTCACCCGGACCATTTTCTTTCACATAATATACAAGGTCAACTATTATCATTCAAGAAAAATATAAATTTAACCTTCTGATATAGTCACCCATTAAATTCACTTAAATTGCAATTAACCTAATGACCACCATTCAATGTCAATTAACAGAAATAAATTATTACTGCACAATATGAAACTCAATTTCAAATTATAATTGGTTTGTTAAAAATTTTTACTCGAGTGAACACTACAATCCTAAACAAAAATACATACACTCATATTGTTCCTAATTAAACCTTCACGAATTTCCTTTAATAATCTAAACATCTGATATTCTGCAATAATAAAATCGCGAAAATAAATAAATAAATAAAATGCACGCTTATAGCCCATTAAATTAAATTCATTTCAGCACAGAATATACAATAATGGACCGTTCAGTGAAGGTGTAAATTTAAATTATTAGCAAAAAAATTATTAAACAATACTTTTATTGATCAAAAGAGGATCCTTCCCTTTCAATACACTTCTCCCAACGTGAAACAAGCATTTCTATCCCGACTCAGTAGAATTTAGGTTTCAAGGAAGGAGCGAAGTCTTGGAAGCCCGATTTCAGGGCATTTTCGTTTTCAAATGTTTTATTTCTTAAATAATTATCCAAATGACGGAAAAAGTAAAAATCGGTGAAAGGTCCGGAGGATATGGTGGGTGAGGAAGGACCTCTATATTCAGCTCCTGGAGCTTTTGCACGGTCAACCTTGAAATGTGAGGGCATGGGGGGGGGGGATTGTCGTGGAGGAGAATAGGACCTTTTTGGTTAACCAGAACAGGTTGGTTCTTACCCAATTTTCAGTGAAACCTTTCCAATTTTTCGCAGTAACTGTTGAAACCGATGGTTTCGCCGGCTGTCAAAAAAGAATAATGGATTAAACCAGCCATACTCCACCAAATAGTAATCATTACTTTTTTAGGGTGAAGGTTTGGTTTATGTTTATGTTTTTCATTTTTATCTACCCACTGTTCAGATCTCCTGCGGTCATCGTATAACACCCACTTTTCATCGAAGGTGACCGAACAATCCAAAAAAGGCTCATTTATGTTTTGCAACAGAAGTGATGAGCACGTTTCCAATCGGGTGAGCTACTGGGCCTCGTTTAATTCATGTGGTACCCACATTTCCTGCTTTTTTGTCTTACCAAGCTCCTCAAGGTGCCTAGAATCAGACATGGCACTTGCTCCAAGTTGTGAACCTAATTCACGAGTGGTTTGGAAAGGGCCCGCTCCGACCAGCTCTTTCAACTTTTCGTTGTCCAACTTAGTCTTCGGCCTACCACGTTCTTTGTTGGTAAGGTCATAATCCCCAGACCGAAATTTTTCAAACCAACGGAATATTGTTCTTTCGCTCACTGTATCTTCACTGTATCTAGGCTACTAAGCAATTATACCACGAATTATTTATCTAATTGTTTTCGGTTTCATAAATAACCTGGAGGTTGTGATGAGGTGGCAATCAAACAATCACTGTAAAGAAGCCCATCCAGAGGTTTTCGGCCTTAGATTATCCCTCAAGAGAATGTAACAGAAACAAAAGATAAAACTAGCCTATTAAACAAAATGGATGTTAAAGATTTAAAATTTGTAAGAGTGAGAAGTCATTTTAATGCCGTTGCCCAGGGCAACTGTTCCGAGAATTTAGTAACAAATCAAATAGTTGTCGGTTTTTCTCTTGTTTATTTGTTCATTTAATGTCACTTTATGATTTTTCCATCAGAGAGTTTGGAGAAGCCCTCTGATGAATATATCTAGAGTCCCGGTGAATAAGTGGGATTTTGTTTAAGATAGGTTTTTGGACTTAGGGAAGCTAAATCGTTATATCTTCTTAATGAATAAGCGACTAACTAAGGCATTGGCTTGAAAAGGAGTTAGTCCTTGTATTATAACTCCATTTCAAGCCAACAACTATGAGAATGGCACGATTCTGGTTCCCCCGGGACACATGTAGATATGATGTGGTCGATGGGCTTAATCCGAGTCTGAAATCTTCGGCTAATCGAACTAACCTTACTTAAGAGAACTAGCGGTTTATTTTATTTCTAGTTCTTGATTTTTATTGACAAATAATAATAAGCTGATTTCTATTATTTTTTTTGTAAAGATTTGGAATCTGGACGTAAATATTCAATCTATAACAAATCTAAGACACGTGTAATTTTGAGTGCCCCATTCTTCAATTAATCCTGAATACTTTTCGCTTTCACTTCTATTCCATAATTTAAAAAAAAAGTTGAAGCAGAATGATGCATGGGAAATATTATTATGGTATAAGATGTCATCCATTGATCCAAACATTTAGTGAAATTGATGAGCGCTCAGTACGTGAACTTTAGAAACTCAGTTACTGCTTTGAAATGAGGTTTCTCTTTACGGTTGACAACATCAGAAAGGCTGGATTACCGTTGAGTGATTACGGGTTAAAGCTTTGGATGCCTGCGAGGAGGTAAATATTTTCGGGTAATTTTTCATGTTTACATTGTAAATAAACCTGATGTTTATATGTATAAATATATATATTATATTAGTTTATACATATAAACATCAGGTTTATTTACAACGTAAACATGAAAATTACCCGAAAATATATATTTATTATATACATTTTATGTTCATATTAGTTACAGTTTGTATCAAAACATAATATACATATATAGACTCTTTGTTAAGAAGAGAGTGAAACGCCATTTATTTAGGTATATCCTACACAGGGTGCTATTTAGCTATGCTGAAAGAAGTCCTTGGAAAGCCGTTACATTGCGACAATTTCATCTTGAGTAACGTTAAAAGAATCCGTCTGCCACCACTCACTGGCCATTTAAATTTTACTTCAAATCGACGCCATTTTTCAAAGAGGTATCAACTTTTATTTCACGTGTTTTGAGTTGAACTCATTGCCAACTAAAAATGGTTTAGACACATTTGATAATTTTTTAATAAAATGTTGCCTTTTTTTGCAACAGTCATATTTTATTGCTAGGATTTCCACATTTTTTAAAATAGTTTCTATTATTTTTATAGACAACAGAAAACAAAAATACATGTCGAGTATTTGTTTTTTGTTTTTTAGCCCTGATGGCCTAAAAATCAGGCCGAAACTTTGACCCAAAATCAATAAGTTCTACTACAAAAACAAAGACATCCCGAACTCGCAGACAAAAACTACGCTGACTGAAGACAGCGGTTGTCCTGCAATCTTTTTGCTTCAGTAATAATTACAAAGGAGGCACGGTGGTGTCCTCACAATGGTCAAATGGACCATTATCCTCACTACTATTTTATGGGGGTTTTTTATCCTTCCCTTTTGCATATTAATGCTATTTTCTTACGTGTATGAATAATATTTTCGGGAAAAATATTCGTATTAATATGGGGTAATTTATATATTATAAAATTCCATATTTGTCGTAAATTGGTATTTTAATCAGATTCAAGATCACTAAAATAACAACTTATTTTTAGTTTAATAAGTGTACAAGGAAGTCAGGTGTTGTCCAGCCAGAATATTTGTTTTTTACCGTGCGATGATGTAAATATATGCAATTTTGTGTAATCATTACATAATCATATCGTTGATACTTAGATTACTTCATCTCTCACATTTTTTCTGTTATTTTTTTCAAATTTATCAATAATTTGAGTTCAATTTATTATTTTTATATTAATTACTAATTATTTTATTCTATTTTAATTTATCAGCTAGAATAGTTCTTGTTGTGTGTAAAATATCATATTATATTTTTATTCTTAAGAAACTTTGTCCCACGAATTTTTTTTGTCTTTGTCTATTAAGTTGTTTTTATATATTTTGTCCAATGGTTGCTTTAAATTGAAAAATCGCCTAAATAACTTGAACCATATTCCATCTTCTTTCTAGGCATTAATAGAGTTTTTTAAAAGTATTTATATTTTCATTTAGTTTATTTCTTAAATGTGATTCAGCCTTCTCATTGGAAGCGCTCTAAATGTGATCCAGCCTTCATATTGGAAGCGCTATATAGTCGCCTTCTAGAACTCGAACTTTGTCCTAATAATGTCAGCCTGTCCTTGGCCCAAATGCAGCGAGTAGTGAAGTTGTCGCAGAACAAGAAGTACCACTTAGGAACAGAAATACTTAGAATGTACGGTTGTGCAATCCAGTCTTCACATTTGGTATGAGACATCAAACGTAGACATAAATGGAGGCCGAAAAGATGTGACCAATCATATGTTAATTTTTTAAGGTAATGGATACATTGGTACATTTTTGCTTCTGAATATTGCTTCTGTTGAATATAGACGATGAGATTACTTTACATGTTAGTGTCGACTTGGGATCCCGATATCGCAGAAAGTGTAGATACGAGTAAATTAAAAAAAAACAGAAACAAATTAAATTAAACTAAATCTGCTAATCAAGAAAAAAATTTAACTGGAATACGACGCACTCGGTCGTCCTCGAACAGTTTTGCAATAAATAAAGAAAATAAAACTGGTTCACCTTGCCGTATTCTCCTATCCTGACTGACGTCTCGTAGGCTTGAGCTCACCGCGGTGGCGTAGGTCAAATCCCGGTCCTCTCAATTCGGTAATATTCGTTAGGAAAGGACGGTGTAGAATAAGCGAGATAACATGCGGTGAGGTAAAGTGAGGTTTTAATCCCGTTAACTGTAAACAAGCGCGCACCCGGAATTATATTACAGTAATTACAACTCAAATAAATAAATACAGAACTAATAATACAGAAAGCATCAGAAGAATGGGGCCTGGAATATAATCCTACTTAGGAAGCTCCTAGGGGAGTAGAGGAGTAGAGGAGTAGAGGAGTAGTCTGGTCATCAATTAGGCGAAAACGGGGGACATATCCTTTAATAGTTCTTCGTGCACGTCATTGTCGTTTGAAGATTGGACTCTATCTCGCAGCAAGGACTTCAAGTACTTAGGTGTCTATATAAATGAGACGCTCGACAAGGATTTAGAAACGAAGATATCCCGAGGAAGGAAAATCATTAGGATCCTCATCTCGGTCCTCTGGAATAAAGGGGTCTTGTTAGAAATAAAAAAAAAATATATCATTATTTTCTTCCGGGGACAACCCAATATGGGCCCGAAATGTGGACAGTAAAAAGGCAAGATGCTCGTAAACTGCTTGCTCCTGAGATGGACTTTCTATGACGTAGCTGCGACATCACAGGGCTCCAACACATACCCAATAGTTTTATAAGACAAACTCTAGGGCCGGAGAAGAATATATTATACGAAATAGAGACCAGGAGTTTTCAATGGTTTGGCCATCTGATGGGAATGAAAGGCAATAGATGGCCAAAGAAACTCTTCCTTTATAAACCGGATTATAGAAGGAAGAGAGGAAGACATGGATGGAGGATGTGAGGGAAGGAATGGCAGCAAGAGGGGTAAAAGTGGGCTGATAGCAAGAAATGATTTTGGGTATCGGGGTACATTGATTGTAAAAATACCCGAATAAATTAAAAATAAGATATTTGAAGTCTCATTTATTTTTTAATTTTATTGGAATAGGAAAATAGCAATAAAATCTAGCAATAAAATATCGCCTGCGATGTACATTTCTTTATTTATTGTTCTCTTTTTATCATTCTCTATCTTCCCCTCATGATCCCTGTGTACGCGAAACATGGGCAGGTATCTTTGTTTTCCTTTTGTCCTAGATACACATGTCTTAACATATATTCAACGGCTCTTTAGAGCTCTTTCTTATCTATTCTAAACTATTTAAAAACTTTGAATGGAAAAGAGATTTGAGAGATTAAAGTGGTAAATAGAAGTCAGAGTTCTAAACTTAAAAACAGGAAACTATGAATTACATAGCTTTCAACAACATAATTCCTCAAGGGAGCGATAATAAATATGAAATTTTTATCACAAGCAGCCTAGAGTAACAACAGCTAACAATATTTAAAAATATTAATATCTAATTAAATACCTAGTCCCTAATCCCAACGCACACGGCAGGTGAGTTCAATCCGTTGTTGAAATCCATCGAAGCAATTATTATAGATTTTTATATGAAAAGAAAAGATATGTCCAGGACCGGTACTCGAACCCGGGTCTTCCAAATCACTAGTCTGAGACTCTACCATTTGAGCTATCCTGGGCACTAATGAAGCACGCCTCTCGGTCGTGGTCATATATTTTCCTTAAAAAATTAGTAATAATTAAAATAAAATAAATTATAATAATTATAATGACGTAAGTCAACTAGATCCAAATTAAAATAATGTTCAAAGAACATTCTTCCCCTCGTATACTTCGCAAAAATGGAAGAACCCGGGGACTTAGGATCAGTGAAAGGAAAAGTTATGACCGCGACCGAGAAGCGTGCTTCATTAGGGCCCAGGATAGCTCAAATGGTAGAGTCCCAGTAGTGACCCGGGTTCGAGTCCCGGTCCTGGACATATCTTTTATTTTCAAATACAAGTATTTAAAAATTAGTAATAATTAAAATAAAATCCATTATTACAGAGTTCAGAAACGTAGCCATACTCAATTCAAGACTGGGTATAAGTATTTATATTAGTATTGCATCTTGCTACAAAATACATTGATTTTGTCTGTAGTAAGATGGTGTGGTCAAACTTATTTATTTGAATAGGAAAAAACTCACCAGTCAACGATTCGCCAATTCAGGCACCAATAGGATGTACACCGAAAGAAAAATCACATCAAAGGAGACAAAGTGCAGCACAACTCACATTAACATTTCAAACTGATTCATAAAATATAAACTTGTCGAGGTTTTGTGTAAATGGGTCGGAATATCGATGGATTTCACCGAAGACGCCGCCTAATCCCGTGCAATTATCAAACGTGCAAGATAATAAATTCGTATACAAAGAAATATTTGGTTTTGTTTTTATTTTTATAATTACTATATAATAAAGTACATTATCTGAGATGGGAAGAAAAAAAATCAAGGCCCCCAAAGAAGCCTAACTAATGATATTCACGTGATCCTTAGTGGCCGCTACGTGATAAAAAAAAAATTTCATTACACAGACAAATTATGTAGGCATGATATGCCTTATTACCCGAACAAAGGTATAGGTGGGTAGCTAGTATAAAACAATCCGTTGTTAAGAATTAAAGAAATAATTTGTAAATTAATATTCATTTAAATAGTGTGATCTTATTTGTCATTGCTACAGTCTTTCCAATATGTTTCTGAAGATACAATTACCATTCGAAACGTTATAAATTAAATGAATACAAGCGAATAATGAATTGTAGGATATATTAATTTGTCTTAATAATTTGAGCATAAACATTACACTCTTATAAAATCTACCTATCTACTCCTTGGATCTTTCGTTCTTTTCTTATTTGCCAAAGTTGGTTATGTTCTCGAATGTTATATGAGATGGTGAAAACATAACATTGAATTTTTTAATGATTTTTTTAGCAAAATTTTGACCCAGACACGAACAACAATGACAGTAGAGGTATTAAAGATGTCCGAATAAAATGTTGCTTTAGGAATCTTTTTCGCTGAAGCAAGAGACCATCGTAAACCATACCTCATTTCGGAGAGCCATAATTATCCCACGTGGCTTCATCTAAACGATATTGTTTATCTAAATTGGTTTGCAATCTCGACGATTAGCCACTACTAATTTTTTTGTGATAATGACTAATTTAAACTCTTGTGTAAATGATATGTTCTTGATCATTTACAGGTTAGGCTAGGTTGGCTCATTTACATAGCTGAACTCGACAGATATGCTTAGTCGCAAAAAATCTAGAGATTAAAAAAAAAAAGTGAAAGGTAATTGGTCAGTGAAAGGCCCAGAACGTAAAACTTGTGACCAATCAGGATAGAAATTCTGTTGAGATGAAACTTGAGCTGAACTTGTAAGCAGCCGCCCAGGTTTTATAAGCACTATCGAAAGGTGAGTATCGATACTCAAGAGATCGATGTAAAGCAATCAGAAGATAGTAAAATGCTAGAAATTGTTACATAATTGATAAATATCTCTCGCAAGATTACTTGGCTGTTATGTCTTTTCAGTGTTATCATACGGATCAGAGGAATTAACACTGACGGATGCTTCTAGTAAACATCTACAAGCATTCGAGGTGTGCTGTTATCGGAGTATACTTACAGTTTCATGGGTGTATCATGTCAGCAACGAAAGTATACTAATACGAATACAGAATTTTTTTGAAGTGGAAATTTGATAGAATGGCGTTTCATAATATTTCATCATAACATGTCGTTTCATAACCACCACTACTTCATTTAGCGAAAAGTAGAGCAAGCCGTGTTCGGTTAAGCGGGACACCGCAACGAAAGGGCAAGTGCGCTCGTACTTGTTTGCGAGAGCTAATTATCGAAAAAGTTATTGAAGAAAAACCTTTTAATAGCTTCCTTATAATTAGTGGTGCTAAGTGGAACTGCTGTATCTCATCTCTTATCAATATCTGGTTTACTAGTTGTCTTGAGCTAAAGGTTGTGTTTAGGCGTAAAACGTATAAAGTGTACCTGTACCACCACAACCTAAGAAGGGTCAACGATTGTGCAGGTAGGTGATTTGTTGCAAATCAAGCTGCTACAGCCCGTTTTAAACCCGGAATCTTGAGTAGATCAACTCAGGTTTGCGGAGCTAGCGTGTGCTGTAGCTATGCCTTCAAATATTATTACTATTGATTTCCGCCGGTCACAATCGCTCAAAAGTTAACCAAAACCCAAAGGATCTTATTCAGAGTAGATTTGTAATTTAAATTATTTAAACATTCCCAGACCAGCGGGTTAATTTTAATACCAACTTGAACTAACAATTTATTTTTAACGAGTCCATGAATTTTACAGATTAATTCAAAGTTCCGAAGAATTCAAAGTTCGGAGAATCGATAAAGCCAAACCAACCCGGTGTTGCACTTAAGTCCGCGATCAAGCAGCATTCTAGAGCTTGAAAAAAGTCCAATTCCCTGCATCAACGAAAGTTACCTTAAGATGCAAGGAATTAGCTAATTGGAGGTAAGAGGGAAGCCATTAAGTTGCCTGAGGGGAAGAGAAAACTAGAGAAAGCAAACAGCGCCTGTCCGATCGTGGGAGTCTCCGAGCCGGTACCATTCTGCTTTCGAGGGTTCAGCCGGTGTAGCTTACATCGGCAGCCATTATTATACCAACTTATTCTAATCATATGGAAATATGATGTCAATAATGAACTTTATGAAGCAAATGGAAGGTTACATGGCAACACTTTGTAGTGGCTGGGTGAGCCCTATGGGGGTGTCCTAAGTCACAGGGTCAAATCCTGGCTGTTGAAAGAATAAATAATTAATTCGTGACAGCCGTTACATAACAGTAATCCAGGACCTTACGTTCTGAGCTAACCCTCCCAAATATTATTAAATTTAAGGACAAATTTTTTCTTTTTTTTTATTATATTTTTTTCAATTCAATTATTTTATAAGTGTGAAGTTCTTGTAATTAATGAAACCGTAACTGTTCAAAGAATTTATTAGATGCTAGATAAAGGATGACTGGATTATAGCCCTATACAAAGTCCAGCTCCAATAACAGTAAAGGATATATCAGACAAAAATAATACTCAACTCTGCGCTCAGCCAGAAATCACTGAAAATATCGAGAACTGTAAAATAATGAGCTAAAATAAATATTAATTATGAATGTGTTCCTAATAATAAATAAATGAGATAAAATAAAAGAAGTAATTGAGGCATTGGCAAATCCCTTTCAAACAGATCTCTGTGTTGTATCCAGCTGTTTGTAACCTTAGCTGTTTGTAACCTCAGCTGTTTGTAACCTTCACCAAGCTCCTGTCACAAATTTATATATTTCTTTCCCTTACTATAATATGCGTTAAGTAAGTGAAAGTAGAAATAATGAGAAGGAAACGAAATAGTTACAAAATAAATCAAATGTTCACTTAAGTAAGTTGCTCATTTGCTACGACGATAGCTATATTACCTGGCTTTCTCTTTCTCTAAGTCATCTAGTCGTCGACTCCTGAGGCAAAGTGAGGTGGCATTTTACCAACATCGTAACATACAGTCCATTACATATACATTATCAACGTAATATATGCACATTATAATAACAGAGACTTATATGCCATGAATCCCAATATTCCACTCGTTGTAGTACATGACTATATGAGGATAGGAGCTAGAATTTGTTTACATATAGCATTTTAGTTTAATATATTAAGTAGTATTATACATTCGTGGTCATAGAAATTGCATCATCTATGATTGTTACCTTTTTGATCCTGAATGTGTAAACAAATAGTAGGATTGTATTTGGTTATCTACTAGTATTAGAGTGAGATGGAATCAGTGAATCATAGTTTAGTTGTGACCAGAGGATCCAATATTAAGCGCACATTTCTTATTATTATGTCCAATAGGCTGAGTTTCAAACAAATGTTTAATAAAGAAAAAGTTAAAATAATGACTTTTGCTGAAGCTGGACATTCTTCGCGTGAGATAGCAAGGAGGATGAGGTGCAACCAATCCACTGTGGTAAGAACAATAAACAAAAAACTACCGAGCGAAAGGAAGGAAAAGGAAGACAGCGTTTATATCGCATGATGATGAGATTGTCCTTAGGAAATCGCTTCAAAACTGCTAAAGAAATATCTAGAGATCTAGCAGATAGCAATTTAGCAGAAGTAAGTCGAGGGACAGTTGGCAGAAGATTAACAGAAAAAGGTTTATGGGCAAGAAAACCGGCCAAAAAGCGATTTCTTAACAAAAAAAATGAAACAATCTCGGCTAAATTGGGCGCAGAATTTCAAAAATTGGACATCTGATGACTGGAGGAAAGTGATGTTTTCAGATGAGAGTAAATTCAATGTCTTCAGTTCTGACGGTGCTCCATACGTTAGACGTCGACCAAATGAAAGATTTGACGAATCCTGTAATTAATATAAAAACAGTGAAACATCCGGCAAGTGTGATGGTCTGGGGATGTTTTTCCTACTTTGGCATTGGCAAAATAAACTTCATAGATGGGACGGTTAATGCAGAAAAATATAAAAAAATTTTGGAAGAGAGTTTGATTCCCTCAATGAATTACCATCTTACACACTGCGGAGACTTCATTTTTCAACATGATTCTGCTCCACGCCATAGAGCCAAATCGGTAAGTTATTTATTTATTTATTTAAAAAAATGTATTAGCTCTAAGATATATATTTTTTATTGCCTTTTCCATTGTGTTTCTGGATAGGTAAAGCAGTTTGTAACAGAAAACGAGATATCCACGCTGCCATGGCCAGGCAATAGCCCTGATTTAAATCCTATAGAAAACTTGTGGATGATCATGAAAAAACAAATTAATATTGTAAGGCTAAGAATAAAAACGAGCTAAAACAGGCAATCGAAAAGGAGTGGAATGAGGAGATTAGTGACGAAATCATAAAACATTTGATCGGCTCAGTTATCAGGGCTTAGGGCGGTTCGACAAAATACTAGTTTATATTAATATTTCAATAAATATATTTTTAATGTTTTTATAAATTTTTTCCAAATAAATTGATATGAGTACATAAAAAACAATTTTTTTCTTAAATTCCTCGTTAACACTAACATTTGTATTTATCATTTTATGAATAATATTTATTTTTTGTTTGGGTTTTAACCATTTATCACGCCTAATAACATACTATTTTCCTTTGCAGAACATTTTAAAATTATTAAAGATAAGAACAACATTGGTTTAAGGAGATCCTCCATTATTTTTAAGTGATGCGATTTATATGACCACAGCTGTATTTTATAGCGATAGGACAGGAAACATCGATATCCTAATTAATCGATTTATTCTTTAATTAAAATTTTCGCCGATACGAGCATAATCAAGAATTACTCTTCTTGCCGTGCCTCATCTGTTTCGGACATTGGCTGTTAGCAGGGCACCTTAAGAGAGCAAACGATTGCCAGGAGTCCCTCCTCCTTGCTCCTCCCCTCCTACTATCAATCTATCCCCGCATCATCAGCTGGAGTAGGCGATATTTGTCATTTCGTGTGTTGTGGACTAGCTATTCTAATTTCTTCCTTTAAATGATGTATGCTATTCCCTTTTCCTTTCCGATCGGAATTAATCAGTCAATGAAATTCGGAGAATACGTCGGCACACCCAAATCTTAAATCTACTTCCTTCATGAGCGTTTCTCTCTTTGTCCACACTTCAGCCCCATCCACCAACACAGAGGTTACTTAGCATTTTAGCAGTCAGGGGAATAGGCAAGCCAATACTTGTGAGATGTTTCTTCCTGCTATTAAATGATGCACTAGCTTTCTCAATCTCAATTCGATGGCCCAGCCTCATTTCGAGTTGATCAAAGTTCCCAGGTACACTTATGATTCTAAGTGTTCTATTGTTTGGGAGTATGACGTAAGTTGTGTTGTGAATATTTTTTAGATTTACTCCATCGCATAGCAATGACGAGGGCTTGTCTTGACATAAATACAATGGCACGTATAAAAAATTGATGACATTAGTTTAGCCTTCTTGTGCCCTTGGTACAAGGTATTATGAAATTGTATGATGAGCCTGATATCGTCTATGCCATTGAGAAGAGCAAGCTAAGATAGTTAGGGCACGTGGGAAGATTGGAGCCCTACAGGCTGACTAAAATAATGTTAAATGGTGCTCCAGGAGGAAAAAGAAAAAGAGGCAGACCATGGTGTCGGTGGATTGATGACTTAAAGGATGAGAAGGATTGGAATAAGAAGTGGAGGAGCCTCGAGGAATGGAGAAGAATGATATCCTCTGTGCTACTAAGAAGATGAGGCTAAGATGGTTAGGACGCATGGAAATAATGAAGCCCTAGATGTTGCTTAAGATGATGCTCAATGGTGCATCATCAGGAAAAATAATAAGGATCAGACCAGTCAACCCCCAATCGTTCTAGGCCTGAAGGAGACCTGCAATGTGGGTCGAAACTTCGGCTTTCTATATAAACACTTCTCCATATATAAGAGAATATATATATATATATCAACTAATGTTATTCAACAAATTATTCTCCTTCCTCGGTTCCTGATTAAGTGTTAACTTTCCATTCCAACATGAAAAAAAAATGTTTTATGAGAGATTCATAACATTTGAATAATTCCTTTATATTCGCACCTCTTTCATGTTTTATGCTATTCGATCTTTATACAAAGACCGTTTTGGTTCCACAGGTGACTAATATTTTTATTTTTGAAACAGTTCCAGAGTAAATCGGCGTATCAATCCATGTACTTCATTGGAATTTTTTTTATTTTTTTTTTCTACCACTACAACACGTGAAGGGTCTGGGGTTCAGTACATGGTAGAAACTGTACTGGTTCTTAGAACGATTGCGCAGGGAGGTGATTTCTCCTAGATCACGCTCCACCGCCAGATTTTTTGCCCGATTTATAGAGCTGAAGTGAGCCCCAGATTCTAAACGATTCATCCCAGGTTGTTAACACATTGAATAAAATCTGGCAGCTGCCGGATTTGAACCCAGGACCTTCTGCATGGCAACACAGCGCCCTACCACTGAGCCACTCCACTCCGCCATTGTAATGGTAACTAAAAGTATTCCTGCTCTAACTAGATATTATTTGATATCATTATTACTATCGATATCAGCTTGTATAAATAAAATATATCAAAGTTACGGCACGACCCAGATTGAAAAGGGCCCGCGGTAGATATGTATGTCTCTTGAGGGAACGTGGGGATGATTGAACTGTTACGATGTAATTGGCAATTAATCATTAATTAAAATTACTCAACTTAAAAGGGAACGTCTTGCTTTGTTCATGTCTTGAGCGATCATTAAGGGCAACTCAACAAATATTAAAGTAATAATAATTTTATGAAAAATAAAATGGTCCGGGTGGAGGTAAAAAAAAATCTCTTAAATAGGGGAAATAATTTTTGGAAAGCCAACGTTTCGACCCACGTTGCAGGTCTTCTTCTGGGCTTATAAAGGAGTCGAGCGTTGGGGCAAACTGGCTGGCTTTAAACGTTGGCTTAACAGTAAACAGTATTCTCCCTACTTGAGTGAATTTTTTTACATCCACCCAGGCCATTTTCTTCCTCACATATTTATATATATATTAAGGTCAACTAATATTATTATAGTGATAATTTTGTTAAAAACTTTTAATTTGAAACTGAGAAAGCATTAAATCACTGTAGCGGAGAAAGAATCGATAGGTTGATATTCAAGTATGCAATGTTGGCACTCTTCCGTTTTCACTAAGATGCACCCGGGTGCAACCCTTTGTGCATCATTACCCTCCTCTCTATTAGATAGCTACAGAATACAAGTGATACGGCGAAGAATCACCGGAATAGCGAAAAGAACGGCCGGATTAGTGAAGGTAAACAAAGAGAAGAAGATGGCCGAAGTTACGCAAGAGGTCGACCCCGAACTTTCTCTCGCACGTTCTTCGGTTAGAAGGATAATGAGGTCGATATGACTAATGAGGATTTTACTTTCATTTATATTTATATCGAACTGATTGATCGATGGATCGAATCAGGCTGCCCGCTCATCATTTATCTTAAGTTCAAATCGATATAATTAGTGACACAATACCAGGAAGTGTCTTCTGAGGATCTGGGTCATTCCACGAATCTGTCGCATCGTTCCATCTGGGAGTTGATCACTGCTACAGCAAGTATTAGCGTTGGTATGTTATGGTATCGATATATATCGTCTCGTTAGTTATCGAATATTTTGAAAAAAATATCGATACAATACCATAAGGTCCTGAATATTAAAAAATAGTACGCAACAGCATTATAAATCAATAAACGTTTTTATGAACAATAGAATCGGTCAGTGGGGGGGGGGGGGTGCAGTCAATAATAACACAAAAATAAGTTTCCCTTATTTCTGTCTTATCATTGACTGCCCCCCCCCTCACCAATTATATCCTTCATTAGAATCTTCCAGTCAAATATTTTCCCCTCTAAAATAAACTTTTTGATAAAATTTTATCTATTCTTCTCAGTGTTGCCTATTTAGAGACATTAGCTAGCTGTTCATTTTGTTCAGGCATGGGCTAGTTAGCTGTCGATATAGTCCGCTATAAGAACTGTATTAATATTTTTAATAATATAGTTAACATAGGTAAACATTTATTTTTTCTTTCTCTTTAATGTTAGATTTTTTTTTGTCGTATTCTAATAAATAATTATTTTTTAAAAATAATGATATCCTTCATTTATATTTCATGTAACAATATTTTTTAGAAGATATATATCGATATTTTTGATCCATATGTAGTATATATATATATTCTGTATCTCACAAGTATTTTCTAAACCTGTAACTGATTATTATTAATTTCCTATTATTGTTAAAGAATCAACAGTAGTTATGGCCACTTTTTTTGTCAATCACATTTCTTGCCTTGCATTTTTTTTTTTTTTAAATAAAAGGTTCTATATCACATGCATGATATGGATTTTCACCTTAGTTTTACCTATTGTGACATTATTTATGTTAACGAATAATCCCCTCTACAGAAACCGCAAGATGACTGGCACGATTACGTACGCCCTTGTTTTTTTTGTAGTACCGATAACACGATTTAACGTAAAAGTTCAGGACGATATTATGTAAGCATTTTTTTAAATATCTATATTTTCAAGACCCCTAAGTTGGTGAGTATGGTGCCCTCCGGTACATTACTACAGGTTGGCACTCCTCTTTAAGAGAAAGTGAACAAGGAATGACAAAAAACGTAGAACTGTAACTAGTCGAGCAAGCCTTAAGAAATTAAGAGAGAGCAAATCCAAAAATCCTAAGTACCTGAGGACGTATAACCTAATGGGGTCAAAAAGATGGACTAAAAAGGAAGTCATTGTAAGAGGTTTATTCCAACAGCCTGTCAAATGCACGCGTACAGTTCGAAGCATACGCAGTACACCTTTTTCATTCCGACCGGCAAACTGTCAGGGAATTATTCCAACAGAACTGTCACAAAGGCCACAACAGCTTTGGTGTAGTACATTTGTCTGTCATTAATCAGTAACATACACTAAGATTAAGTTTTTCACAACAATAAATAATTAAATTAAAACTAAATACTAAGCTAAACTATAAAAAACCCTGGAATAAATAAATTAACAGTAAAAACATTATGGAATGACATATGTAATATCCCCTCTTAATAGGTGAATACAAGCTGAAAATGCAAATTATGTATCGTACAAAAAAATCATTTATTTAAAATAAAATAAAAATGCAAGGGATAAAATATGACTGACATCATAATACACAAAAATATATTAAAGGTATGTATTGTCAATAGGTGATATCAAATCTCAATTATTTAGTAATGATAGGAATTAATGAGATCATAACAAATTTAGAAAATACTTGTGAGATCCAGAATATATATGAAAGCCAAGTCATTAGAGCAGAAATGAACCCATCCAATTATTAACAATCATTGATGATACAGCCTGATATGAGATAGGTAGAATATGCTTTTCAACACAGTTCAAAGCTTTGGGTTCGGACTGGAGCATGCGTAGGCAAGTGATCCTGAATCTTCGCTGAAGGATGTTAGAATAAACCAACACAATAAAATAGAGCCAAAACTCAAAACGAAACATTAATATTTATGAGAATGGAAATGGAAAAAACCACAAGCAAAGTCTTATGTTTCAAATCTGGAGTAAAAAAAACAATTACCAGTCGACGTTTCGCCTATTCAGGCATTATCAAGACACGAACAAGAGTAAGATCAATCACATCTCAAAGAATTAGTGGAATACATCCCAACGAATATATCGTGTATAGGCGAAACGTCGACTGGTAATTGTTTGTTTTTACTCCAGATTTGAAACATAAGGCTTTGCTTGTGGTTTTTTCCATTTCCATACTTATAAACCAACATTTAGTCCGGATTAGCAATCGTAATGTCTGGAACTCTCTCTTCTCTTGTACTGTATTTTCAGAAAGAAGGAGAATATTTTAGCATAATCTGACCGATCTTCTATTAAATTAAAGATTAAAATTAAGTTGAAATGTATATTTTGAGAATTGCCGATGACTAGGAAATTTGAAAGTAATTTTAATTGAGCTTAAATTCGTTATTTAAATGTTTTTAGGCACAAATAAACCATAAAAGTATTGTAAAAATCAGTTTAAATATTTGGGTTCTACGCAACTCTATATCCCCAACAAATTAATTTAGAGATGTACGTTATTTTGTTGCTGTAGAACTGTTTTTTTAAAGTAACAATTTTTTCTCACATCCCCTTTTGCTCAGCTGTGATTTAAAACGATTCGCGCACCTTCGAAACCTCTCCGAGATCAGGTGAGCTGTTGAAACACGTTTGGGCGCCTTTTATGTCTAATTAGCTGGCATTTCTTTTCCTTCTCAGTGATTTTCTTGATTAGTATTTTTTTTTAATACGACCTTAATGATGGAGTTCTGTAGTTTTTTTTTTTTAAACAGATATGGTTAATTAGAACCACACAAACCAACGAAACATAATAGGTCCAGTATTATTTCTTCTATATGATTCCTAAGGGACATCATGAAACAGAGTTTTCATTAAACGTTTTCCACCATCAGTCACTGTTGGAAAACCTAGTTAGTCTAATTTACTATTGAAACTAACGAAAGAAACCAATTCCAGAAACGGCGATATGTATTTTAAACAAAATAGATGAAGTTTTTTGTATAAATAGTGGCCGTGGAAACTTGAAAGAGTATTTAAAATAGATTTATTAATTTTTATATTGGCGCCTTGAAGGCTATTATAAAGATTTGAAATGAATTGTCATCCTGTTGAGCGATTATGAGCCATTAGTAGATGATTGAAGATCCTTGAATAACCTTAGCAGGCGCTACGTCACACATCATCATCATTAAGGTGCTCATCTCAGCTATTAGCTCGTTATTAATTGCCTTAGATGACAGGTTTCGAACCCATCGCGTGTACAATCCCTAAAAGAAGATTGGCACTTTCTTCATTAGTTTATTTTCATTCTAGTTATCTATTCAAGAATAAAACAAAATCATACAAAGCAAATCATTTAGGTTTATTTTAAATCGTTTATTTTCGGGGAAAAGCAGGATTAGAAATTGTTAACAATTGAAGGATTAGATATATCATATAATATATATGGGCCACTTTCGCTGTCTCTCGCCTAGTCAGCTTCATTTCTCTGTTTATAGTGCTTATTACCAAACATCTAAACCTGCTGAATAAAATACATATATATGTGGCATAAATGTGCTCAGATTACTCTCAACTGATTGATGAAAAAAGCTGCTTCAAGCTGAGTCATTATTATGTCCAGTTAGTTAAGACTGGTTTTCACAGGCCCGGAAGCTGGCGGTCATTGAAGAACAGTTACTGTCTGGCAGCTGCTGTGTCCGTGAAAACAAAGTTGAGCTGGTACTGTCCGCACAGTTGCTGACGGACAGCTACTTTAATTATTTTTCTTTTTACTGACCACTGGCCTTCCCCCACTCCCACAAGGACAGATACTGGGTCGTCACTCGCTCTATAGGAACGTAATTAGGCAGTGGCCGGTGAGTGCTGAAGGACAGTGGACCCCTGGACAGTCAGTTTTTTCCCTCAAAAATGGCGGTTGCAGGGCATTGGAGTGATGCTGATAATATACAATTCCTCAATTTGTACAGGGATAGAGAAATGTTATGGAATTTCTACCATACAGATTATAGAGATAGAAATATTCGCAAAGCGTCGTTACAGCACATTGTTCGAGAAATGGGAATACCTGATTTTACAGAATAGGAAGTAATGAAAAAAATAAAAAGTCTTCGGTCTACTTATTATCAAGAAGTTTTAAAAATCCAGGGAAGCAAATGTAGTGGAGCTGCAGGCGATCAGATTTACAAACCAAAAGAACATCAAATCGGCAGGGTGTCATTCTCAGTAGTTTTTAAATTCATGTTCATCGTGAGTGCGCAGTTCTGTCATCATCATAGAAGTTGTTCTAATATTTTTCCTCTGTAACCAACACCTTGTCCATATTATTTTCTTTTTTCTCTTTTGACTTCAACAAGTCGTATATTTTTTCGAGTTATATCGCACTGATCAGCCATTTTGCAGGCATCGTGAAAACGCAATGGGTCAGAAACCAAAGCAAAAACTAGTAACACAGTAGCTGTGTACTGCTGTCTCCCAATTCAGACCCAGGAAGTGTATAAACAGCAGAATGTACAGTTCCTGTCTACTGGATGGTCAGTACCTGGACCTGTGAAAACCAGGCCTTAATGTCTTGGAGCTGCTTCCAATTTTTCAAACAGTGGTTCAGTGCTGAATAATTTACTTCTCTTTTAGGATATATAGAGCTACTTAGCTATTTGGGCTATGTAAAAATATTTTCCTACAGGTTGGTCCAATTAGTTACATGACTATTGTGTTATTGATCCTGTGTTAGCACTAGTTCAGTAAAATGGCGGGAAAACTGCTAGGCCTCACCAAGCAGTCTAATTTTCCACCCCCATTATTACTTTGAAGTGGACAGATTCCTGCGTTTGTGTCCTTGGGCTATCCTTTAAATACATTATAATATACATTTAAATGGCCCAAATATATCATCAAGTTAAAAGGAATAAATATGTATTTCTGATTTTGTTTTTTTACAGATGACTACGCGTTTATTCTATTGTTTTTATTTACACCAAAGGCAGTGTTACCGTTTGCTTTGGGAGTCAACTATCGCGGTGACTACCGGGGTGTCATGGCAGTATTACTATGTAATCATAGTGTCTGATTCGATGATATAATAGCATTTTTAGGCTCCTATCATGTTAACTGTAACATGTAAACAAAGCTCACCATCGGCTTAAACTTGTTATTTCATTTTTTTTCACATAGTTCTTGGAGAAAGAATTTTAAGATTCAAAAGTATTTCTTTTATAACTTTTACTTACATATTGGTTTTTTTCATCATTATTGCTATTAACTTATATCCCATATATTTAGAACGAAAATTATAATAAGAGTGGTGTGAAGTGGTCAGGGGGTACAGCCAATGATTACACAAAATAAGAATGACTTATTTTATTGTACCTACGTTTCAGCCTAAGATGAGTTGGAGTTTGATTCTTCACCTAACTTCCCTGAAGATGGCTTAAATCTTAGGCCAAAACGTCGGCACGATAAAATAAGTCATTATTATTTTGTATAATCATTGGCTTATAACATTACGTTCTCAGCTATTTTTACTGATGTTAATGCAGCGTAGAATTGACAGTCATTGCACGGTAACATTTTTGGCCATTATATAATAACCAAAATTCATTGAATCCAGAGTTAGACATTTGACTTATTAAATAATTTTAGTATTCTGAAAGAAAAGGTATTTCAATTATAAAATACTTTCAAGGAGACGAAACCATATAAGAGCTGACTGGAGAAAGCTGCTGTGACAGATCTAATCTTAAATATGGAGAGAGCTTATGAGATAACTAAAAACATAACATTGTTAAAAATGTAAAAGTCCATCCGGTTAGTCCAAAATGAAGTATGGTAGTAAACCTAAAATGTCTGTAAGCCAGAGAATACCTATCAATACCTATCAATATCTATCAATACCTATCAATACCTATCAATGCCTATCAATACCTATCAATGCCTATCAATACCTATCAATACCTATCAATACCTATCAATACCTATCAATGCCTATCAATGCCTATCAATACCTATCAATACCTATCAATACCTATCAATACCTATCGATACCTATCGATACCTATCGATACCTATCAATACCTATCTATGCCTATCAATACCTATCTATGCCTATCAATACCTATCAATACCTATCAATACCTATCGATACCTATCAATACCTATCAATACCTATCAATGAACTACAAGATAAAATGGTTAGACATAAAATCCATATTGAAGGAGTTAAAAACTTTGTAACAACAATGAAACCTACAAAAAAGTATAGAAAATCTAAATAGTATACCAGCATAATTATATCACGGTATACCACTACAAGGAGGATCCTATCACGTCTACTACACATGAATGAATAGGCCAAACATTAACCAGGAGTTTATTCGACTATCTGTGGGATAATAAGGCAGCGAAGGGATGGATTAAGAAAGTTTTTAAAAGTCTAGAAAGTCCAACATCCAGAAGATTCAGATGTTTGATAGGGTGTACGTTTTCAGCAAGACCGCGGTTTTCAGAAAAACAGCGTCCTTATGAAAGAGTATGGGGGACGAGAAACTGTGTTACAAGAACAAGGGACGGCTCGTAGCGTGGTCTTAAGTGCTCAATTATAAAGCTGTTTCAATTCAACTGGTCCATTTCCTTTAATAACAATAATAAAATAAAGCTAAGGAATCGATTCAGTTCTCCACATGCCGATTACACTCTTGTATTTTTGAAAAAGTCTATTACAAACCAACTTCAGGTTTGTATATTTATAAGCATGCATTTTATAAAAAAATATAAATATTTTCTATAACTTAAACAAAGAATTTCCTTATAAATAAATGCACATGAAAATATGGATCGAAAAATATAAAATAATATTGAATTTTAGGCAAAGATGCTAATCTTTCACTTCTAATTCATATCTATTAGTTCAAATTCAACTTCTTACAAATCAAATTGAAATATTTTTTCTTTTAAGTTCTAGGGGGGGGGGGCACCCCTGTGATATTGAAACTATCAAAAAATAAATACACACACATATTACGCTGTGACAATTAAAATATTTTTTATAAAATAGAGATGACCCTACAAATCCTATAAAACAGGGTTATTCTGTGATTCCTTACGATTTGATTGCTGTGTGACTGATTGTCAGGTTAATCTGACTAACAATGGCTAATAGAGAAAGAAGAATACCGTTTAGTATCTAAGAATACGCAGATATTAAGAATACACTGCTGAGGTACAATTAAAAAATCAATCACGGAAAACAGGGCACAGTCCAGGTTCGTCGGAAAAGAATCAATCACAAAAGTCCAGGAAAAAGCCAAGTCGCTAGAAAAATCCAATCTGAGAGCAAGTAAGCTAAGAGAACACACCCGAACACAGTAAACCTGTAAGAGCGGACTGAGGCAGGGAGGGGCAAAGCAAGGCGCTCGACAATATTCCATGAAACTATAATTTTTGTTTAAAATCTGAACCTAAATAACCCACGAAGATTAATGGTCTCAGTAATAGGTAGAGACTTAGTTTTTACAAGGAACACTTCCAACGGTTGTACAAGGAAGTGATTTGGCCGGGATCATGTTCGACATCACAGAGGCTGGGTAAGCCCAGAAGGTTCTTTAATGAAAAAAAAGTGATCTTTAAGGGGTCGATTATATCAAATAATACATAAAACTGATTACTCGATTATAATTCATAAAAATAGAAACTCTAAAACAGAAACGAGTATATACTAGCCTCCCTCATAATATTTCATCACGTTCTGGAACAAATCAATCCAGATCCGCTTCATTGTTGTACTTATACTTATAACAAAAGCATTTAATAATACATACTCATATCAAATTTTAAATAATAATTATTAAACAGTAATGCCATCCATTACTGTTTCTATAAGATTCAAATGAAGGATCATGCAGTGACCAAACAGGAAATGTGCAAGTACATCTTACACAAGGCCTAAATACGAAATTTCAACTTACAAAACTACTAAAAATCATTCACCTTTGGAAGAAACTTCAATATACACTCACCAAATTTCAAGAAATACACCGGGAAAATAAAATAAATAATAGTAATAAACAACACAAAAACATAAGACAAAAGACCATATGAAAAAATGAAAGTAAAAGTGCAAGAACAAAAAAAACATTTGAAACAAGAAACCAGTGGAGTTCTGGCTATTCCACAAAATATATTAATATGAAAACGGAAATAGAGACCTTAAATAAATGTTAAGCTAGTGGAAAAGCCCTTAAGTCTCCAAACTAAAACAGAAATTGAAAATATCTGTCCAATATTTCGCCCATTCAGGCATTCTCAGGGTAGAAAGAGAATAACAGCAAAGAAAAACACGAATAATGTTTGACAGATATTATTTGAAATTTTTAACAGACATTTTAAATCCTGGATAAATTATTATTGAAAGGCTAATTGTTATAAAGAAAGGGAGCGGAGTAGATCAGTGGTAGAGCACTGAGTTGATATGCCGAAAACCTTGGTTCAAATCCCGCCACTGGCAAGACTTTTATTTAGCCTGTTAGCAACTGGAGAGGGAGTATATGGGATCTGGGACCCTCCTGGGGCTCTATAAAGTGGGTACCGAAAATGAGGGGGGGGGGAATCTGGCGGTTGAGCGTGATCTACAACAAATCACGGTACTTGTGTGTTAACGCCACCGCAGTTATTTTTCCCTACTTGTTCGCATAAGCGAGCGGTTACATTTTGTAACCGCTATATTTCTAAAACATTTATCTTGCATCTTTTTAAATATATTTATTGGGGTTAGAATTTTAAATGTTTTAAATAATCATCAATAATTACAAATCAAAATAATTTATTTACAAATGGAATATATCATGAACAATTAAAATAATGGATACTATAGAAATAAATAATGGAATATATCACGAAGAATCGAAATAATAAAAAATCAAAATAATGAAATATAAAAATAATGAAAAATACAAATAATTTATTAAAAAAGAAAGTAGTTAATCGGATTTCGGTGGAAAATTGGTAAAATATTTCGCTCCTGGAAAAATACAATTACTTCTTCTTCGGGTTTTATCAAATCCCAAAGACTCATTTTCTTAGCACAAAAATTGGCGAAATAATAACAACAAATCAAATAATAATTAAATAAAATAATAACAACAATGAGTCTAGAACAAATCAGCAAACAAACAATAAATCAGCAACAAACAAAACTCAGCAAACAAGAAAGAACATAGAAGAAATCAAGTGTTATAAATATAACGGTTACAAAATGTAACCGCTTGCGCATGCGAACAAGTAGGTAAAAATAACTGCGGTGGTGTTAACACACAAGTACCGTGATTTATTCATTATTTATTGCTATACTCGTCCTTTTCCATGCCATTATCTGTGTTTCCTGCTATTTACTTGTTGTATTGTTATAATACAATTGTATATTTCAATGAATAAATTAATAAGTATTTATTTATTTATTCAATTGTCATCTAAACTGATCTTCTAGGCATGTAACTGACCACCCTAACCTACCTCGGCCAGGACCAGTTGATGATGATGAACATGAACTGGACCTATTAGCATGTTCATCGACCTTATTACGGAGTGCACTGGCCGTAGTCCTGGCTATATCTCCTCAGCAGCGGAAAAATCTGTGGATATACTTTACTTTCAAGAATAAACCTGTACTACTTCAGTATTCAGGATTCAGTACATGGTAGTGACTGTACAGTTTAAAAGACAAGGGTAATGCAGGGAGGTTTTTGATAGAGATCCCGCTCAAGCACAAGGTTTCCCCTCCATTATGGGCATCCACCTTATAGAGGCTAGGTAAGGCCTATGAGGATGAGGTACAAGAGGTACTTGCCCATCCCTCTCATGTCATTTTGTTATATTTTTATTTTTCTGACAGGCAAACTGCTGATTGTGAATTCTATTTTCTGGAAAGCATACAAATATAAAGAGAAACAGAGAAAATCAAATCAGAGCTGTCGATTATTTCTACTTTAATAACATCACAGCTGTGTTGAGAAGCAATACTGATCCATCAAGCTCGGGCCGTGACTGTAATTTGAATTGTTGAAGCTTTAGTCATAACCTATTCCACAGAACCAACTAAAATCAATAGCCACAATAATTTTAAATGATAATAATATCTAATATTATTATATTATTATAATTGCCATTAGTCGTAAAGGACCCAATGTGGACGACGTTGAGTACTTACAGATACAGATACCCATCAGCTATAATAAATATCTTTTTTGTTTTTTTATTGTATTGATATCTATTCAGTGAATGCTAATGCTAGACGCTATTTTTTTAGAAGTATAATTCTTATAATAATAATTATAAAAATATCAATTGGTAATTGTAGTGATGGATAGCCAATACCGTTCACAGCTAGTACCACCCAAAAGACTCAGAGGAATTCATCACAGGTTTCTTGCAATTACCAATAGCCTTTAAATCCATCAATATAATATTTTTTATGTCAAGAACATTACTTCTTGAATGATTCGTTCATTAGATTACTATAATGAAGATGCATGCTCAAGCTGCCAGCTGGGCCAAGGTTATCGCTTCCAGTCAACTATAATTGTTACAATAATATTCTCTTAAGCAATTGTACGTATTATTACCTATAATACAATAGTTGACTTCCATCCTTCATGAGAACTATTACATCTATGCAATAATTATTTCTCTTTATTAAATAATAACAGTATTTAGTGGTCATCGGCGTTGCCTAGCGACGAATCGATTAACTAGATTTGTTAAGTCTTTGGTCGTGCTCTATCATTTAAATTATAATTTTTTTTTTTAAATTGACAAATCACAAAGCCATTTTTCCTCCCCTTTTCAACCGTCGCACAAAATATAGAACTGTTTATTAATTTAAATAGAAAAAATGGAATGCTTCATTTTAAAAAAAATTAAACAAGCTACCAATATTCCAATATTTCTATTTAAGGACTGTTTTTCAATACAGAGAATGCAGTGAAATTAGGTACTTTTCTTGTACACCATAAATTATTTTTTATAACTATGAAACAAACTCAAATTGAAAATGAAAACAATTTATTCGTTGCAAAATCCTCAATATCTCAAAACAATACTAGGCGGGTACTTCTATTTTAGTAGGCTCACTAGGGGGGGGGGGCTGAGGGAGGGGGGGGGTACAAAACAAGTGCTAAACTGAACTTAGGAGCACTTCTACTAAAACGTTAGCTACCTACAATATCTATCTACTTGAGTACAATTAAATGGACAGTTGTACAATAAGTATAATGGTGATTGGTTACATTTTAGTCTCTTAAACAATTTCCGTTAGTCCAAGAATTTGAATTATCGATCACGATTTGTTATATTCAAACGATTCGATAAGTCGGAGGTAAAGAATTATATCGATAGTTATACCTCGATATAGCCAACAAAGATTTCATGCTTTGGCGTTACTTGACTTTTTTCATCAAAGATGTTTCGAGCCGGTGGAACATTGAACATAATATTCATAACTTTAATCTTGTCTCGAAGCATAATGTTTTGTGTTCCATTTATAATTGTGTTAATTGTTAAACTATTAATTATAAACCGTTTTAATTGAATAAGATAAAAAACAAAACAAAAAAAAAACACCACCTTTGCTCAGAGAAGATTGACGAAGTATTGGCCATCAGGACAGATAAGATTATTAATTTACTTTCTATATTTTACTTTGATTAATTTCCTTTTTAATATTGATTCGTTAAGTCTTATTTTATAGTAAATTTTTGTTAGTTGTTTGTTTTAAATTAGGTCATTTAACATAATTTAGTATTGTACAGACAATCCGCAATGTCCGGCTCTAGTGATGGCCGAGAGGTTATTCCTACTGACAATTGCAAAACTTCTAACGATAATTCAACAAACGAATTTGCAGTAAATTTTAGTATAGAAGAAGAAATGACATCGTTCGCGAATGTAAACAATATTGTAGATAAAATCGCGATAAAAAAAAGAATATCTCTTGATGTTATTGGCCAAAACGCTTTAGCTTGCTCATATGAGAAGAGGGACATGGGCCATTATTTTGTTTTTGTTGAGATTAGAACGCAGGAAGGGGCAGGAATAAATAGGCTACATCCTATCACCATAGCTAAATTAGTGAATAAGGCTTGTCTTACAATATATAATAATACCCAATCCATAACCAGGTCAGGTCGAAACAGAATAAATATTGAAACCCGATTAGGACTACAAGCAATTCGCAATAGTATATTCAGTAATTTTGAGATCAAAACATTTTTCAGTTTACATACCTCATTTTATGTTAGAACGAAAAGGTGTAATAAGGGGAATGGATATTAATTTATCAGAAGATGACATATTGCATCACACCAAAACTTTGTACGCCGAATCACTAAAAGTTATCGGGGTCAGAAGGTTCAAAAAAAAAAATCTAAACCAAGATACAAAAGAGTATGAACTGAAACCTACGGGTACAGTTTTAATATCATTTAGAGGCCAGTGCCTTCCTAATTATGTTAGTATCCACCAAGTTCGGTGCGAAGTACATAAGTACACTCAATCAGTTGGCCAATGTAAAAATTGTTTTAGATATGGCCATGTGACTACTCAATGTAAAACTACAGCTCCTAATTAACAATACATATAAATATATGAAAAGATATAATAAAAACACATATTAGGCTCGGGACAAATCATGGAATTTGCAACAATTATTTATGTAAGATTGCCCTAAAAGAAACTTCTAATTGTGAAAAGTGTAGTCATAATGAGACCCTTAAGCATATTATACTTGAATGTCAGGCATACATACAATAAAGATAAATAATGCTCAAGGATTTAAATTTCAACCAAAATTTTATTTATTATGAAATATTAAAATTATCAGACCATGAAAAAAATGTTAACCTTCATGAATATTTGAAAACAATTGACAAAAATATATAATACATATATTATATATATTTTTGTATAGTGTGTGTATGTATGTATAAAAGACATACACTAGACGTCTTTCATTTGAGTGCAACAGATACGGTTGACTAGGGTAACGACTGTGAAAGAAGAACCGAGGAGGTTATTTTGATTTGTGTGTTATTTAGTTACAATTGTGTAAATAGTGTTGAATTGTTGACTTATAATGATGTTTCTTTTTTTACAGAGAAAAACTCAATTTAGTTTTATTTCAACACTTAATAAATTGAGTATTTCAATCAATTAACAATATATATATATATATATACGTGTGTATTTGTATGTGTGGTGCAAAATATATAAATATATATATAATAACAGATACCGTTAAAATAAATACATTATACCAGTACTGACTGACAAAGCGATTGGGCTTACTGAGAATAGAATTTTCATATATTTCAAATAAATCTATATGGAATATACCAATGCCACTATTATTTGGGAAAAAGGGGAAAAACAAACTTTTTTCATTTAAAATGCAACATTTTGCAAAACTAATATAAGTTTTTCCATTGAAATTGTAACGTTTACCAAATCAAGCATGACTTTTTTGATTTAAATTGTGACCTTTACCAGATGAAATTAGACTTTTCCCATTTAAATAGTAACCTTTACCAAATTAAATTTGACTTTTTCCATTTTGATTGTAATCTCTTCATTCTGTTAAATTAAATGAATGATGAAAGAGCTCACAGATATTTTGTTTTTAGAAATATATTTTGAAAAACAATTGTTTGAAGTAAAAATATCTGTTTACAATAGCCAGAGTGTTGAAGAAGTTTGCTCGCTAAGGATTATCCGTTTTATTCCCAGGACCCTTGCCATTTATGTATTGATCAGCAATTATTGCATCTTATGCTTTTGAATGCTGATGATGCCCGAAGTGGCTAAACGTTAAATAATAAGACATATTCTCATAATAAAAAGCTCTCGACAATATTTGATGCATTTTTACGTCACTAAAGAAACTATGTTGATAACTCAAAACAACAACAACGACAACGCATGTATATGAAAATTTCAGAATTGTGGACCTCAAATTGTTTCTTGACTATATTTCTACCGGAAGTCAGATTATACTTAAAGATGTTAACAGATTTATACACAAAAATAATTTTGTTTTTTAATTTAATACTCCGCAGTTCTATATAAATGGAAATTACAAAATAAATTTGAATATAGTTGATAAACAGTTTGCCTGGAAAAAGAAAAATAACTGGATTATTATTATTTTTAAAATTGGATTATTATTTGGAACGGGTAGCTGAGTGGTAGAGAGCCGTACCGAAGTTTCAAATCCAGCTGTGGAAGGTAATTAATTTAATCTGCTAACAGCCGGGATAGGACCTGGGATTTGGTGGAGACCCTCAGTCTCGATACTGTGTGCTCCCTTGGTAGGGAATTGCTGATTAAATTGAGTTGATCTCGAAGAAATCATCTCCCTGGATAACCGTTGCCCTAGAAACTACCACGAACTGACCCCAACATCTACCATCGATTTTAATGGTACAGATTTTTTAAATTATTATTATGATTCTATATTACGACCGCATTATTTAAGGATAGCTAAGCTATCCTTAAATAAGTAATAAAATATAAGACAAAAATTAAGTAAATATTAATCCCTACTTAACCGTAATCTATTGATATTACATACTAAAATAGAATATTAAAATTGTCGCTATTGATAACTAGATAATAACAGTACTGTTACCAACTAGCATTGGGATCAACGCCCGATCAAATATAATATGTTATCAAATATAATATGTCATCAAATATAATATAGCCTGTTTTTAGAATTTTTTTTTTGTATGTAGGGGATGGAACAATTTATATTCAGTCATACCTTCATTGCAAACATTGAGTTTATTATAAGATTGTATATTACCAAAACGATTTTTTTTTTAAATCTTTTATTTCAAGTGGGGCCAATGAAATAATTCATGATGGTAAAAACAATGAAGTGTCGACTAAAACAATGACAGTTTTCTGTAGTAGTGGAATTGATACGACAATGTGATAGTGTGACAGTGCGGTAGTTTCCTTGTATATGTATTGCGAGTAAACCTGGTGACAGTCATTTGAAAAATATCGGTTGTAGAACAGATGACTTAATATAAAAGATCAGCTGATATAATTAATTTAACAAATAATTAATATGTCAGTACAATACAAAAAAATTGTCCATGTACTTTTGTAAATATTGTTTCATTCTTATAGTAGCCCTTTGGTCAGATATATTTATATAAATATATATAGGGAGCGGAGTGGCTCAGTGGTAGAGCACTAAGTTGACATGCCGGAAATCCTGGTTCAAATCCCGCTGCAGGTCTTTTATTTACTCTGTTTGCAGCCGTGATCCATCTCCGGGTTCGAGTCCTGGTCCTGGTCATATCTTTTCTTTTCACTGATGCTAAGTCCCCGCGTTCTCGCATTTTGCGGAGTATACGAGAGGAAGTATGTTCTTTGAACATTATTTTAATTTGCATCTAGTTGACTTACGTCATTATAATTATTATAATTTATTTTATTTTAGTTGTTACTAATTTTTAAATATTTTTATTTGAAAAGAAGTCAACTAACATAAGTCAACTAGATGCAAATTAAAATAATGTTCAAAGAACATACTTCCTCTCGTATACTCCGCAAAATGCGAGAACGCGGGGACTTAGCATCAGTGAAAAGAAAAGATATGACCATGGCCGAGAAGCGTGCTTCATTAGGGCCCAGGATAGCTCAAATGGTAGAGTCCCAGACTAGTGATCTGGAAGACCCGGGTTCGAGTCCCTGTCCTGGACATATCTTTTCTTTTCAAATAAAAATATTTAAAAATTAGTAACAACTAAAATAAAATAAATTATTTTTCTTATCGTAAGAATTAGTTTTTATTATATTTTATTAGAAATATTTACAAAAGCGCTTGCATGTATAAAAAAAAAGAAAAACAGTATTGTAAAATTAACCAGTGTTTAACTACGAAATTGGTTTTATGTTAACTGAAATTCAAGTAATTGTAGTAACAAATATATATACATAAATAGCTTTTTTCTCTTTAATTTCATTTTATAGTAAATTATCAAAATGAAAAAATGAAATTTTTAATTTCTTAAAACCCCTCCTTTACAAGGCCCTGGGGATTTAAAAAAGTAGATATTTTGATCCATTCAGCAGGTGTTTCTTATGGTTTCGACAGTGTAGTCAAATTCTTTGCCAACCTTTCGCTGGCCACTACAAGCTTCATCAGGGCTTAATCTGAGACTCAGATTAGTTAAATACTCTCTTAAATATTGAACGTGGGAATTGAAGAGAGTATTTAAGCGAATTTTATCCAAAATATTGCTAAATCTTACTCCATTCCTTCACACTTAAAAAATTACAAAATTAAGTGGACATGAAATTTATTTACGTGCGGCTTCATTGTCGTTTAGGAATTGATAATTGAGAACATACTAAAAGGTGTTATTAAAAAGAGATTTTGTAAATTAGGGTAAATATGAATTAATTGGAAGAGACATTAAAGGACTGTGCTATTATAAAAAATATCCTCGTACATATATAAGTATATGCGATATTATACAAGTAGAATAGAATAGAATAGAAAAATAATTTTACTCTGGGACCAGGTCCCTTTAGAATAACAGAGATGAACAGAATTAAATAAATATACATATATACTGTAAAATAGGACAGGAAAACAATCTTTACTCTGGATAAGGAATAAAAAAGTTGTATGAAAAATAAAAAATAAAAAAAACAGTCCCTATCCAGTCCCTATCCAGTTCTAAACAACATTCTATCATAGCCTCTGGGGTAATGGTTAGCATAATAACCTTCTATAAATGCTCAAAAACCCGGATTCAGCTGGCAGGTGCCCATGGGGGTTTTTATAGGGATTAAAAAATTCTTAGTTATGCCTTCCCTCGAAGGGGGCCTAAAATAGCAGTCGAGAACCGGAGCGGTGTCAGGTAACTCGTAAAAGATCGTTTTCTTAATCAAATTTGCATAGTCGAAATTTAAGACTCCCACTATATCAACATACAATTATCCATTGTAACATAAAGTGACGTTAAATTAAATGAACAAAAAGCAAACAATCCATCATCTCAGAAAAAGAGAGCAGTAGAAGATCTCAAAGAATGAAGGGATATTGGACGCAGAGGAACAAATTTCTTCAGCGTAATCAAAAGAGGATGTAACGAAAGAAGAACAAGAACATTAAAGAATAATGTTGCATTAGAAGTGCATATTTTATTCTTTTAGAGTTAGTTGTACAAATTTTAAAAAACTAAGAGAGGCCTTAAACAAAATTTAATCATTATAATAAATATATATATATATATATATATATATATATATATATATGAGATTACGATATACTCGTTTATAAGATTAAACTAACTACTGCTACTGACCTTCCATCCTGACTGAGGATCCGTAGAGTACTGAAGGCTGGAGCTGCCCCACTACCACGCTATCACTCTCACTGAGGGCTCTGTAATCTGGCATCCTGGATCAGCTGTCTACTGTCATCTCTGGCGGCTATCTAGGGAGCAGTGCTTCTTCAGGGAACATTGGAAGTTGATGTAAAGCTAGAGGGAAAGTATAATATAATAGTAGGCAGCTTATCACTTGCTAGCATGCGCCTATTAAGCTAAGCTCCTTCCAACTTGTGCAATGATATATCGTAAGGTCACTATGAAGACGATGAACTTGTGGTGTTTTAAACGTGTTGTTATCAAGTTGTTCAAATCAAACTACAAACCCGACCATCATAAAAACAATTATTCGTTTATTTACAATAGTTAACGTCACTTTAGGCTGCTATGGCTAATCGGACGATGAAACTGTTGGAGTCCTAAACTTTGCCTTATCAGGTATGATTAGGATAGGAATCTGTAATAAGTACCTGACACTGCACTACATCAGGACCCTAAAGTACGTTCCAAAGGACGACATAACCCTTGATCCACCTGCCAAGCTGCGAACCTCAGTCCTAGAGGCTGTAGCTGTAACCGCTGTAAGCTCATCAAACCATCATCGGTCATATCTAATTAGATCCTCACTCATTACTGATAATATTGTGTTACTTATGAGATAAATCAAACTGGAGGTTGCGAGGTCAAGAAAAATATATGCTTATTATTTACTGCATATCGACTGATGTTAGCCTCAAATTTAGACCTTATAACAACAAAGACAACGACAAAACTGGAGAGTTGCTGTGCTGGAGATTCCATCCGGATTTGGCTGAGGCAAATAAATTCTTTATTCTGGGGCTCAGCTGCCTCCTACATCATCTGCCATATTTAATTCACTGAGCCCAAGGCCCTTCATTGCTTGTAGTCCTACTTTTTCTTTTGTACAAAAAAGAATATTCTCACGTTTTATGTAAGAATTCTTTCCACCAATTTTGATAGCACACTTCAGCGCGTTCCATATGTCGCTCCTCTTCTTATGTTTTCTCTTCTCATGTCTTCATTCCAACTTAGTCTAGAGCGAATTCTTCTCGCTTTCCGTTATCCTGATGTTATTACATGAGAAAGTTTTATTGTTTATTTGAAATAATAACACTACAAGTCGATTTTTACATAAACTTCATTCAGGTTGAAATTGCATACTTGTAGGATGATGATGTTTTTTTACAAGATGACGTCAATTAGATTATAAGAATAGATGATATTTTCCACGTGTTGTGACAATCCATTTCCATACCAATAAATTAGCAAAATTTCATGCCATTTCCATAAATATACATAATAATGACTAATTTATTTAATTATAATAACTGTAGTCAATTAATTACAATAATTTTATAAGTAGTATAATTGTCCTTTAATGGAGAGAAAGACATTCTTATTTTGAGAGAAATAAAATTTTTCTAAACAATAACTCTGTTGCGAACAATTATTCTCTTTACTTTTATCATTCCTCTATTTTAATTTAACGATACTTTTTCGCAAGTGTTATTATTTCGAGACATGACTGTCCTCTGGTGTAAATGTCGAATATCAAATACATTTTTAGATGCCGAAGTGAAAGAATATATTTTAATACAACTCAAGATTTCACATAAAAATATGTAAATGTCGTGAACTATATCTGTCACAGCTTTGATCTTTTAAAACGAAATCGCACAAGAAGATCATGTGCCCATGTCATTTTCCTGATTCGTATTTTTTTATGTTTTAATATCAAGAAATAATTTACCTCTTAGTTTTTAATAAGGGCATTAAATTTATAAAGTTGTAAGAATCTAGTATCACCATGAACTGGAATCGATAATGAAGTTGGAAGTTCATTTTCCGTTTAAAAAAAGTTTCTTTAATTTAGCTCCGCAATTTAATTGAAATATAATATCGATGTATTTTAGAACTTATATTGATATTTCTCCATCACGTGACTAATAGCAGTTGTGATGCCCCCAACATGTCTAATACGTTTTCCGAACCACATTTCATAATCTAGGTGTTAACTGCTTCCATTAGATAGATGGATATTTGTTTAGATAATGACTTGAACATAAAACAACTCAAGGTCGACAAAATGCAATGATATTTTCTTATATGTTTTATAAAAAAAATGTGATAAAACATATTATCATGTACAATCACACAATCAGCATTAATCCATAAAAAGGAAGATAACAAAGATGGCAACGATTCCAGGGGTAATTCTTTTTAATCTGCTCCATACTCTCCAGAGCAATCTAGAACAGAGTTGAATAACATCAGAATAACATCAGGCTCGATTCAGGAAGAGATGTCCGACCAGAGCATCATCCGTTACAAAATGATGGACAGGTTTCATTATGTCCTTGTGTTCATCGATTTCAATAGAGCCTACAACTCAATTTACCGTTGGTCGTTGTTGAGTGTTCTGTAAGAGTTTGGGGTGAATGGTACATCCAGAAATTTGATTAAACAAACACTGTTCAATACAGTGTCTGAAGAGAGATTAACTGACGAGGTCTCAGGGACTCTTTGAAATCGAAAATGAGAGGGTATTGGATTATACCCATTTCTTTATAAATGTGTCGTGAAGAAAGCCTTTCGAAAATGCAGGAAAGTACTTAGTCAAGAAGAACGGAATTAACGTTCTACCTGAATGGAGTCTACGTTGTTGATGACCTTGCCATTTTTGAAAATAATATTAAATCGGCAATAACAAATTTTGAGAAATTAAGGTTAGAGGTCTCTGTAGAGAAAACAAAATACTCTACAACGTTAGCTATGTAATTGATAAATTTAAACGAAGGGAAGATTGGACGTGCAAAGAAATCTAGACACCTAGGTGAGGGAATTCAATAAAATGACCTAGAACAGGAAACGATCAACTTCAGGATCAACAAATTAGCAATGAGCATATCACCATGCAATGAACTTCGATAGTAAGAAGTCGCTGAGCAGACGAGTCATTTTCAGAAACTAAGGTACAATGGTAAAGCTAGAAGTATTATGTGCTTGGGAGGCTTTCAATATGAGTAGAAGGGGACTTGTTGATCAAGTAGTCAAAAGAGACACTTGAATGGTCACAAATATTTCAGATCAAACGAGCAACTATTCAAAAAGATAGAACCAATAACAACATCAATTAAAAAGAAAAGGCTGTTGTTTTATTCCATATCTTCGATGAACGCCACATAAAGAAAATATGGAATTTTATAAAACCTGAGGCAAAAAGAATGAGATGTGGTAAATATCTTAAGTACCTTGTTATTCCAGATCATGAGTACAAGGGTTTAAGTATAGAGATGAGCTCGAAAGACCAAGGGCACCTCTATCAGACGAACGGAAGAAGGCACTGAGTGAGTGCTGAGGAGGTGCTGGCAGGACATGAAGCGAACTACTTTTCAAAACATTATTTTTGCTTCTTGTTGATCAACCTATTTCTTCTTTCCTATATAATCGCTCCAGAATCCTCCGTTACTTAAGTTTGTTGTTTCACTTCGATTATAATCACACTCCATTTTATAGAAACACGTCAAGACGGAATATTTATTTTTATGGGTCATCACATTTATCTATGACCGGAAGCAACTGTAGAAATAACGAAATAAGAAAGTGAAGGTATTTTTAAAAATGTTTTTATGCGAAATTGGTACTTGGTAAAATCATTGGAACGATCATTCAGGTCGGAAGTTTATGAGCCAGCGCTAATTGAATACATTGCAAAATAAACCTGAAAGTTAATGCTTCCTAATGCCCACTTTCCTCACGCATTTCCTTTTTACAAATCAGATTTTATTCTATAACTTTTTAATACTAAGTCAACAGGTTTATTTTTCATGTATATACAATAATTCAGTTTATTTTCCCCAAGTGCCGTAACTTAGAAATTGCTTCCACATAAAACGCTAAGTACCATTTGGTTAACGATTTAGCTGCGAAACTACTTGAAGTGAGAATACTTAAAACGGAAACTGCCTATCTTTATGTTTAGAGGAAGTTTTGATACTCAACGCTATTTCGAAGGGTCATAATATTGGTACAAGAAGAAATAGCCAAATAGTTTCAATCGATGAGTTTGGAGACAGTCTGGTGGATTTGCGAAGCCACTGATGGTATTGAATTTAGAAACTTGCTCTTATGCCAATGGCAATGAGCTACCTAGAGATGACTGACTTCATATGACTGTAGAATCGAAGCTGCATTCATTGCACCTCGACGGGCTTATCATGGCTTTATATATCTTCGTTCAACTTGGGCCGAAGCAAAGCGAAAGTTAAACTTCGGTTTTATTTTAGCTACGTCACTAAGTTACAGAGGTGCGGAAGTAATCTTAGCCTTTAAATGTCACGAAAATAGCATATGCATGTAATAACCTTGAAGTTATTCCTTACACGGATAGTATTTTTAAATCTAGAAAGTGCTATTATTGTTTATGTAATAGTACGATAGCCAATATTATTCAAAATCTAATAAACTTAGAAACTGTTCATAGAATCACTGTTACCAAGTATCAAATCACGAAGGCCCGTATAGCACACAAGTACCAAAAATTATTTATTTATTTTTTAAGTAGTTATAATCCTACTAACAAACAATCTAGTTGCCTCTTTCTTAAAACCAAACCAAGAGCCAAACCAAAAATTACTGGAGTTGTGAAATTACTGCCTACAAGTAAAATGCAACAAGCCTAGATGCAGGCAGATAATAACAAACATTACCCATGCCTGCAGTTAAACAGTTTTAACCTCAACCTGACAGTATATAATTTGTAGTCATTAAACCTAACTGTCAAAGATAATTGTCGATGATATTCTTGGCTAACTATCAATATAGATTTCCCTATCCTTCAGTTCAATGTAAAACCTCCTCCTTTCAAAGATTAATACCATCGAGCCCCTAAATTTCGAAACATCGATATTTACATTCATACTAAATTATATTGGCTATGTTTCTAGCCTCAGTGTGTATCGATGGCATTGTAAATTATCGACCAAATGACTGAATCGATCGGCAGTGACGGAATATGATTGTATTATAACTCATTTAACCACCACAAACATACTTATTAATGTTCCTAAAAGTAATAACAAATTTACGACCCTATTTCTTGCTACGTCTAACTTTCAACCGCGGGGAGGTACGGTGTATCCCTGCGTCAGGAACTCAGTACTACAATAAAAAAAACCATTTTCAACCGTCATTGTTCATGATTGCCTTGCGATCTACTAATATAAGAACTACCTCATAACTCAAAAAAATAACTTTTCAATAGAGACCTTTGAAAGTTCTATTTGAGTTACAAAAATAAAGTTTTGGGTATTGGTAAAGCAAAGCATTACTATTGCAAAGAGATTACTGCAATTATATTATTAACCAATAGAAATTTTTTAAAGCTTGAACATTTTTATTTCAACTTACGTCATTATTCCCATAAAACTTCAAGTTTAAACCTGATATAACTCGAAATATGACTTTATTAAAAAAAATAAAAACCATATTGGAAATGTAATATGGCATATGTCGTTCCTGAATTAAAAAGCTTCAACCAATAAAATTTCTACTGGTGGCTTCTCTCGTCGTTTGAAGGTGCGATGTTTTCTCAAAGCCTATCGCTGTCCATCGGTTACCTGTTTTAATCCGTTGTTGAATTCCACTGAAGCTCTTGATATATTTATTTGGAAACTATCCGAATATAAGATATTGCGTATATTAAATTATCGGAGGCCTCTCCACATAAATACAAGGTTTCTATTTTAATAGAATTATCCTTTCACAATATTCCCGGATGTTCCTGAAAGAAATATAAAAGAAGGATTTATTCTTTTGCCTTTTCTAGCGGAAATAAATGCCTGCGCTGGGTTCTTGCAACATTTCGGGGATTTCCTGACCCCCCCCCTCTTCCGTCTATTTAAAGAGTTTATAACTTCTCCTAACTCTTTATCTCTTCAACTAATCCAACTTCATTCCTTGATAAGCACCAGCTGCCTCTAACCTAATAATTTTGAAATAGTCAATTGGCGTTAATGATCGAGTAAAACAAAGGTAATTGTCTACAAAAAATGAATAAAAACTGAATAAATAACTTTTAAAACCAGTAATTTAGATCAAAAAAAGCATAGTTCTTAAAGAGAAATTATTTAATTGTGATAAAAAATGTAAATTAAATAAAAAATTATGTGGGGAAACTTCTTCACTTCACAACTTTAACATGAATAAATTCTCAAAAAACCCAAACAATTGCATCAATTTTTTTAAAGATTGAAGCATGTCAGATGAGAACTGTTAACGCTCATTAAACTAGTGTCATTACTTTTTTCCCCTCTATATATCGCTATTTTCAAATTTAAATAAATTAGTTTCATTACTTTTTTATATATATTCATGTTTAATTCTTTAGTTTGTTATTGGTTTTGAATGATCAGGTATCTCTAATTAAAACTAATAATACAGCCCTTGTTGAAGAGAGAATTTTTTTTGCTGTCACTTATGGACACATTTAAGTCTACTATTGTTTTGTTTTAAATTTAAATTAAGAGTTAATTAATTTCTTCTTTTTAAATTATACATTTAAATTCTATTTAGTAAATATCAGTCCTTTGTAGTAATTGTTCATAACTAATAGATTATTCTTTGTTCTATATATTTCATTAATCATGTTTTTTTTTATTTTATCTATCATATATAATTCTGTCATTCATTAAATTTAATTTTAGTTCGTTTCAATATTTCTTGTTTTAATCCCCTTTTTTTTCTAACAGCATATTAATCATTCTTTTTCATCCATAATTTTATTTACCTCGTAAGTGCTCAAAATAGCACATTTACACCTGTTGGCTTTATTTCCTTTAAGGCGTTTCTCTCCTCAACAAGAACCAAGTATTCATCTCCAGAAAATTTCAGAACCAACCAATTTTCATACATTTTTTTTTATAACAGCAAGGTTTTATAACCAGCCGAATTGTGTTGTATAAATTAGCACAAGCCCCCCCCCCAAAAAAAAATTAACAAGTCATCGGACATATCTTTAAATAGAATAGATATAAAATAAAATATTAATAATTAGTTTTAAAATCCATAAGAACTTTGTTGAAGTCTTTTAAACTGTTTATTTTAGCGATCTAAGTATGGCACAACAGTATCGACACATATCTTATCGATAGTATTTAAATGTATCCAAATAATATTTATTAAAGAAATATATCAATATAACTAGGGAAAAATAAATAATAATTGAGAATATAAATTTTGATGTCTTAGATTTGTAATACTTTCAATAACAGCAATTAAATTTTAATAAATAGCTTATAAACAAAAATTAGTGATAATTTGTCAGTAATAAATCACAATTCATAAGCTAGAGAAAATATTGATTAAATATTTTTGAAAAATATAATTAAAAAAAAGGTAAAGAAGAATATTAATATTAAACAAATTGTTCTTCACGGATGGACCGAGTCATGTTGGCGATGAGCGAAAGCTTAGTTAACAGCACCGACATGACATGGTCTATCCCGGAAGTAGAATATAAGAAGAATATTAGCGACAGTGGAAGCCTACGGGAACATTAAACAAATTACTGAAAAATCTAACAAATACTTTACTATTAAGAAATAGAGAAATAATAATTTAATTGCTATAACATAATAAAAGTATTTTATTAAACAATTTATTACAATATGTAATTGATTGGTTTTTATGTTGCTAGTTCTGATAAGGATCCTAAACAATTCTCAACATTCAGCTACACTAAACTCATTGACTCTATTAACTATTTCCTCAATAATTAGATGTAAAATTTTAAGATAACTAATTTTTCTTGATCCTATATTTCTATGTTTTTCTATATATTTACTTAAAGATGGTTGAATTAATACTTATTTAATTACTAATTTTTACTTCATTTTGTGTTTATAAATTTAAGAGCTTAAATAATATGATAAACTTATGGAGAAGAATTTATGGCTTAGGATTATATACCAGAATTATTTGAATTCTTTATTAATATTGTAATATTAATTTATACTTGGATAAATTTGAAGTTAATCAATAAATTTGTATAGGCTCAGAACCCTGCAAATATTCATAAAGAATTATTTCTTATTTCCTCAATCCAACAAAGGATTTTATTTTTAACTATTTCAATTAAAAGGAAAAACATATTTTAAAGATTGTTCGTGGTTTCTTTAAAATAATTTATCCTATTTTATTTGAATCTTTTAGGTTTAAATTTAAAATTAATTTTAATTTTGTTAACAATTATAGACTTCTATGTTGGCTTTAATTAATTTTTATTAGATATAGGATATAATTAATTCTAATATTTTGTCTAAAATAATTGTAACATTCAATTCACAAAAAGCCTTCTTATTTCAATTGTATGCTTGTAATATAAATTCCAAGTATTGCAGTTGGTTTTAACTTTTTTTTAGTTACTGCTGAATAATTATTTTTATTGAGATGTGATGAGTTTGTGTAACTGTTATTCCTGAACATAAAAGGATTATGGTGTTTATTGGGAGAATTTCTACAGGATTAAATACATTGATCCCTTGTTATGACCAAGTTATTTTCATTTCTATTTTTGCACCATTTTATTGAAATGACAAAAATAATCTAGTTCAGTGCGAAACTCCAGTTTATTTTTTATAATTCTAGTTCTTTCAAAGGTATTAATTTTTTTTTTTTTTAGCTCTGTCTTTTAGTGATTGCGTTCTTTGAAGTATCTAGATTTTATTCTTCATTCCCACATAATTAAGATTTTAATAGTTTCAAAATGACTAGCAGGTTTGAAAAAGTGTCACTGAATAATCTTCAGCATGCAGGCTGTTCGATTCCGTACCAGTATTCAATTTTTTTCTAACTTTAAATAATATTCTTAATCCAATAAAGAGGCATTAATTACATTATTTTTTAATTGTTTCATTAGTAGCATAAAAATATTATTTAGTGCGGACTATATGTTGTGACTTATTAATAAGTAAATAATGTATTAATTATTTATTTTTTAATTCAGGATACAAAATAATTTCTTTATAAAAGTTTTTTATATAAAATTTTAGATTTATGTACTATAAATTTCCAAAATATTTTAATGGCAATTGAACCATTATTTTCATTATGGAACAATTACTATCACAGTTTTAAACAAATTTTTATTTCATCATTAACCTCGATTATTTGTTTCTTATGAAAAATATAATATAATACCTTTATACTATAAGAAATGAAGATACTATTTTAATGACACACTGGTAATTATTTTAATCTATATGCTTTTGTATTATTTTGATTTTACAAAATTATGAGCTATTGTACTTTCTGTCAACCACCAATTTTATATTATTGTTATACATTTGGATGTAGAAAGGCATTATTTTTTATAATTTTAATTGTTCAGAATTCCCTAATGTTTTCTTATTTTTTTAGGATCAACATTCTTTTATTTAAAGTATTTCTATTTCCTCTAGTGCGGACTAGAATTGGAAAAAATCTGTTTACTCAATAATATTTATTATTACATATAAAAGTTTTTTGATTGATATAGTATTTGAATTTTTACCAAAATGGACTTGTACATGTACAAAGCACTTATTTAATTCAATGTCTTAAAATTTCTAGCGTGCCTCGAAGGATTGCTTGTCGGCTGGGTGCACCCCTCCTATATCCACAATTGATTACTGCTTTTAGAAATATTTTCAATTATTTCGTTTTATTATGACATAAATGACGGAAGATCAAAGTTTAAATATAGGAAGTATTTTTTTTAAAAACGGGTGGAAAATTCCAAAACTGAAGAACGTCTTTGTAAAAAGCCTTTATGAATAAAATAAATTTGAGATTAGGGTTATTATTTTTTCCTTACTCTGTATTGATTAATATTATAAACTTTATAAAACTCTTATTGAATAAAATAAACAACCTAACATAGTAAGTTGCTATTGAAATATTTTAAAAATAGGATTTGGTATAAATGCACCCCGGGAAATAATATTTTAAAAAACAATTTATTCATCTCAAAGTTTATAGATTTATAAAACAGACGCAATTTATTTTTTGTTATGTGGAATGTTAGATAATAATAATAACTTATAACAATGATACAGCAGCTCACCTGAAAACTATGGAACTGAAACCATATTGGATATTGAATCGTGATTATGGAAGTTAATTAGTAATTTCTTAATTAAAATTGTCTTATTTGATATCCATAATTAAAGCATTACATTCGCCGACAATTTAGAAAACAACATTTTGTGAAATCGGTGGTGGGGCTAGAGAGTTGCCATTTTTTAGCAATGTTATCATGTATTATCAGTAAACCAGATAATATTCCTGTACCAAGAATTATAGTGCTAATGCCCTCCTCACCGGCCAGAAGTAATTCAGGTATAATCACAGACTTGTATATTTTAGCCATATAATATAATGGCTTATTATAATACAATTATAGCCACAATGAGGATAAATGATGAATGATATGACCTATGGGGGAAAAGGCGTAGCTTCCCTATGCGCGGCCAGCCCGAGGCGACTACTCCACTGGTCGCTTTCAAAATTACAGACTAAAAGTACTAAAGACATAGTGAAAAGAACAGGAAATGATAATGGAAAATGCAACATAATCATTGGGTTTTTTTTTTGGACTGTTATTATTATTATTTATTGCGTACAATACATCTCTAGGTCACAGCCTCCCGGATCAGCATCCGCCAGCTGTCCCTATCCTGTGCAGCAGCCACCCAGTTTCGAACACCAAGTAGGGTCTAGCATCATGGCAACTCCATCCTTCCATCAAGCTTCAGTCTCCCGCTCTTTCTGGTTCCATGCAGTTCTTCTTCCATGGTCTTCCTCGGTATATTTGTATCGCTTATACAAGCTATATGAACAGCCCATCTCAGTCTTCCCAAATGGATAAAGTGGACAAAATTTGATTCCTTGAACACCTCATACAATTCCCAGTTAGTTCTTCTTTTCCACACCTGGCCGATGCAGACTCACCCTAAAATGGATCTCAATATTTATCTTATCTATTGAGAGGGCCGGTTCATTTGATTTGGAGATAGTCCTTGTGTCCGATCCATGGTCAACACTGCCCGTATGAGAGTTTTGTATATCAAGAATTTTGTTGACCTATTAATCATCCGACTCCTGAGGAGATCGCTAAGTCCGAAGAAGCAGCGATTGGATTTCATGATCCTTGCATTAATTTCGGCTGGTATATTATTTTTGATGTTTACAGCCTAGGTACGTAAATTCATTGACGTGCTGAAATGTATATGGGCCAACAGTTATGGTTTCTCCTGGTGTCACTTCCTGCTCCATTGCCATATACTTTGTCTAGGAAGCATTTATTTCCAGACCCAACTGTCTCGCAGCTGCCTGAACGTCTGCAAGGGATCTTCCTATAATAACCAGATCATCTGCATAACCTAGGAGCTGGACAGACCTATTAAAGATGGTGCCACTTGTTCGAATGCCCAAGTTCCTCACTGCTTTTTCAAGATCCAATTGAAGAGCAGGCATGCCAAATCACCCCCCTGCCTCAGACCTCTCTCCGATATAAATGATTGGCTGAGGCCAGCCTACAGGTACCCTTGCCATGCACTCAACTCCATCCATTATTACCTCACTCATCCGAATTATTTGTCCCCGTCAACACTAGCATAGGCTCTTTTGAAGTTTATAAGCAGGTGATATTGTATTCTCTGTTTTTTCAAGTATTTGAGGGAGGGTGAACAGCTGATCGGTAGCATACTCAGCCTTGCAAAATCCACTCTGATATGGTCCTATTGCTCTCTCTGCGTGTGGAAAAAGTCGCTCATATATTATTCGGGATAATATCTTGTAGGCAATTGGAAGGAGGGAGATGCCACAGTAGTTTTCACTATTGAGCTGATCTCCTTTCTTATGAATGGGGTAAATTAGGGTTTTTCTGCCCAGACGTCCAGCAAAAGATCTTGCAGGCATTTGATCAGATCGGATCCTTCATGGTTTAATTCCTCTTTCAAGAGACCGTCATATCCAGGAGCCTTATTGTTCTTAAGTCCTTCAAGGGCTAATATTATTTCATCCTCATCTGGTGGTTCATTTGGTATGGCATTTTGGAGGCTAATGGTTGAAGGCACTCCTTTACCTCCTAGCTGCTTCTTCCATCTTTCCAGAAAGTCTTTTTCTTCAGTAAGAAGAGTGCCATCCTTACTTTTGCAGGCATTCAGCTTTGGCTTGAAGGGCTTTCTTGCTTGGTTAACCTTGTGGTAAAAGCTACCGGAGTCATTGCGATTCCTCAGTTCTTGAATCCCCAAACTCACCATTCCTAGCCTGCCTCTATTTCCGGCAATGATTGGGTTTTTCTGCCCTCCTCAAATCACGATATTCTTCCGTTGTCCTCCTGGTCCTATGGTTGACCATATGTTTGTAAACCTCGTTTTTTAGGGCAGTAGCTCTCTTACATTCTTCGTCAAACCAGGAATTTTTAGGTTCCGGTTTATGAGGTCCCACTGCTTCATCTGCACTTTTTGCCATGGCACTGCTAATCGCATTACAATTATCATCCATGCCGAGGTTTGGGAATGGAATTATTCTGAGTTCGGATTCCAGTTTGGACTTGTATTATGCTGAGCATTCCTTATCCTTTAGTTTCCCAGTATTGAATCTTTTTATTATTTCTGACCTATATGTCTTTATCATGGAGAATCGGTCCATAGTAATAGATCTCTCGACCCACCTTCGCATTAAGGTCCCCCGCAATGATTTTTATGTCATAATTCGGACAATGGTCGGACAAGGTTATCGAAAAATTCATCCTTCTCAGCCTCGGTCGCATCTTCTACAGGTGCGTGCACACTTGCTATTGAATAATTTTTGAATTTCCCCTTAATTCGAAAAATGCATATTTTCTCATTTATCAGCTTGAAATCCAAAATGAGACGTCTGAATCTCCTTGCGATAATGAATCCCGTCCCAAACACGATTTCTTTCATGACTGCTGTAATACACTACATGCTTCCGGATCCTGTCCAGCGCATCTCCTGAATGGCTACAACGTCTATGGAGTAATTTTCTAGTTGTGTTAGGACCACAGTAAGTGCTCCAGGTCTTTATAGGTTTAGGACATTCCAAAGACCTATTTTAAAGTTAATAGAATGGCATTTACTGATCGATGGAAACCGTTTATCTGCATTTTCACCTTTATCACAACCACGAATAAGTGTTGACCGGGGCCTCCCCGGATCCTAATAGACCCCTACAGTTGACCCAATTGACACTATAATAGTAATATTAGGAATACTGTAAGCGCTGATTAGGCTACAACACATGAATCAATGTTTTGCTGAATAAAGGCACCTCTGATTCACCCCAACCTGGAGGACCAGGGATTTGATTTCGGGGTCACCTTCCCCAAGACAAGTTACCTTCACTGCGGTTTAAGAGCCTTGTCCACAGAGTAGGTTTTCCAGTAAGTAACCTAGGTAAGCCTATCCGATGTCCTTCATCTTCAGTCTTACCAAGGTACTAGTGACGCTCCTGCCCACCACTATTTGGTAGAGTTCGGGGTCCTCATCCCTAGGAGACCTGCCTTCACCATGACTGTCGATCGTCTCCTGCATGATCTAGTAACCCATAGATAGGGGCCCTTACAGGGTACTACCAGCCGGAGCCAGCTAGACCCTGGGTTTTTGTTTAGAGGTGTTACTCCTTCATCCCTCCTCCTTTAACCTGGCTTGGGACAGGGAGTGGACAGGTAAAACATCACATCCCCACAGGTGGAGTTTTTTTGGTGTCCATAAATTATTATTAACACCCAACATGATAACAATTCTGTAAATATAGCTATGCATGTTCAATTTAAAAATTTATTTTTGATTTGTTTTTTTTTAATTACATTACTTATTATTTTTATATTATCTGTGTTCAGAAGAATTATTTCAAATTTTTTATACTGAGTTCGATTATTTAAATCCATAACAAAATCCTTAATTTAGAATTGCTTGTACAATCTTTAAATACAATAATAGCAGAACAATAAATTTATTAAATTGAATAAATACTTATTAGAATAATTGTGAAATATATTAATTAAAAGTTGATCAAGCTAGGATAAAGAAAAGTTATTCAAAATTATATATAAAAAGTTTATTTTAAAAATTCAACTGTACTGCACATCATAGTTCATTGTCCAAGCCCAATTAGTTTAAATTAAAAAAATTGATTCATGGAATGAATTAAATATAAATAACAAGTTAAAATCAATCAGTCAATACAAAATACAATACGTAACAAACCAATTAAATTATACATTTCCATCATATAATTGTACACACAATCAAATATTTTGTACTTAATCTATTCAGTCTTATAAATAGTTAATAATTAAAACATGCAGTTATAATAATTTATAAGTAGTGGGGGGAAAATAATACTGATGCCTATTTCACACAAATTTAGGAGGGGGAGAACTACAAACAATTGTAATAAAATTCAGTAAAAGATAAAAATTAAATAAATGTTTTTAAAAAACATTATAAAATACAAAAAGTTATAAAATCGTTTAATAAAAATTGATGATCTCACATTATTAATAATATTCAAAACTTATTCACATGTAAAATCTGGGTACAAAGAACACAAACATACAACGGTCAATTTTCAGTCATATTAATTGATATTTGAATATGATCCTGGATTTTTTAAATATTAATTTAATATATTCCCAAGTAAAAATATTATGGAAATATTCATATCAATATACAAGCTCCATGCATTTGTAAGGCAAATCAATTTTTGGATTTTAAACTAAAACTATTTATATTATTACTCTTAGAGTTTCGTAATAACCCTTTGAAGTTTAAATTATTTTATTCTTTCTTCATAAACAAACATAAAAATTTATCACAGGCAAAACTAGTTCATGAATTGATGTTAGCTAATATCAGAACGTCTTATGGAAGCTTCGAAACATTTAATCAAGTCTCGATTAGATAGATATTCACATATTTTATAAACACAATCAGAATGCAATAAAATTTCTCTTGCTCCCAAATGATGGTCAATTTCCTGAGACCAGCTACTTATTGTTAAGTGTTTGGTTTTCTGAAGTAAACTAGCTCTTTGGAGACAATACTGGAAACAAGGCTTAATAAGATCCTTGTAAATGGGATAATTAGATAAAATTTGCTGGAAAATTAAACTACTTAGGTATAGAGGTTTTCTATATCCATTTTTCATTCTAACAAATTCGTACAAAGTAAATTCACTAGTTATCTGCTCTTCAGCCATTTTAGAAAGTTCACGCAAACATTCATTCTTATAACTCAGCACTTTACCATAGTCTGGATAGTTTTTATAACGATCAAAAATTATAAACTTCTTCTTATCTGTATCAAAGTCCTTCAATAAAGTTATCTTAATGAGTATTTTGGCACAATCTACTTCTCTTTTGTAAAAAAATTGTTCTAATGGTGTACAGTAACTATAGAAAGGCCAAAACTCGTCACGTCCGATGTGAATATCGGCACCATACTCTAACAATGTCTTGATAGCATCTAAATTTACGAAATCCGATTCAGCTAACAGGTACAGAGCAGAGAAGCCATTATCATCACGCAAATTGACATCTGCTCCTTTTTTCAAAAGTTGCTCTGCAAATGTGGACTTCCTATTGTTGATAATCGCATAATGTAAAGGTGTCCTCCCTCTATTATCTTTCGCATTCGGGTCTGCACTATACCGCAACATCTCAAGAATTCCAAAATGTTCCGTGCTGTTGATAGCTGCATAATGTAACGGGGTTCTTCCATGGATATCTCTCATGTGTACATCAGCACCACAAAACAAAAGTTGTCTTATCAATCTGTATTCCCTGTCGTCCATAGCAGCATAATGCAGTGGAGTTCGATTTTTAATATCTCTCATATTCGGTCTAGCACCTTTTGATAAAAGCAGAAGGGCTGCATCGGGATCCTTGTTATTCCTTATTGCATAATGAAGTGGAGTACTCAACTCCTCGTCTGCAGCATATATATCCATTTCCGCACCATTTGCCAAAAGTTCCTCAATTACTCCTACTTCTTTCAGATACATTGTGGCATAATGTAGCGCAGTCTGTTGTTGGCTATTTTTCACACAAACTTTGGCACCGAGACTTATGAGTTCTTTGGTTATTTCTAAATTCGGGGCAATGTGAAGAAGTGTTACTCTATTAAAACCTCTACGTTTATTAATATCTTCTCCAGCAGCCAGCATTCTTTTTACTTTTTCCATATCCTTATAAATAAGCGCTTTTTCGATCTCTTCTAGGTAACATGCCATCCCGGACAGCATGATGAAGAATATAATATATTAAACATAAACAAGATGCCGATAGTGACTCAATTTAGTACGCACCTAGTTTTCTTAACCTTCACCTACGTCGGATAATCTTGTTCACTCGGATAATATGTAAAACACCCATAAATTAAGATACAATTTTGCCCCATCAATACTGTCAATGTTGGTAAACAGTCCATACATATGATGCCGATCGATAGTATCTAACGAAGTGTGCCAAGAGCTCTCATTCACGAAATAACATGCTCCAACATTGTCTTGATAATGCTTACAATTCATTATATTTGATATTACCAGTTGTAGATGTTTCAGAATGTTAAATTAAACACATTTTCGTTGTATTTATCATCAGAAAAAATTGTTTACTTCTATATAAACTTATGAAACATAACCAATGAATAAGTAATTACAAATAAATTGAGGTGGTCGTAAATTAACAATATTGGGTCGTTTGATATGAAATGTCTCTTTTAAGAGGAAAAGTTCTTTAGTAGAACCACTTTATGAAATCAAAATATTAATTCTCATTTCATATACGTTTCCCCAAAGTGTTATCAAATTTTCAATCCCACGGCTGAAAATTTCTGAGTTTTGTGGGGAAATGAAATTTTATGTTTTTTTTTGTCTTGAGAATTATTTTGTTTTAATTTACCCTTAAGGGAATGGTTCGAATTTCTGAACAGACGAAAATGTGTCGGTAATAAGCCTGGCGAATAAGTTGGGTGTAGGAGGACTTCGTGACCCAGCTCGTTTAGTTTCTTCATTCTCTGCCGTGAAATATAAGGCTTCTGTTGTCTTTGAGAAAGTAATATTTCTACCTACACTCTTCGGAATATTTGAAGAGTCTCTTTAACTAATACCGGTTTTTTAAAAAGTGTTTGTTGCATTCTGTCAATATCCCTGCAGTACGACGTGGGCGTGATAGTCTCACCTCTGGGTGGAAAGGATAAATGAATTATTTATGAAATAAGTATTTATTTGTGAATTAATCTGTACCCCCAGCTGCAAATGTCTCAAACCTATGGCAAATGGTCCGCGGTGGTTTCTTGCAGCTTAGGTTACCGTGTGTCAAAGCAAAACATCATAAAAAAATAATTATAATAATTAATAAATAATTATAATATGTAAAAAATAATTAAAATTAAAATAAATAATTACATGAGTATCGCGTATTTCTATGGTCATATTTGATGGCATACTAAATAATGTTCGTTCAATTGTAGAAATAGTAAATATTATCAAAACACAGCATATAAAAGTCTTAAAAGATAAACAAGAAATGTCCTTCTAATTCCTCATTGAATTTTAGAAATAATAAAAACGGACATTTTATTTGAAAGGACAATTGTTTTGACGTATATTATTTCGTCACTGGTCGAAGGATACTGCTTTAAAATAAATACTAGTGGCAATTATCATCGAGATGTTATTTACTTATTGCGATTCGATCACTCAATTAAAACCGTTTCTTTCATTAAAAACAATGCGATAGCATACGTGCTGAGCACCTTAAGTTCCTATTTATTTCGTTTTAACTTACAAAATATTGCAAGCGCCAAGGGGATTCTTGAGGTAAATCGCCCAATTGTTGAGGATATGATGGTATTAGGTGAAAAAGTCTTAAACAGTTTTTGTCTTGTTTGGATTAAAAGGGGATATGTTTGTGTTTTCTAATATCTATTCTGAAATACGTTTTATTAAAATTGAAAAATTATCAGTAGATAAATGGGTCTGATTTTTCTTTCCTCTCCTTCATTTGATGCTTTTAGAAACTGTTAATGCTTTTTATTTCGGTTATATAAAAAATATATTTGCTCTTTATCAGAAATATCACAAATGTGGATTTAAAGGTTTTTTTTTTGTCTTTAAAATCAATTAAAATTTATAACTATTTGTATTCTCGTGCAAATTCAGTTTTGGACGTTACCTATTAAATTATTAATATTTCCACTTTCTAATCTTGGGAGCCATTTCATCATCTTTTTCGACACGAGTTAGCACTGCTCTCACCGTTACGTGGTCGGTCTATTAAATTATAAGAATAAAGCTATTCACCCACATTTTAAATGTTTCTACTTTCTTCATGAGATCTGTGACGATAAAAAATGTCCATGCTTCTGCGCAATGATACCATTATCAGGGGATGCATAGCATTTCGCTAGTCTTATTTCCAAAGGAATAGGCCAGCCATTATTTGTGAGAAGTTTATCGATGCCATTGAATGATGCTCTACATTCTTCAATCTTTGGTCTATTTTATTTCGGTAGCCTGATTCCAATTTGAATCAATCATCGTTCCAAGGTACACGTACGCATGATTCTACAATTCTATACTTTGTAGGCTTCACGTGCTGGATTATGGTTTTTGCTTACTAGCATTCATTTCGTTTTGACTATGTTCATGTGTAGTCTACATAACTTGGTAACACGTTCTGAACTCTTTCAACTAGACGGTGCAGATCTTCGATATCGCTAGCAATGAAGGAGGTACCATCGGCATATTTTATCTTTTTGATAGTTTTCCCTTCGATCTAGATTCCATAATTCACTTCCACTAGTGCTTTTTTTAACATTCACTCGGAATAAACGTTAAAGAAGAGGATAAGATCCAGCCTTGTCGCACAGTTTTTTCGATATCCACATTTTTGGGGTATAACTTGTTTGTTCTTCATTTGCTGACAAACACACTTTTTTTTATGATTCGTTATAATCTTGTTCCTAGCCCTTAGGAGATGATTATAATGTAGTTTAACTTACTTGTTCCCGTACTGTTCAAATTCTATATCTCCATTGTTCTCCACTATCTCACAGATTTGGATTACTCGCACCGACTTTGCAAAGGTATACATGTAGTCATCTCATAAATTTATCTTTCTTTTCAAGTAAATGTCCTAAATATCCCAAAATAATTATCCTATGAAAAGATTTGATAGAATCTTTTGACTTTAACTCTATACAAAACATCCTTTGTTAAAGCTGATGGTTCCCAAGATATTTGAGAATACGGGTCGTTGGGCTACATTTACATCCCATTTTCCCCTAATACAGAATAAAAGAATTGTTTGAACAACGGTTTTAGAAGCCGAAATGCAGAATAAGTTATTTTGGTCTTCCCGTTCTGAGCTTTATATATATAATTAAGCTGATGGCATATGAGAGTACGTACCATTTAAGTATTGAAAGGCGTAGGCATTTACCTTACGTGTTATATTATGCGAAAATTCAGAATTTAAGCTTAAAGTTAAAATTGATCTAATATTTGAATGATTAAAGATGCAACTCTAAACTATTATGCATTCTTACAGGAGGTTTAATGATATACATTTTCTTTTATCAGGAATTTTTCTTTGGACAAAAGAATAGAGAACTTAAAGGCATAGAAATGCGGATATTTCAACCTATCATTGAAAACAGTATGATAGCACATTTTACAAATTTAAATTTTGTTTAAAGTGTTCTCATCACAAAATTACAGTGTTCTCACCACTGTTTCTAAATTTATAACATAAAAAAGTACTTTTAGTAAGTATAGCAAAATAACTTGGATATTTTAGCAGAAGTGATTGTGCTACATTTTAGTTGTTCAGTGTCATACTTCTGTTCCCAACTTAAGCCGGAAACAGGGATGTTAATGGCCATGCTTTAGCCTGGTGTGCTGCTAATTCTCAGTTGACGACTGTTTTTGTTGTGATCATTTTTTTTTTTGTAACAAGTTAAGTTTGGTAAACTTGTAACAGTCAATTATTTCATTTCTTTTGTTTGGTAATTGTTCCATTTATCTTTCATAATTACTTGTTAAAAGGCTGATTATTACCCACAGGAAATTTTCTTACCAGTTGTTATTAATATTTATTTTGTATTCTGAATCATTGAGTAGGTGTGAGTTTAACAGTTGTTGTATACTGATTTTTTTGCTGTTTATGTATTAAGATTGAATATAAAGACATTTTATAGATAGAAATATATTTAAGTGTAATTTTTCTTTTTTTAGTTTGATAAATTGAGTGCCAATAGGATATCATAATAAATATCTTGAGAACATGCTTGTATGGAATTTTTCTGACATTGACTCATACGTGGAGAATAACGGGGTACAAGGGATAACTCCTCTTCACAATGCCAAGACAGCAAAAGATTGCAAAGAATTGATAATGCAAGGAAATGATGTGAATGCTGTGGATTCAGAAGGGCAGACACCATTGCACCATGCAATACTCAAGAAAAGAGGGGTGGAAGTTGTCAAGGAACTGTTGAGAGGTGGTGCTAGTGTTAGTGCACGTGACAATCATGAATGTACCCCTCTCTTAGCTGCTGTTCAGGTATTTGATAGAAGTCTTATACTAATTGTTAAAGAACTTCTACAACACGGAGCTAGTCCTAACATTCTCGACCATGAAGGTTATTCTCTCCTTACTCGAGCTCTTCATACCAATGACTTTTTCTTGGTTAAAGAGCTGTTGGAGTGGGATGCTGATATTAATATCCAAAACCGAGTATTGATTAATTGTTTCCTCACTCCAATGTCTGAAGCAGTGACGAGAGACGATGAGTGTGCTAAGATGTTCATAAGAATAACTGTATTGAAATATTTTGATGATAATTATGAAGATGTTCTCAATTTGAACCGTTTTAGGAATCGTAGAAATTTTGTTAAACTTTCATCGTACATGGAAGAATGTGCCTGTGAACTCCATGAGATGAAATATTATATGATTGATGATAGGTATTCGTTGTTTCAGTGCCTCACCAATAGTCGGAAATTTTGTAAGCCCTTGTATTGGGACTATTATTCCTGCAATAATTTTTTTAGAGAGGCTAAAACTTATTTTCCTATTTATGAGCATGTAATTTTTGAAAATATGGCAAATTATTTAGTAAGAGGCGAGCATTTTAGTGAATTAAGAGATCATCAATTGCAAATTAGAGCTAGTGATGATGGTAGAGAAGTTAGCCTTAACACAGACTGCTGTTTCAAAATAGCGGAGTATCTTTCTAATGATGAGTTGTCTGCATTTATTGAAGCTTTGAAATAATTTAATAATTTAAATGAATCAGTATTATTGACTTATTACTAACTTAGTTAATGTATTTTGTGATGTTTCATGTATATTTATATCCAATTATTTTAATATAAGAATTAGTATTGTTCTTTTTTTGTATAATTTTAAGGATTGCTATTTTTTTAATGTATGTTTTGACAAAAAAAAAAGTTTAGTTAGGATACATGTGATGTACGTATGTCTGTCAGTAACTTAGTAATTTATTGATAGTAGTATTTTTTAATTGTTTTACAATGAAAATATATACCTGTTACAAATAAAATTATTTTTTATCTTTGTGATGTATGCATTATCTAAAACCTCTTTCAGAAATGACTAGAGATTTTATTATGGTTTTTGTTACATGAGAATTAATTTTTCTGTTGAACTCATTTGAAACAAATGACTAACAGTGAGGTGAACAACTGATGAAATCATGATGATTTTTAGTTGATGAATTATCTATATCCTATCTTAGTTTAATAATTAGATCAGAGACTTTCAGTGTGTTTTTTAATACTGATGTCTATATACGAGGTGTGCAGGATCAAAACCAGATTTCTTAAATTACAATTAAAATTTAAAAATTTTGGAGTTTTGTATAGTATAGTTTATACTAATAAAGAACTGTTTAAAAATTATTGGTGAAAAAAATTGAAATTATTTTTGATATTTAACAATTAAAGAGTAATAAAAATGTATGTAAAAAGTGAGTTTTAAATATTTAGCTGTAAATTTGTCATTTTGGTACTTTTTTCGTTTAAATTTCATCTTAGAGTTGAAGTGCAGAATGATAGTTTTCTGTGGACAAGAAAAACAAGCATTTAATAGACTTATTGGTAATAATTACAGAAAAAGTCTGTGAGAAAACTTTTATTTTTTAAACTTATTTCTTGAACTGGTAAATTTTCATTTGGTATGAATTTTTTATCATTAAGAAAGTTAATATTTTGTTTATTGGTTTACATAATTGATTTGGATAGTTCATCTACATATTTTTTCCCTCTTCTACTGCTGTACAGTGTGACGATCCTGCTTATAGAGCCCGGACCAAGTATCTCTTTTCTGAGCTGACCCTCTCCTTCGGTTCCAGTCCATTCCTCACGCCTTCCTTTGATTCTATTTCCCTGCGTGCGGGCCTCAAGTCAAAATTCTTCCTGGCAATTATTGGTGTAGTCCCGAAAAAACAATTTTATTATTAAAACTTTTATACATATTTCATTTTAAAAATAATCATTTATTGGTTAATTTCTAACAACTCGTGCTAGAGCCAGACCCTTATCTCACTGCCTTGAAGTTGGCCTAGATATTAGGCACAATAAAAAAAGTCATTCTTATTAGGTGCGACCCCTCACCATTTTATACCACTCTTAAAATCCAGTCAACTCTTTTCCATTTAAATAACATTTTTGTTTTATATCATTAGTTACATGTATATATGTATTATTTTTAAAATAACATCAATTTTTTTGTAGTCAGCATTAAAAATTACCTCATACGAGACTTGGTTAGTGCTTGATCTTGTATTAATTTAAAAAATGATCCTTCGAGCCTCCTGTGACAGGGCCTCCCTCTTAATCTTGAATCATCATTGGGTATTTCATACATCATCCTTCTTGAAGTTCTCGTTGGGTCCATCCTCTCAACGTGCCCCAACCATTGTAATGTTTTGAGCTGGATGACTTTCACTAAATCGGGCTCTTCGTTTAGGTGCCTTAGCTCTTTATTGGACCTGATTCTCTGCTCCCCCTCCATTCTGATAGGTCCACAAATTTTATGTAGTACTTTTCTTTCCCATACATCAAGGATCCTTTTGCTATCTAATGTCAGTGACCTGGTCTCACATCCATAGGTCACATTTGTTTTATATATTAGACACTTTGCCTTTCTGGACATCCTATTACAGCTAAATAGTTTCTGTATATCGAAGAGACATCTACTTCCTGCTGCTATTCGTGCCCAAATATCTTTTTCAACTCTGTTCTCATACTACTCAGGTACTTGAATTCATCACACATCTTGAAGCACCAGTTTTTTCATTTGGTTAGCTCTTGATGTTTGCATTAAAAAGCTCTTTTTTTCATAAATTTCCGGGTATGGATCTCTTCTCTGAGAAATTCTTCAAGAGCGCGTGCAAGTGCTGGTACCATTCGGGCTCTAATGAGTATATCATCAGCATGCGCTAGATGAAGGTTGTAAATTGTGTTTCTATATTTCTTACGGCTGCTTCTAAGACCAGATTTTGTCTGTGGATCTTCTTGTCCAAGCCCTTTTACTCAATTTGAATTTTTGAGAGGATTTTCCTTTTATCATAACTCGATTGTGTGTATTTGCCATTTTCTTTGGAGCTCCCAACTTCTAAGACTCTCGTATATTTTTTCCCACTTTACTGAATCATATGCTTGTCGGAAGTCCACGAACAGATAGTGAAGAGTAACATTGTGTTCATATTCCTTCTCCATATGCATTTGTCTCACTGAACAAATCTGGTCGGTGGTTGACCTTCCCGGTCTAAATCCACACTAGTAATCACCCAGAACAGTTTGTCAGTCTTCTAATTGCTATTAGTTTATTTATTGCTAACTTTTCTCTCCCATCTCAGGAATGTTAAAAAAAACAACCATTAGTATGCCGTTTGTTGTATTTTCAGAGCTTACTGGGCTGATATAATTTACTCACGCTTACCTCAGAACTATTCTACTCATTTAAAATTACCATCCACCATTTGATTCAGAAACTTTTGACAATTAGAGGTTTCAAAAGTTCTCAACTTGGGCATTCATGAAGGAATAATTTAAAATATACCAAAGTCAATAAAAAAAAAAACTTAAAGCTAATAAGTGAGGTAATTATTTTAACTTGGACAAGAATATGTCCAAAATAATGATAGCCTAGTGTATATGGGAGATACCCTAGTTAGTGTATACGTTATCTGAAGTTACTGGTTGTGACAGATAAACTATTCTATTAACCATCCTCCTGAGGCTTATCCAACCTTTATATATTAGATATCCATGATTGGGAGAAAAGCCTGGCGGTTGGCGGTTGATGATGATGGCCAAATCATCTTGTAAAACCTTTCATTTATAAACAGTCCTATACTTACCATTTACAGAGCCAAAGAACTATCAAGTTTATGTATCAAATTTAACAGCAATATAGGAAAACAAAAAAACCTGTGAACTGGTCTGGCATTCATTACCTGGTAGAGACTACTGATTCAAGGACAATGGTTGTGCAGGGAGGCGATTTGTCCTAGTTTTTTCCATTTGATTTAATATAGTGAAAACAATAACTATTTAACAACTAGGGGGGGGGGGGGTATATACTGTCCGGGTATTGACGGACAAACCCCTTTTGTTCCAGTTCTATAAGTGTTATATTGCAATATTTTTCTGTCTACTGAAATCATTTCAAATCTTTCTTCCAATGTAATTAACCTAGTATTATTTAATCCTATCTCATTTGTAAGTTAGCGGAATAGCTGAGTTATAGGGCGCTAAATAGCCATACCGAATGGCCCTTGATTTTATTTAAATTGATAACAGTTGAGCACGGATTATATGGATTGGGATCTAGGACCCTCCTCACCTCTTTGGACCATCTGTTTTAACAATAGAACTTTGTTTAGGACCCACCCTCTATATAGTGGGTACCCAAAATAGGGGGAAACCTGGCAGTTGGGTATGATCTGTGACAAATCATCTCCCTGCACAACTGTTGTCAAAGAACAGTACAGTCACTACAACATAGTTAACCCAAGGGTCTTTATGAGTTGTATTTAAAAAAAAAAGTTAAAATATTACACAGTGAACGATAAAATATTTTTTATATAATAAGAGAGGAATCATTAACTTTTCATTTGTATTCTTACTACATTATAAATTATGACTTTTCTAGATAAAAAATGAAAATAGGTAAACATATATATGTGACTCCTGTTGGAACTAGTCGACCTTCCAAAATATGCTAAAATTAGGGTAGAGTTAAACAGTTTAATAGTTTATTAATAATATAGTTTATTTGCTGTTAGTTTCATTTTGATAACTTGTTGAAATAAATAATAAGTAACAGATTTTTAATTCTTATTTTTAAGTTAGCTTGGTTTTTTATCTTGTTTCAAATCATCGAGAGAATTGGAGTAAAATTACAACATAGGTTGTAGCAGACGACACCATCTGAATTAATAACAGAAATTAGATCATTATAAAATTAATCATTTCACTACTTCAATTTTTGGGGAGAAATCATACAGAAAAGAGCAGAGGATAGTCAAAATTGAAAAACCCCATTGCAGAAGAAAATACCTCTTGCTTCGCCATTAAGTGCTGAATGATAGTTTTCTGTGGACATGAAAAAAAATCATTTGATCAAGTTGTTGGTAATAATTACAAAATATTTCAAAAGAAATCTTATTTCTTTATTTCAAAGCAATATCAGTATTGAAAAACTTGTAGGTAACATTTCGGCAAAATTGCAATGCGATGATACAAAAAGCCAGCAGAAGTCTGATTCTAAATTTTATGTTCACTTCATTCATAGCATCAAATCCAAAGGATTTTGGCCTCAGTTGTTGGTAAATATTTAAAAAGATATATATTATTGAGGAGGCCAATACCTGTCACCAGGTTGTAGGCCCGTAATAAAAAAAATATGTAAACATTATTGATTATAATCACACGAATATATATATATATATATAAATGTTATATTGGTTCTGATTATATAATTTTCGTAAAGGTTCAATTTTTTTATATATATAACTACTTTATTGTTTTGTATATATATATTTAATTAATTTATATAACTTCCAAATGAAATTTATATTCCATTTCATTTAATTAAGAAATCTGAGTAAATCAAAGTTGGCTGACATATTATTATTTTTTTTATATACAATCAATTATTACCTAAAGAACTGGAAGTATATATAAGTATCCATTTGATGTTTTGGTAATTATTCCAGAGGTTGTCGCTTTTCAAATTGAATCACAAGTTTTAACTTTTCATTTGTTTCCCTTTCAATATTTTCCAAAAATACCAGCCATCATGAGCTTTAGTATAGGATCATTTCATCTAGAAACGAACGTTTCAACAAATATAGAGATAATAAGAAACTTTATTTGCAATTTTGCATATACAAGGAGCATAAGTGTGAATACATCTTCCGGGCTTCCTTTACATGTTTGAAGAACAGTGATTTTAATTAATTAAAGTTATCTTTTATTAAGTTTTACAATAGCAGAAAAAATGTAGAAAAACCCCGCTTAAAAAATAAATAATTAAAAATAATAATAATAAAGTAAATAAATCTTATAATAATAATTAAATAGAAAATAACGAAACAATTAAAAATAACTATAAAATAAATACAGATAACTAGATTACAATACCTGCAAATAGTGATTTGTTAAGTAAGGCTACACCTACATTGGATCGGTGTGATACAATGAGACGTCGCTAACAAACCAAATGACTGAAATATATCGAGAGTTATAACATTTGGTTCATTAAATTTATAAAATTAAGATTATTTATTAATCTTATAAATTTAATGAACCAAATGATATAAATCTCGATATATTTCAGTCATTTGGTTTGCTAGCGACGTCTCATCGTATCACACCGGATCCAATGTAGGTGTAGCCTAAGAAGTATATGTTTTGTTCTTTTATGCGTGTACCTTCGTAGCGAATGATTATAATAGTTATCGATTTCTTGGATTAATGGGTTTTCGGAAGCTGGAGTTTTTTCGAAGTATGCTTTTGTTTGGGCTAAAACATAGTTTTATATTTTTTTTTCTTAAGATAAAAGATATGCCCCCCGCCGGGATTCGAACCCGGGTCCTCTGTCTTACCGTGACAGGACTCTACCAACTAAGCAACCGGAGTTGGTACCAGCCGGGGACAAATCTTTTCTCTTGTCTGATCCCGTGTCCCCGTGTTCTCTCAAGTTTTGCGATGTATACACGAGAACGAATGTTCTTTTAAGATTACTTTAATTTTAGGAACTTGTTAACAAACGCCATATTACTATTTATAATTGTTTATAATTTATTAGTAAGTTGTTTTAATTTTAAATATTTTTACTTTGAAGAGTAAATAAAAAATAAGGTATCAACTCCGGTAGCTTAGTTGGTAGAGTCCTGTCACGGTAAGACAGAGGACCCGGGTTCAAATCCCAGCCGGGGGCATATCTTTTCTTTTCAAAATAAAAAATATTAAAAATTAAAACAACTAACTAATAAATTGTTTTATAGTGGAAAGTTCAAGATCTCTTAGCATAGTCGATATTTTCGTGTAGCGGGGATAATTATTGATAATCCTCATGCATAGGTTTTGTCCCCTTTCAAACATTCTATAATTTGTGGCGCAGGTTGAACTCCAGACAGATGAGGCATAGGTTATCAATGAGCGGATTACTGTTTTGTAAAGGATTAGCTTGTTTTGGGGACTTAGCCTGGATTTTTTATTAAAATAGGGAAACTTTCTGTAGATGGTTTATTTCGGTTTTCCTGTTTATGTCCTCTGTGAATGTTAAGGACTTATCAAGAATTAACCCGAGGTATGTTACGGATTTTTATTTTATTTTTTTTTTTACTTTTATTTCTTGATGAAATGATTATCGAAATCTACTAACTACTCATAATTACATTCTATTTTCCAAACTAAAACTCACGATAACTTGAATTTTTGGAAAATATTAAAAATGAATCGAATAAACAGTTAAAATTTGTTGTAACTCAACACGAAGCGACAACTTAAGATACCGATTTTTCATTATGGTTCATTTATTGTTCTAGCAATTAGTAAGTGCTAAATTAATATAGTATTAATAAATTATCAACAAAAGCTAGCAATTAGTCTCATTGAATCAGATACTGTTTTTATATTTGCAATTCTTTAGTTAATAATTTATTGTATATAAAAAAAAATAAGTCAGCCAACTTTGGTCAAAGTTTGATTTTCTCAGATTTCTCAATTAGATGAAATGGAATATAAATTTTATTTTGGAAGTTAAAACAAAAAGAACCATTTCGATATTATAAAATCAGGTTTATGATTATTAGTGTAAAATTATTATAAAATTTTATAAAGTTAACAAGGGTGACACCCTTTTTCTCATAACAGTGGGATCACTGTTGTTCCACTTGTATAATACAAATCACTCAAACTCCCATAATTGTGAAACTGTTATATTGCATATTATTCTTTCTTTTTCAAAACATGTTCTTGGCGTTCTTTTTTCTATTTTTTTTTTTTTGCACATTTTTCCTTTTTTAAGGCACCTTTTGGATTTTTATGCTATGCTTAATGGTTATTTCCTACTCAATAATTCGGTCTATATTTTGGTCTATATGATTTTACCCATTCAACACTGTAGTTTTACAAATGTATTAAATGTTAGATTTTTTTTTTTATGTAATAGGGAGAAAGACAAAAATAGGTATCATTGCTAAATACAAGTAATTTGTAATCCTTTTGTACCGTTTCGGACAAGTACACAATAAACATAGCAACTATAAAATAAAAATAGTTTGAATAATAACACTATTAACACTACTCATTAAAACCTCACTGTAAGTATTGGAGGCATTGCTCATCTTTGAATCAAGTTTTAAAAAATCTTCAGGTGAATAGATGTGTAACGTTTTTTGAAACAAGATAGCAGGAATAATTTTGGGCTTTCATACTAAATAACTACTGGAGTTTATTGTAGCGATGGGTAAGGTTGTATCAATCTGATACTAAAAAGTAGTTGATACAAGTATCAGATAAGTCGAAATGTACCTGATACTTTTGTATCAATTAATACAAGTATCAGATTGAACCTTACCCATCCCTACCGCCAAAACAAACCAAGCTCATTTTGGCAAAAAAATTACATCGTCCCACGGATTTAAAAAAATCTACTATTAATCACGGTCCTTTTAATAATAAATAAATAAATAATAAGCAATAGTCAACCACTGATTTAAGCTCCCCTGATTTGATTACCGGCGAAAGACCAATTTCGTCGCATCCCCCCTTAGTATTAATAAATAAATAAGTAAAAATAATAGTGAACAAGTTTTCAATTATTATCAATATAATCTGTAATTAGTCACTTATCACATATGTAGAAACCAGAATAAACTATGAAATTAGATAACAGTAAAGGGTGGTTGAAATAACATTTTCCGTGATCACCCCCTAATATATGATTTTTCACGAGCAACTTTCGCAAAAAAAACCTCGATCTATGTCCGGGCAAATATGGGTTCATTAATGGATATATCTATACCATAAAGTAAGGCGATTGACATAAATGATTGAAATCGGGTGCAAAAAAAAACAGCTATAGCGTTTTAAAGAGTATAGCGTGCGGCGGCGGAGAGACAAATTTTGTATTACAATCCAAATTCTACGTGTCTTGAACCGCGAATAGCAAAAGTTTGAGGTAGGGTTAAAATCTACTTTTTATTATTAAATTCCATAACTTTCAAAAAATAATTAACCAATAAAAACACGATTTTAATCATTTAATGCCTTGAGCAGGTTACTATTTCGGCGAATAACTCTTTTTCCTTTAAAAATGACAACAAAAACTGATGCCCCAAGAAAGGCTTCTGTGTAGCGTATTAGAAGAGTAAGAGTCGGGATATCTGTATTCAACTACAAAAGTATCAAGTAAAAGTATCGGATACAGAAAAGTATCAGTATCACATGTATTGAGATACAGGAAAATCCAGTATCTACCCATGACTACTAAAAGTATCAATTGATATAAAAGTATCAGTATCACTTGTATCAGATATAGGAAAATCCAGAATATACCCATCCCTAGTCAATTCTGAAAAATATTTAGATAAAATTTTGCAACTAATGGTATTTATATATAATATATTATATAATAACTCAATAAGTATATATAATATATTATATGATAGGTCAATATATATTTTTTTATTTACTTTAATTATTTATTATACTTCTATAACTAATTCATAGATAATGGAAATGAAAAAGAACTTTATGAAGAAAGCCACTCACTAAGAAAGAACATAAACGTTTATGTTACCTTAAATTATACTTACATCTTTTAAGAGTTTATTCCTTCTATCATTCAGTATCATTTCTCTTAACTGCCTATTAAACTTCCATGCCTAAAAAAAATGTAATCATTCAATTAAATTAAATTTACTTTTTAAAAGCTAGTATAATGTTATTGTGCTCAGTTCTCAAAACAGTAACTAAAAAAAAGAACTATTAAAAAAAATTTGAACATTTGAACCTGGTGATAAAATATTAGGAGTTGGGTAAGCAATTGATTTGATTAATACTTTTTAGTGAAGTCTAAACACAATTTTAGCCTTCTAACTAAATACAATTTTAGCCTCCTAACTAAACACAATTTTAGCCTCCTAACTAAATACAATTTTAGCCTTCTAACTAAACACAATTTTAGCCTTCTAACTAAATACAATTTTAGCCTTCTAACTAAACACAATTTTAGCCTTCTAACTAAATACAATTTTAGCCTTCTAACTAAATACAATTTTAGCCTTCTAACTAAACACAATTTTAGCCTTCTAACTAAACACAATTTGAGCCTTCTAACTAAATACAATTTTAGCCTCCTAACTAAACACAATTTTAACCTCCTAACTAAATACAATTTTAGCCTTCTAACTAAACACAATTTTAGCCTTCTAACTAAATACAATTTTAGCCTTCTAACTAAACACAATTTTAGCCTTCTAACTAAATACAATTTTAGCCTTCTAACTAAATACAATTTTAGCCTTCTAACTAAACACAATTTTAGCCTTCTAACTAAACACAATTTGAGCCTTCTAACTAAATACAATTTTAGCCTTCTAACTAAATACAATTTTAGCCTTCTAACTAAATACAATTTTAGCCTTCTAACTAAATACAATTTTAGCCTTCTAACTAAATTCAATTTTAACCTGCTAACTAAATACAATTTTAGCCTTTTAACTAAACACAATTTTAGCCTTCTAACTAAATACAATTTTAGCCTTCTAACTAAATACAATTTTAGCCTTCTAACTAAATACAATTTTAGCCTTCTAACTAAATACAATTTTAGCCTTCTAACTAAATTCAATTTTAACCTGCTAACTAAATACAATTTTAGCCTTTTAACTAAACACAATTTTAGCCTTCTAACTAAATACAATTTTAGCCTTCTAACTAAATACAGTTTTAGCCTTCTAACTAAATACAGTTTTAGCCTTCTAACTAAATACAGTAATGTTAATTGAAATTCAGTAATGTAAGGGTGAGGAAGGTGTTGGATAAGATGAAAAATGTGATCAGTTACATAAACGGTGGTGATTGTGTGCAGTACAGATTAAGACATTTAATCTCTTAATTGGAAAACAATGTTCAAGCGGAATCAGAACCTGTTAAATGTAAGAAGTACTTCCCTTTTTTCAGTTGAACCTTACCATCTGTCCCAAACTTCCAACTGTTGGTTATGTACATAAGGCGTAGTCGCTAGCAACGTCTTAAAGTCTCGGATAATAACATTTTCTAACAATATTCGCTCCAAAAAAGGGTAGAGCCAACTTGAGAATTTTGGAGCTGGATACATTTTGTTGTGCTTAGTAACGGACAAACCCCTAATAAGTTAATAAGCGCTGAAGCAGCTGGTAATTGAATGAGGAGTAGGGCAAGACGTAGGTGGGTATCTTCCCATAAAGGATCCGTTAAATAATTTGAGTACATGCGGTAATCGATGTACGAAGGTTTGTAAAAAGCTATATCATAATTATAACAAAACTATTTGGAACCAAAATGGCCTTAATATCCTTTCATGGGACATTTTAATCCCAATCCATTCAAATCCACTAGTTTCAGACCTTGCGGTTTCCTCTTCAACCGCCATGATGGCCTCGTCACCTAACTTCGAGTACTACAATTAGTTTCTCTACATGCCTTTACTTAAATCCTAATATATAACATTCATGATATTTACTTGTTGTATAAAAAATTAATACGATTGTAAATTCTATAAACATATTTATTTTTAAATATTACTGTTTTTTAATATAAATTAATATCCATAAATAGTTGGAGTATTGAATTTTGAAATTGAAGTCAGTTGTTTGTCATTTAACGTCACTTTATGCTGCAATGCCTAATCGGACAATGCTACAGCGGGAGTCCTACATTTTGCCTTTCCAGGTTTATTTAGGATAGGGATCTTTAACGAGCATCTTACACCGCGCAGGCTCGAGAAATCTATTTCATGTCCCTTCTGCAGGGGGACAGAACGAAAGATTTTTTACTCTCTTTAAAAATTCTTAAGGGAACGAGTACACCAAAACCGATTTTGTCGACCGATGTCGGACCGAATTACTGGGACGTGTATGTGTTCACACTGCTGCGACATAGGACGTTGCCGGTATTTTGTAGTTGATTGTGCGCCTTGACAAAGTGAAGACGCGTTTTTAAAATGAAGGAATTCGAAGAAATGTATCTTTTAGAAAATTCATACCACTATTTAATTCGCCAATGTTGACGTCAGCGTATCTGGGTTAATGAAATATTTATGTATAGAAAACAACTGGGTGAATACCACCACCTTTTTGAAGAATTAAAATTACACCCCATCAAGTTCTTTGAATATTTTAGAATGCGTTTTAGCACATTTCAATATATTTTAAAAACAGTCGAGCCACTAATAACAAGGCAGAATACAAGCTATAGGGAATGCATATAAACGACGGAAAGACTCGGTCCAAGTTCGGACCCGTCGGTTGATCGGCCGTGAACGGACGATGGCCGTTATAGTCATGTGAGCACCCCCTTTGTTTTACATACGTTTGATTTGATCTGCCGAGATCGGCCGATAACGGTTTATGTGTACGTGTACCCTAAGGTCATCCACCAAGCTGCTAACCCGTGATCTTGGGTATAGAAATTTACCATGATAATCACTACACCACTGGTGACTCCAAAAGTCAAGTAGTATTTTGTATTAATATCAGTATTTTTATTTTTATTAAGTAATTTTTGCAAGGGAATTAGTACTATTATAAATAACAATTAAAACAAGGCTTCCAGTTTACAAATTAAGAAATTTATGAGATTGTAAAATGTGTGTTAAATGGGAATTCGCTTATTCTCGATGTACTTCCTTACCATCTTCTTTGTTTCGGCACAGGAGTACACAATGAGCCAGCTGTAAGAACTATACAAAGACGTCCAAATGAAGCACATGTAATAATAGGTCGTGAAAGTATCGAGGGACGAATAGGAGTCTATCAGCAAATATGTATTACTCACAGAAAAAAAAAAAATTCCGAGGATCAAAATAGACATTTGTATTTTGTAACAATCCCAAAACGCCGTGCTGCAAGAGCCAAGCACCTTATGGCACTTGACAAATTTCTGTAGAGTGTGGATGTCCACATGTTTCGAAAGATGTTCATAATAGAACCTAAGAATGGCAGATATGTTAGTAAACTGGCATACGATGGACCATTTGAGGCAGACCATATAGTAATAACAATACACATTTGGAGAATCGATCATGTGAGACCATTCATTTCCGAATTCGAATATCATTATGAATGTTAGAACAGTGGCAAAGAGACAATGTAACTTCTTGTTGTAGGAAGGAGCAGTATCGATTCCTAAGCATTTAGCGATCCTGTCAATATCCTTGACCATTTTCGAGTGCTTCTTCCTCTTTATCAGAAGACACATAGCCGAAATGCCCGGGACAAGATACATCGGGAACATCAAGTAATGTGCGAACGAGAAGGAACTAGGGACTTGCTCCAACACAGCAACAGCGTGACTTTCGCTTACAGCTTCCGTAACCACCAATATTATAATTATCGAAATTGAAGAAATCAACATTACAAAATCCATCCATTCGTAAATAGGAAAATACTTGTGGGGATATATGTCGTGGTTAGTTTGTGACATGTAGAGATCCATTAAACTCAGCTTGAATTAGACGTGAAAATCAACTGCGACTAAATAAATCGATAGCACTTTGTTTCCCCTCACGGCTATGTGTTTTTGTTTTCCATCGAAATAAAAATTTTCTTATCAAAACATAATTTGCATTGAGCTAGATCGTTGTGGGGCATTACTATAATTGAATCGATTGGATCGATTGAGTATGATAACACGGGTTTAGAAATAATACCTCATATATTTTTTAGCTTGATTAATGTTATAATGTTATTGCGGCACGTAGATAGATAGATAGATTGTGTTATAATGAATGTAGTATGCAATTGTATTTTATAGGATAGATGAAAATAAGTAGCTCTTCAAATAAACTTTTAAAAAAATCTGATTGAAGAGTGATCTTGAAAAATAAAAACTCTAAATAATAGTTATGTATGGACCTAGGGGCTAAAAAAGATCATTATTCCCTCAGCTGTAATTACAATTCGAGTTCATTATCTTAATAATTATCTTTACTCACGAGGCCAAGCCGAGGGAGTAAAGTATTGCTGGGAATAATGATCATGATGGGATGTAAGAAGGCAAACTATACGCTACCATATTTTATATTATGTTATGCTTTACAATAAATTCAAAAACTGAAATTAAATGTGCAATTATTACAATTTTTAATTGTTGCTTTGATTTACAATTTTGATTTAGCTGGCAATCAATATGAAATAACATTATTTGCTTCCTGTACAATATGTGATAGATCCATAACTTACACAACCTGAACACAAATTAAGTTCTGTTTATCAGTTTTGGTGTTTTGAAACAACAGCTGATTTTAATGGCCGGTGTGACAGGTGTACCAACCTAACCCTGAACTTTTTCAGTACAAAGCCTACATTATTTAGACCAATTAGGTTGTCATAAGATCCTAAAATATATTCAAATCATTTCATACACGTTTCGGATTTCTCTTTCAGAAGAATAATAAAAGTTATTATTACAGCTTTGCGCTACAATGATTGACCACCAGTTACATCAGTTGAATATAACATCTATGTTGTAAGATTGTAAGTATTCACTTTATACATATATTCGGTAGAATTTTTGATAAAAAAGTTTACCTTAACGTTATCTATCATATAATTGGTAATATTATTAATTGAATATTTAGCACTACTCGAAATTTGATCGAAAATACAATATTAGATAAGTCTTTGTGTTTATTCAAATATGTGCATTTGGATTTTAAAAATAATAAAATATTCTCTTCAGCTATTAAGCAATCTGAACCTGAATTGGTTAAATATTTAAATAGAATCAACTACAATAAACCATAACTGTCGGATAGGCAAATAGCAAATAGCAAAAAGTACATTTTATTTATTCATTTGTTTTCATTATTTAGGAAGCATCGAAAAGAGTGGCGTACATAGATAATTAGATAATGATAAATATTGTAAAAAACGGATAACCTAACTACAGTGTTGAATTTTTATGTTAATAATTCATTAATAAGGGTCTTGTTTTCATAATTTTTGGAAGGGTCGAGAAGAGGGTAATTTTATTAACTGTAATGGGAATATAATTATTTTCAAGTTATGCGCTGATAAAAAAAATTGTTGATACTTTTCTACTTTTTGTAATGGAATTTATTTATTTCGGCCATCCCATTTGTTTAAGCGCAGTATTGTGTGAAAGAAGTACTTACAAAATAATGGTAATTGAATTTAAACAATATTTTCTCATGAGTATCAAACCCTTTTATATCAAACATATCTAAAGCTTTTATAGGAGATAGTCTGGGCAAATTATAAATGCCGAGACGTGATTAATCGTAAAAATATCGAAAACTCGATATTTTTATGATTAATCAAACTAGTATTCTAATAAATAAGAAATCGATGTATTGTTCCATATTGACTTCCCTAAGGCTGCAGGGAAGAGTTCCAAAGAGGTTGTATCTGTAAGAGTTCCAAGCAGTTTGTCACATTTACTTGATGTCATATTGGCTGTCATCTTCTCATTTTCATGCTATCATATTTTATAAAATTAAGTTTGTTATGTATATATTGTTTTTATAGTGGGTGTAGAATAGGCTTTGTTAATTATAATAGAATGGTTTATTTGATGAAATCAAGCATCGCATTTATTGTGTATTAAAACATAATTAACTTTTAATGTTTTTGTTTTGTACAAGGGCTTGGTATTTTAACTTCTTATACATCGTCCCTTCCAGAAAACTGGACTAAAATTACGATGTAGGTAGTCGCAGAGGACACCATCTATATTCAAAATAAAAATTAGGTAAATATAATTATATTTAGACACTTGGCTATTTCCAATTTTACTATAAGATCTTACAGAAAACAGTAGAGGATAGTCGAAATTGAAAAATCCCATGGCCGAAAAGTCTTTGAACTTCACTTTATAATGATGCAAAATCCTTTTCTGTAAACAGAGGAAAAGATGATAAAACATGCTTCCTCAGATTAAATTATATTACTCAATAATAATAAAAGACAGTTTTACATACAAACATTACGCTTGATAAAATAAGTTTCAGATTATACCGTTAGGCAGCGCTAGTTGTTATTAGAATAAGAGTAAAAGTTTGGATCCGTTGACATGTTAAAATGATTGTCATACCTTTTTAATGAACAAGTCACAATAATATTAGCATTCTGCAACGATTAAGTCAAAGGCAGCTCTCTAACGTTAAACTGTTTATCACAACTTTAGTTGATATTGATGTTGATGTTGATATTTCTACTTATGTATTTATTTACTAATAGATCTGATTGATCCTAACCTCGATATTGATATTAAACTCATAGTCGTGAAAAGAGATAGCTAAAAAGCACCATGAGTAAAAAGTTATAGAGATTTTTAATGAAATACTCAAACGGTTTCTTAAATATTATTAACAAAAAATCATAAATCGAAATAATAGATAGGAATATACTCTTTCAAGTTTCCACGGCCACAATTTATACAAAAAACTTCAGTTGTTTCTTCTGGTTTAGAACGTGTCGGTGAATTTTCTGCCAACGTTTCGCCAGACATGCTGCTGACTTCCTCAAGGCTTAATTGAGACTGAAGACGTCCAGCTAACCCGCAGCGTTATTTAGTAGCCACTGGCATTAGCTGGACGTCTTCAGTCTCAATTAAGCCTTGAGGAAGTCAGCAGCATTTCTGGCGAAACGTTGGCAGAAAATTCACCGACACGGTCTAAACCAGAAGAAACGACTGAAGATTTTTTTATAGATAGGAATATATATTTGAACAAATTGTCCCTCAAAAACAAGTATGGCCCGTAGAACGTGTTAAGAGCTGCCTTGAATTTGTATACTTACATTGTTTATCAAACTGTTCGTGAGGTCATTCATTATGAGCTGGCTCAATTTTCTATCAAATTTCTTTGCCTGTAAAATTAAAGATATTATACAACAAGCTCAGACTTAAAATACACACACTTAAAATAATAAATTATAGCATTACCAACAAAGTGATTGGACTTACTGAGAATATAACGTTCATATAATTCAAATATGGCTGTATGGAATATACCAATTCCACCCATATTGTGGAAAAAGGAAAAAAAACAAGCTAAGAGGTGTTAATTTTAGCTATCAGTTTTTGGAATGATATTCATACATTTTTTATTTTAATAAAAGACTACCATGGTATCTCCGCGGAGTAAGCCAAATCTTTGTTAGTATATTATCTTTAGGAATTGTTGACATATTAAGGTAATAGAATTTATAATAGGTTAATACTTATACCAATTTTATATTACACCCACGTAATGTTTCCAATGTCAAAATGAAAACAGAGTTGGGCAGTTGAATTAAGGGGATATTAATTCGTTCTTACCATATTTTTTGTTTCGGCGCAAGAATGCACAACGAACCAGATGAAAAAACAGTATAGAATCGTCAAAAACAAGTAAATGTAATGATATGTGCTCAAGATCCCGCTTCTCGAATAAGAATCGACCACCAAGTAAACGAAACACACGACGAGAACACAGCCGTAGGCGAAAAGAATGCTCATTGGTAGAACATAACATTCCCAACAGGTTTTACTGCACTGTCCGAGAACTTCATTGCATTTCACCAACTTTTCCTTTTGCACCCACTGGATTTTTAGGATTTTTGAAAGTTCTCCATAATAAAATCTGAAAACTGCAAACCGGTTTGCAAACTGTTGTAGAACGACCCATTCTTGGTATAACAACAAATAATACGTGTAAATATTGGGAGTCTGTAACATTAGATATCCTTCGGTTTTTAATTCGAATAAGAATTCCAGGAATAAAACCAACACAATTGGATAAGAAGACTTCATAATGCCTTTGTGTGAAGTCGCACGGATTCCTAACGATTCACTAATCATATTAATATCATGGTCAATTTTAGATATTTTTTTCCTTTTCATTATAAGACATAAATCTGAAATCACTGGAAATGAATGCGTAATTGTTTCAACGTGATGCGCAAATGAGAAATAGCCATTCACTTGTATTTCGATGTGTGTTATGAGGCGCCTGGAACCAAAGAACCGGAGTAACAAATGTATTGTAATAATGCATATTTTAAATATTAATTTCAAAATATCTATCCATGGAAAATGTACTCCACGTATAACATGCAAATCGGTTAACCCTTTACGTTTCATAACAATTGAAATATTCCTTGTTCGTTGAGCGTTTTTCATCAGGATATGTTGGAGAGTGAACTATAAAATCAATAACAATTACTCAGGCTTCTTACAAACATGTTTTTGATCGATGACTGGGTGTTAATCAGCTCGTTAACAAAGCATGTCAGTGTGACGAGGAAGAGTTGCCGTTTTTCTAATCATGTCACGTAAGTGAATACAGGTTCAGTTTAATTTAATAGATTTTCCAATTTAAATATTCTAATTATGAATTACTATTTAAGAAATTGAAGGAATAGTCAAAGTAAACATTGATATAAATATTAGAGACAAAAACATTCCTATAGAACTAATGAGAGAGTTGGAATTGAGTGTTGTGTTCATGCTTAAAAACTTTTGTAACAACCTGGTATAAGCAATGCAATAATGTAACAAAATTATTCGGCAAAATTTTAAAAAATATTTTGATATCATCGTCAAATGCGTCCTGACCACAAACAACATTTTCGACAACTTAGAAGTAAATTGAACGAAGTGTTCATTCGCAAACGCATAGCAAGCAATCAAACGAAATGCCAAATGGCCGACTGGTCGAATAAGTAAGGTACCTCAATCAAAGTCAGTCAATGTTTGTTTAAGGTTAAGGTCGATTATTAACGCTGAGTATAAATTTAACAATTCAGCAATCTAGCGATAATTCGCCTTTAAAAATATTATGCAAAGAAAAGTTAGAATCAGTAGAAAGATTTATCTAATTCATTTCTTACCATATGTTTTGTTTCAGCGCATGAGTATACAATGAACCAGATGAAAAAACAATACAGAATCGTCCAAAACAAATAAACATAATGATAGGTCATCAAGACACCGTTTCTTGAGTAAGAATACACCACCATGTAAATGTTACCCACAGAATATAAAAAACTAATGAAAACTAGAATAGTCATTTGCAAGACATAACATTCCCACAGCGTTGTGCAGCAGGAGCCGAGAACTTCGTGGCATTCCACTAATTTTTTCTCTCGTACCCACTGGATTTTCAAGTTTTTCGAAAGTTTTCCATAATAGAATCTGAAAACAGCAAACCGATAAGCGAATTTCTGCAGTACGAACCATTTCAGAAACCACGACATATAAAAAAAGTAAATAGCTGGAGTCTCAAACATTAGATATCCTTCGGTTCTCAATTCGAATAAAAATTCTATGAGCATAACTAATGTAAAGAAGATAAGAGAGCTTTTAGAATTGGAAAACTTCTCGCGTATTCCTAATGATTCCTTTATTGTATCAATATCACGATCCATTTTAGATACCTTATTTCTTTTTATTAAAAGGCATAAATCCGAAAATGCAGGAAATGGGTTCGAAAGTAGGCCAAGGTGGTTAGCGAAGGTAAAGTATCCGTTGACTTGCGTGTGTACGTGTTCAACGTGGGTTTGGCAACCATAACTTCCAAGTACGACCTGTATTGTCACAAAGGCAATGTTCAAAATCAACTTCAATAGATCTGTCCATGGAATCTGAATATCACAGTATCTCTCATGTAGTTTTTTGAACCATTTACATTCCATAATCAATACTCTTAACGCTATAGAGTATTGGAAGTGTTTCATGAGTGTGTCTCACCTGAATATCTACCTGAGGAGAACTAATCAATAGCAATTACTCTCAACTACTCAAGAAAATGTTTTTGTCCGACCAACAGATAAACACTTTCATTTAAAAACAATCAGCTAAATCGTAGAAAAGGTCTCTCAATGAAGAGAAGCCTACAAGTATGCTACAAGAAATTGTTGTTCGTTTATGTATTGATAGCTACAATAGGGTGTACGAGTATACATTGGACAGTGCCCTTCGCTGACTGTAGATATTGGGATACGTCCCTCACGTAATTTATGAAAAAATTTGATTTTTATATAAACTGAAATATAGATTGCATTATACGCTGTATTTTTTTTGTTTAATTTTCAAAGAATAGATCTGTTTTTGTGTCTATTTATTTGTATTTGATTCTATTGTATATGCCCCCCCCCCGTGAATTTCTTATTGCAAATCTTATCCTAGGTTTCTGAATTAAGTAAAATTAATTCCGATTTTTTACATTAGATTCCTGCTTGCGTTATGCTTTACAAGTATTGCAACAATTTTTCATTAACAAAAGACAATAAAATGGGTAATTAATGGATCTATTTATTTGTACCCTTTGCTCTGAATGATTAGTGTAAAAATTGAACAAGTTGGGAATAGTATGTCATCGTCTTATAGATAAAGCAATTGGAATGAACTACATTTTTAGGAATATAAATAGGGTATAAAGGGAGTGGAGTGGCTCAGGAGTAGAGCACTGTGTAGCCATGCCGGAAATCCTGGTTCAAATCCAGCTGCAGGCAGTTACTTTTATTTAGTTTGCTAACGGCGGAGATGGATCATATGGGATCTAATACCCTCCTGGGGCTCACCCAGCCTCTATAAAATATTATAAAAATAGGGTAGCCAAAATAAGGGGGGGGGGAACCTGGCAGTTGACCATGACCTAGGACAAGTCACCTCCTTGCAGAACCGTTGTCCATGAAACAGTACAGTCTCTATCATGTGCTGAACTCCCGACTCGTTTAGGGTCTTAGTGGTTACAGAAAAAAAAAATAGGGTATAAACGAAAAAATCTGTGAAATGTTTTTATATTGTGTAATTATAATCGGCAATAAATATCCATCTATATAAGTACTTTCTACCTCATTTATTTGAGTGTTTGTGTATTTATAAATGGAGTAAAATTGCCTGCTCATATGTACATAATTAATATCCATAAAATGAAAAACAACAATAGTTCATTTAATCAAATAGCTTTAATTAAAGTTTGTTTTATTTCAAATATTATTAACTGTAGTAGTCAAAATTATTAATTCCTAGCTGCCTAGCTGTTAGATGAAGTTAAATGGCTAATGGCTCAGGCATGTGCCAGTAATTACTAAATTATTGTTAGCGTCTTGAAGGATGTTCTATTAATTAAAAGGAGACTAATATGTTTGTTTGTCAAATAATAATTTTTTGTAATGATTACTCGGGGTTATCAACCCCATTTATCCAATAGCAAAATTGCCCAAATCAGTTGAACTTCAATTATTGTGTAATTACCGTGCTGTATAATTATACAACTTGTATATTTTTGCCCTGGCTCATATATTACATACATTACATTGCGATTTCTATCCGAGTATCTTCATTTTTCAACCCTTTCCTTATTTTCTTTTATCGTTCATTCAGAAGCTAAATTAGTCACTCTCTCTTTTTTAACAATTTTTGTGTTTCGTTAATTTTTTCATATGCTATTTTTTTCTCCAAACGCGTTCTTGTTCAGCCTGATTCAATTTTGACGGCTATTTGCATTTTATCCCACCATATTTATTTATAAATTTATTATACTCGGAAACTTTTGTTATATTTAATAAAGAGATGATTCATATGGATTGTTTCAACTTTTTACTAAGAGCTATAAACTTAGAGAATAGCTTGAATGATAATAGTTGACCTTGATAATATATGCGGAAGTAAATAGTCCGGGCAGAGGTCAATAAATTTCTCTTAGATGTGGAGAAATGTTTATTAATGAAAATTTCTACAAAGAGAAACCTCTACCCGGACCATTTTCTTCCACTTAGAGAATAGCTCTTTGGATTTGTGATCAGCATTTCCCGCTTTAGCTCAAAGTAATATTATTCTACTTGGAATTTTAATGATATCCGGAGTTTTATTGTTTCTTTCGCCTCAATATTTATTTAAAATTAAATATAAACAAAGATCTGTAAACGTTGGACATTTTCCTTTTCTATAAACAAAAGATAAAAGGTTGAAGTGTAGTTGATTTGTTGAACCCTCCCTGGACAACTGTTCGCCTGCCGGCGTTAGTGAGCACAACGATAACCTTCCAGTGAGGATATTGCTTCATTTGGTTTGGGGTGAAACTTAACCAATTTCTCTGTTAATTGTTATGATGCGGTTATTGTTAGCCGTTTTAAATCATTTTGATTCTCTTTTCAATTAAATAATGTGTATTACCTCTTTTCTGTCGTAGTTGTCATTGCTTATTGTGAGCTTATTGTATACAAGTGTTTAACATGACTCTTTGTTAATTTTAGCTTCATCTTCATCAGGTATTTCACTATTTGTTATAGTTGAAAGGACATTGCTTCTGATTGTGTGCTACATTAAATGTTCAGTTATATTTTCATTCTCTTATATGCTCATTTAAGTAGGTGTTTCAAAACAACATAAACATGAGTAGGAATATTTATGAAGAACTATTCATTTTCATTCAAAGGCAAGATTTAGCAAAGGTCAAACTTTTCTTGTCATCAAGAGCAATAAATGTCAAGAAAACGGACTATAGAGGACAAGGAACGACACTTCTTCATTATGCCACAACAGCGGAAATTTGCAAAGAATTGATATCTCATGGAGCTTGTGTGAATGCTAGGGACAACGAAGGACGTACAGCTTTGCACCACGCCATACTCTACAGAAGAGGTTTAGAAATCGTAAGAGAACTTTTGAGATGTGGCGCTTTTGTTAATGCTTGTGATAATTACAAATGCACACCACTGATGGTAGCTTTACAATTGTGGGGTAAAGATCTGTTAGAAGTTGTGAAGGAACTCTTGCAATATGGAGCTGATCCTAATGTTCACGATTACCAAGGTAACTCGGTCCTTACCCTGGCCATTTATGAAAAAGACTTGGACTTGATTAAGGAGCTTCTGCAATGGGGCGCCGACATCAACATCCAGAACAGGTCACCCATCCACTGCTTCCTTCTCTTCCCCACTCCTCTCTCAGCGGCGATCAACGGAGATGAGGAATGTGCTAAAACTCTCATAAAGATGACTGTCATGAAAGATTTTGACAATAATTATAAGCAAATTTTGGATTTAGCACGTTTCAGTGATATTAGCAGCTTTACTAAACTGAATTCTTACCAGGAAGAATGTGCCCGTGAAATCGTACAAATGAAATCTCATAGAGTTAACAGCAAATATTCATTATTTGATTTTGTCAGCAGAAGTGGAAAAAGTTTCAAGCCTTTGTATTGGAACGATGACACTTTTGGTAGCATGTCCTCTTCTTATCCTAATTATCACGATGTAATTTTTACAAATATTCAACCTCATTTACAAAGGGCTAAGCTTTTGAATAAATTAAAGGGCGTGCGATTGCACGCTAGCGCAGACGGATGTGGTAGTAAATATCAGAAAGGTGAGGAGATATTTCTCGATGCTGATTGCTTGTTTAAGATAGCCGAGTTTCTTACAAATGATGAGTTGGTGAGGTTCCTTAAAGCTTTTAACAACTGATGGAAGCTGGTCTGAATCAAATTGAGTGAGTTGTCCCGCTAGCAGCGCAGTTAGGAATTTGCTGGCTCAGCAAAATGTTTTCATCTAAACTTACATGTTCTTTTTGTAAAGTAAACACTTTGTGTTATTATTGTTTTATACATTTCACAGTTTAATGTAATCGTTTTTGACAGTGTAAAGTGTTAGATTTTTAACTTGTATATGAAGTGAATTGATATGTTTAATGGTTAGTTGTAAAATGGTTAAAAAGAGCTGTGATTTATATAGTTTATTTTATTTTTTGTTTATGAATTTAATTATAAATTTTAGTCAAAAAATGTACCTTATGGAAATCAATAAATGATATTTTTTTTAAACTGTGAATTTTTATTAAGAAATTATTTTTTATTTATTGTTGGAAAGCATCATTACAGAAAAGTCTAGGATTTAGTTCTCTTTTACATATTCTATTTTATGTCATACTTACGACAACTTAAAATCAAAATTAAAATTATTATTATTTGTTAATATGAGAATCATTCAATGTAATTTACAGTTGCGTGCCTGTTTGTATATAAAGTGGTATAATATTGAAAATGGTGTTGGGGTGTCCTAAATGTATTAAACATAAAAAGTATAACTAAGTTATACAAATATAATTTTTATATCTGTATTGGGGGGGGGGGGGTGATTGAACAAAGGCATAACTTATTTAAAAAACTATTTGGGCTCGTAGTCAATGAAGAATAAATATCCTTCCAAGTACAAATTACTTTTTATTTTGATGTTATTGGGACAAAGAAATTAAAAACGAAAATTATCAGTTGAAGTAACAATGGCAATATTATCATATTAAAATTAAGAAATAATTGCAGCCATATTTTATCACTGACATTTTTTATGTATTTTTTTTTTTTTTCTCAGCATTGATTATGAATTTACAGAAAAAAATTATAGTTTTTACAGCTTCACATTTTCTAGGCTAATACTAGAATTTTTCACCTATCTGGATTGAAGTGCTAAATTTTATGCATTATATAGATGAATGTTGTTCCGTGGCCATTTGCTGCCTGCACTTTTTACAATATGTTCTGATGCAGTTTTAAGTTCTTTCATCACATATTTCTTCTGGTTTCGACCCTGTCTTCAAATTCTTTGCTGATACGGTCGAAACCAGAAGAAATAATAATAATAATGTTTTTATTTATTCTGGGACAAGTCCCTTTAGAATAACAATACAGGTGTTGTAAGCTATTATGCCTTAGTGTATAAAAATAATTACAATTAATTAATTATTACAAATAATTTAGAAAGAGTAAAAACCCCCAAAAATAATAATGCAAAAAAAAAAATGCAAATTACCTCCAATAACAATATTTAAAAAACAGATTAGAACAATAGAAATAAAAAAAGTTAACAATGATTATATAGGAGAAACAATTAATAGTTTCATAGATAACACTATCAGTGATTTACACTTATTTCCTTCATTTCTCCTTCTTTAAAATGTCTAACTAGATGATACAATACATATGTACGTGCTTTATATCCCACACACTAATATATATACATACATAATCACAAATTCAAGAGTACATTAAAAAACATTCATTCATCGAATAAGAGAATTTTATCTCAAAACTGATCATACTATTTCCGATTTTTTGGGCATTGTAGGTAGATTAGATGATGGAATATACGGGATTTGAAGGTTGGAAGATTATTGGAATGACGAATGGAAGGAGTTGTAGAGTTCCAAAGGGAGGAGGACCGAATAAGGAAAGCTCTTTCAAAAGCTGCTGTTCGGTGGAATGATATATATAGATCAGAAAGCCGAGAACGGGTGTTAAGGGAGTGGACTGTGATTTTGAATTGAAGGAGATCGAAAATGTATGATGGTCGGCGGGATTGGACGACTTGGTAAAGAAAGGAAGCCAGGGAGTACTTACGGCGATAGGAAGGGTAAAGCCACTTCAGCTCTTTGTAAAATACATGATGAATGGATTAAAAATATTGGCCATGGCTATTTAAGAGAATTTTAATCTAAGGGGATGGAATTGTCTAGGACAAGACCACCTTTGGGAATCTCCTGGAAAAATTGATAATATTTACTTATCTTTACAGGTATTGTTTTTGTAAATGTCCCTTGTAGGAACGGCGATGTGAATGACAAGGGCCCTATTTGCATAGTAATTATTATAATTATTTGTCTCATCATTATTAATGCAGAATAATTGATTATTATTTTTAACTATGCGATCTTTATAAAGTCTATCTCAAATCACTGTTTGAAGGTAGTCATCATGTTATAGCTTAATTAACAAGTTTGTTTTAATTTAAAGATTTTAAACCCTTAAAAGCCTTATGGGTTGCTATGTAACTTTTTTGTTTTATTGTTGATGAATATCACACTTGTGTGTGTACACATGCTGACAGATTAGATGTTGGAAGAAGTACATATATGGTGGCAGTTTTTGTTAATATGTGAGTGAAACAGCAGAGTGAAGTCTAGTCTAATCAGGTCAGGACAACTTGCTCCCTACAGCCGGTGTGGTAGGGTGCCATGCTCTGACTGTTTATAATATTTTAATTAATTCACTAGGACTTCTTTCTTTCCATCTCTCTAGGGTTTCCATTATAAGAGATCTAATGAGTTCTGTTGAAGTGAGACCAGTGGTTCCTTGGTCAAGGAGTGTAACTACCTCGGTCAAAAGAATTAACAATTTTTTTATTGTGTTAAATATTGAAACTAAAAGATAAGTGATTTTTTCCCAAACAAATATACTTTAGAGACAACTTTTCAAGAACTATATTAGAAGTGAGATAATAATATCATCGCTATTTATTCAGTTCTCGACAAAAAAATATTTGTTGAAAGAGAATCGTTTAAAAAAAACAGGAAACTATAAGTGTCGATTCTTGCACTTAGCAGAAAAGAAAACTAACTAAATTTTTTACAACCCATTTTTATTATTCCACCTTATATGCAAAATAAAATTTTGCACGATGATCATTAAAAACTTTTTTATACAATTTACAGTTAAAATTACACTTAAAATTTTGTTAGTTGTATAATAAAAAAGTTCTATATCAAGGGTCTTTGATTCAGCACATGTTAGAGACTATAGTTTTATGTTGGTTATTTAAGGATGATTGAGCCCCAGGAAGGTCTCCAGATACTAGAGGGTCATTCCACAGCTGTTAGCAGAATAAATAACTTGCCTGTCTCTTGTTTCAAACTTGGGACCTACAGGTTCGTAACTCCATTACTTTGCATACTGAGCTAAATCACCCCCACTTATATTATGTAGGCTAAAAGAATTTTTTTTTTCAAAGATGGGGGTTAAGGTTAAATTATTCTAAGTTTTTGCTAATGTATACTTTTTTAGTCCCATTAAAATTTGTCATGACCATAAATCCATAACTGTCGGTGAAAAAATAATGATTAAGTAAAGAGTAGATTAAAATATTATTTAAAAGAAAATGAACATTTTTAGTGGATTTAAAATTCATTAGAGCTTTGAAATACCTTTTTTTATGGTGTTGTTTAAATGATTTAATGTTTTTGTTATTATAAATTTTTATTATAGCTCCAATGAAATATGTTTACGCGAGCATAAATCTCTCTCTGTAAAACAAAAAAAAATATTGGAGTACATGGTTTATCAATATGGCCCATTTCACTCCAAGTAGAAGTACTCCAGCTGTTCCACGTTTCATTTTGGAATCATCGGTGCCATTAGTTTTGCTGAAGTATTGAGGAAGATCTGGGTACTACCAAAGAAACACCTTTTAGAAATGATTAATAGATGATAATATTTGAAAGAATCAAATAACAATAAACTTATTAAATTATAAAAGCAAAAGGTTTTATGCCAGGTTAAGGTTAAAGTTAAATAAGAGACTAAAAATGTTAAATCATATATATATATATATATATATATATATATATATATATATTTACGTTTATTAGTATCATTATACTTCAATACAATAGAAATACTTACATTAGAAAGTGGAATAACTTTTTACAATCGGCAAGATTACAAATTACATTGACAATCACTTACATAAAACATGATAACTTTCAGTCTTAACGAGATGACAAGTCATTTTTTTATTTTACTTATTCTATTCTTTGGACTTGATAGTCATACAACTATATGAAAGTAAACTGCTACATGTATCCACAAACAATTTGTAACGTCAACAAAATTTATAGTGACGAATAACTATATATGAATAATATTTAAATAGGTTTACTAATTAAAACAAAATGAGTTGGAACAAACGTCATCTCTTAAGAAAAATCAAATTATATATGGTAAACTTTTCAAAGATGACTACCGTTACCAATCATTTAATTGCTTGGTAATTGTTGTAAAAACAACATTTTGTACATAAAGTACTTTTGAATATTATAATATTTGTACAAATAACAAAAATTAGTCAAAGTACAGTAATTATATTCTCCTAATAAAAGTCTCTAATAACATTTACAATAAACAAATATACAATAGACAAATGGAGAATTGTAGCAATTTAGTTTCGAAATTCGAACAGATCTTAATCTTTCTATTAACAATAACATTTCAAAAAGTGGTGCACAATAAAAATTCAAAAATGTGGTAATAATTATTCATTAGTTTATAAAATTAATTTTCAAAACAGGATTAAAAATATTATTAACAATTTTAAAGTAAAGATTAATTGTTTTTCGATTAATATTGTAAAAACAGTACAGCATGAAACAAGGATTGAAGTGGAGTTAGAAGATATCTTCAGAAATTCGGTGTTTTCATACTCCTCAATAAACAATTTTAATTTAACTTTCTAATAGAATTTGAAACATTTTAGCATAATATTATCACCTTAAAATATTATCACTAAATTTGTATTGAGATATAAATGGAAGCTTCTATATCCTAAGTGATAACTGCGATTGTGGTTTACAACAAAACATTCATCATTTCAGAATCAGGATAGAAACATAAGATGACAAATATGCAGACAAAGCACATCATCTGTCACATCAAGTCTTTAAAAAATCAACTAGAGCCAATAGCTAACACCAAGGCAATCCCAAAAGTAAGCGACAGTCCTGACAATTACAGTACTCTTAGTAATATCACTTCTTGTTACTACACATCCCTGGATTGTCTTCTTCTTAGACTGTTAATGTGAGGCGTGCTTTACTTTTTCTGCATATTTGTCATTCTTCATAATTGTTTCTGCCATTAAGATGGCTGCATTGGTGAACCAGTGACTGGCTAAGCTGTTCACTGGTTTTTGAATTATCCATTTACATCTTTACAATGTTTGTTGTCAGTTTTTGTTCTTCTAGATTTCCATGCTATATTGTTTTTAAACAATAATTTAAATTATTAACCTATCATGTCATGAACATTGTACAGGTTTTTGTCGTTCACATTAGCAAAGAATATTAAACATAAGCTGAACTTTATTTCCCCCCCCCCCGCTATACACACTAGAAATTGCACTTCATAAAAAATGTGGTGGAATGTATTCACAACTTTCCTTTTAGGAAAAATCAATCAGTCTAGGCCCATAACATACATTACAGGACAAACATACTCCCAGTATATAAACCTACGCAAATTTGTATCAAACTATACACATACATTTCAGTCAGTCGAGCGGTTTTGATTTTTTTTTAAATATTTAATTATTACTTTAAAATAAGGCATTTTGGATTCGACTAACAACAATGATGCAAAGTAACCACAAACCTATAAAATCGCAATTATAACTGGCATATTGTGGCATATCGTGTTGGAAATTAGGACAACAAATGAATTACAATGCAAATGTTCATGTTCCTATTTAGCACAACTATTAAAAACTTGGCTAAAAATATAAATCAGAACCAGTTTTGGAAACCCAAGTTTTTAATTGGACATAATCATTACCGCAGTAATATCAGTGCAGCATATTAGGGATCAGTGATATCATCGCAGCATAACATGAATAGATGAATTACTTCTATATTATTAATATATTAATAACTTAATATTAAATTCGAAATTCATTTTTATTTTATGATGAATAATATGCTTTTTTAGTAAATTTTTTGTATTGTAAGACTGAGAAACAAGCGACAAATTTGTAGTGAAATCTTTCACCGCCTAGCTATTGCATTGTTAAAATTAGTTTATCATAGCCGATTATGTCCTCGAAGATTTAACTTTCACATTAGGTGGGTCAATCGATTATCTGGCCCTATTTGTAGTAGCTATATTATTCTATGAAAATTATGCATTCACTTGAAAATGTATGATAAGAAACTAAAATAGAATCGATGATAAATTGCAGTTAGCATATCCTAAACATGTTTAACGCTCCATCTCAAAAGCGATTTATGGCCTATGTACATTGGCTAAAAATTTCCCTGGGATATTTCCTGCAGGTTTGTAATTGGCGACGATTATCACTTGCCCTAATTTAGATTTGGCTCTTCCTACACCGATCTCTTTAGAACCTCGCCAAACCATCTGGGTGAAGTGCCCTGTAACAAAAGAACATTAGTGATTAAATTCTTTCGAAGCCAGGATTTATTTATATAACAAAAACATATCGCAATCATAACATAAAAACAAGAAATGAAAAATCTGATTATCATATGGCTTCTTTGTTCACTTATTAAATTTGAAAAAGTTTCAAAAAGTGATCCTGAATTGAATTAAGTGAGTACCACACTAAGTATTATCATATTACCTCTTATATCGATTACAGTAGAGCAAAATATATTCAAACAGAGTTAATTAATATTACTAGAGAAAAAAAACTTAATAGGCATTTTTGGGATGATTCTTGTACCACCTCCCTTAACTTGTGTCAATAAAATAAAAAGTAGTATATAGTTTCAAGATCACTTTCGGTTTATTTATTATATCTGAACTTAAAGAAATCATTTCCATTGATAAAAAAATGTTAAATATTAAATTTATAAACAATTTGTTTTTATTCGATAAATATATTTGTGAATCAATATTTGTTTCAAGTCGTATTTGTTTGATGGTTTAAATCAAATTGCATTTCTAGTCCTTACTTATTACTAGAAGCAAAAATTTACTATATTACTCCTGTTTAAACTTAACATCCTATACACCAAAATTAAAAAATATATATTCTATTTATTTAAAAAAAAAACCATTAAATTTGTTTAGATTTTCAAGTAAAACATCACTTGTGATTTTAGAATTTTTACCAATATCTTCTGTATGTTTTGTATGAATACATAATATGTCTTATATATATATATTAAATTTTATAAAGTTACCAATTAATTTAAATACATTTTTAAAGCTAACCATTTAGAAGAATATATACAATAATGTCATGACAAAACTAGTCCAACAGATTTAGGAAGATCAACATGAATGTTTTGTTTAAATATTTAAAAAAAATTGTTTTTCTTTTGTCATTACATTACTCCTTTACTGTGCAGAATATAGTAAAAAAATAAATATAATAAAATCGGAAACATTTTTAATAAGGCAAAATATGATACAGAAATAAATGATATAAGAAATGAAAAAGATAATTTTTTTTTTAAATCCAATGAAACTGATTCCTTACAGTAAACTAAATTTACAGTATCTAATCGGATTGTTAGAAAAAATTGGAATGGAGGCTTTTTGAAAAGGAACTAATGATAAATCAAATCTAGTATGTTATTAATGTTCGTTCATATCCAAGCTATTTATTTCATAGCCAATTCCAGCTCATTTTCCGTATATAAAACAATATCAACTTTTTATGGTTAACATTTTTTGTGTTATGCAAGACATGAACATATGGGCTTACTTACATAGTATATAAATATATATATATATATATATATATATATATATATATATATATATATATATATATATACATGCAAATGGACAGTTCCAATGAAAATTGAAAATTAGTTTGACTGCAATACTTCTTTTACTACAAATATGAATACCGACTTTTTGCTTGCATTCAGATATATTAAGTAAAATTGAGAAGTAAATCGATTGTGCGAGTGGATCACAGCGATTATTGTTGGAAAAATGAAATAATTCCCACAAATTTAAGATCAGTACATCAATGACCTGGCATAATGTGATTTTAAATAAAATAACATGAGCTAACAATTTTTTTTTAATTGATGCATTAATAGTTGACTGTTATACAAATAAAGAGACTGATTTCTAACAGTGCAATAAAACAATCAGAGGTCAGCGGTGGGATGGTCTTGTGGACTGGAATGGAAAGAAAACATGTATTAGTTCCTGGTTAGTTAGTAAAAGAATGTGACTAGCATATGTTAGCATGACGGGAAACAACTGAGGGTCACATTGAAAAGTTGTATACAGATATCCAAATGTTATGTTAAAAATAATCCAAATGTAGTTGTTAATAATAAAATTAATAAAAATGATAAATACCTGCTATTAGGGCCCTGGGCTCAACCCCGTAATTGAAATGCCTGACTTCCGAATACCAGCTGGTGCAGGCATCCTTGGCACCACCGAGGCGGGAACTCCAAATGCCCAGAATGTTCTCCCCGTAAGGGCAGTTTGGGCGCTGCTCTATTTTTTCTTCTTTCGCCAGGTGCATCGCCCATTCCTGAGCGTATTTGTTTAGCTAGAACACAAATTATTTTATAAATATATTGTTATAGTATTCAGTACTTTTCTACTGACCTATTTGAAATTAAATCTAATTTGTCTGGTGTTTTACTAAATAATCACATAAGGTAATCTGGAGCAAGTGAGTGTGTTTTGGGGTATGAGCAAAATCGTTTAGTCAAATTTAAAATCAGAAATTGTAGGATTATTAGGAATATGGTGTCTAAACAAAAATGGATAACAAATAAGCGAGAGGAGTTCTCTAAGGTTGTTTGTTTCATTGAACGTCACTTTATGTTGCTATGGCTAATTGGACGATGCTGCAGTGGGAGTCCTAAATTTTGCCTATCCAAGTTTAATTAGGGATTTTTAACGAGTACCTGACACTGTTCACCTACTCCCATTTCACGTCCCTTCCGAAGGACGGTATAAATAAGGATTTTTTACTCCCTTACTAAAAAATCATAGGGCCACCTAGGTTGTTATGCTAACTACCAGACCACAGGTGACCCCCCCCCCCCATTCTCTAGGTGAAATAGAATGAGTTATAAATACATCAGCTGCAATCTGTTTATTACGATGGATCTTCCAAGTTGTGCTGTTCAACAAAGTTGGTGAAGGTAACAATTGACCTAGAAGTTTTTGTTTTTGAAATACTTAATGCTTTACAACTCTCCATGGCACTTATCCACTTTTTATTATAGAATGACTAATAAAAATCAAATTAGCAAATCCAAAGGTCCTATTTCAATATGTCTCAACATTTTAATTTTATTTGTTGAACTTGTAGTTGTCCCTTTTCTAGGAATTTTTTCTTCATTAGAACTGATAACTTGACAATACATTTAGCCAATGTGAAGCTATTATTTTTTTATGATAATAAAGTCAATGTTCCAAAATACTGAACCACATTCCACAAAATTCCATATTTTTGAATAATATAAGCTGCCAATTTCAGTGCCCCTAAAAAAACTCTACGAAGTATAATAGTTTTATAAAATTTAACTTTATGTTGCAGGGAAGAAGATAAAAGTTAGGTAATGTTGGCACCATATTAATCTAGCTTTCATTTCAAATATATTTTTTTTTTTATTGTCCTAAATCCCAAAATATATTCTCAACATATAATAATACATTTTCAATACTATCCATGTCACTCATAGCGTCACCATTGTCATTACTAACCATATATTGTTTTCATAAATCAATGTTGCATTTAGTTTAATAGTTCCCGAAACAATTTAAGATTCTTGAAACAAGTTTATCTTGCACTCTAATACAACAATCGTTGTATAAGAGTCCAAGACAAATTTGTTTACTTTAAGAGAATGTTTAATTAGTTTGGATTTCTGATCATAAAGGAATCTCGTGAGGTTGGAAGGAAAGATGCTAAGCCTGCTACCCGGCGTCTTGAACCTTTGTATTTGGATTCATCAGTGAAAAGTGTTTGAGTATCTTTATTGAGCAGAGATTATCTTTTTAGATGTTATATCTATAAAGATTTAGCAGGGACTATAAAGATAAAGCTAAGCAATAAATTAAAACAAATTCTCTTCTTCTAAAACAATAACATGCCACCACTAATACAATAGATATGATTCTGAATAGTGATAAATAAAAACATAACTGAATTATATCTATGATGCTTGCAGTAATTATTAGAAGTTCCAGTTCTGGTTAGTATGTAGGAACCCCTTTTTATCGAGTTTTCTTCAGTTTAAAATAGTGTATCTTGTTACAACATTATAATTTGAGGAACTGTTGAAAGTATAAGGATTAAAATGTAAATCCTCGCTGCGCAATATAATTGCAGCAAGGATTATTAATTTTTATTAGTATACACCTTTGTAAGTGCATCACGTTTAGAACATATATTGAAATGGAAGTGAAGTTATTAAAATATTTGGAAAAAAAAAAAATATATATATATATCTATATAACATATAAAATTGTTGTGTCACAGTGTTTGTAACAAAACTCCTCTGAAACAACTCGACCCATTCTTATGAAATTTAGTTTGTATATTCAGTAGGTCTGAGAATAGGACGTAAACTATTTTTCATACCTCTAAGTGATATGTGTCGGCCATTATTATTGATTATGCGTCGATTGTAGTGATGCTTGATGATGCTGCATTTTTGATATGTTGTAAGGGGATGTGTGAGTAGAGTAAATCCAAGTTTAAAACCGACGGGAAAACTTTTGGTTCCCGAAAAACCTCGAAATTTTCGCGGTTATTTCAGTTTTTGGCCTGTATCTCCTAATCGGTAGGTTTTGAGGAAAAACCATAAATAAACATTTTTAAAGATTAAATTAGCTACAATTTGAGCCCAAATGAACCTCTGTAGAATTAATAGATCTTGAGTTAATTTTCCGGATATAAAAAATAATTACATTGACCATAATTGACTCTGTAATCCTTCTTTTTTGGCAGTGAAAAATGCGAAGGAATGATAATGAAACTAAGTTTAAATATAACAGTTGCTACCAGGTGATCCAATGTCCTTTAAATCAATCGATGGAAGCTAAGCTGTTATTTATCCAACTGAATTTTGTGAACCACACAGTCATTAGTTGAAAATCGGTTCACCTATTATTCTTCTGCGTAATTTGAAAACCTGTACCACTACAACCCATGAAGGGTCTGGGGTTCAATACATGGTAGAGGCTGTACTGTTTCATGGACAATGGTTCTGCAAGGAGGTGACTTGTCCTAGGTCACGCTCAACCGCCAGATTTATCCCCCTTATTTTGGATACCCTATTTTTATAATATTTTATAGAGGGTGGGTGATCCATCCTAGATCCTATATGATCCATCTCCCGCTGCAAACTGGAGAAATCGTCCTGTTGCCACGTATTCCATTGATACCATCAGAACACATAATACCATTCGAAAGACTTCAATTTTGTATATGCTTGGCTTTTGCTATGACCATCAACAAATCTCAAGGCCAGACAATGTCCATTCGTGGTTTGGACTTAGAACATCCATGTTTTTCCCATTTACAGTTATATTTTGCATGCTCGCGAGTTGGTAACCCACTTAATCTATTTGTATTAGCAAAGGACAGATTAGCACTCAATTAAATTGAAATAAATAGTTATAATTTAAAATAATATTATAATCCTCATTCATTAAACTAATGTTTATATTTTATAAGTTAAGAATTTTGTATATTATTTATTTATTATATACTATACTTAGATATAAGATGAATAAAATGTAAAATACAAAATTTATTTAATTCACTTTTTCTATTCATTGTTTCCTTAAAATTCAAATGTTAACGTAATATTTTTTTAAACTATTAAAACAGCCACAGCAATGCGTGGCCGGGTCAGCTAGTATATATGTATATATATATATACACACACTTATAAACATAAAGAAAATCTCCTTAGCATATTTTTTGTTTTATACAAACTTACTAAAAACTATTATTATTAAGCAATGCATGACTTTACAGAATATTGTGAGCAGTACGAGGGCTTCTGTACCTTTCCTAATAGACAATATTTCCTCTTTTGAATGGCAGTATCTTTTTAATTTTATCAGGAAAAAAGTTTGGTGTAAATGAAACAAAAGGTTACATCTTTGTCATTGGCTATCTTGATGTAGACAAAAAGCCACTGGGCCAACTTTCCTTGGCGCATTAATAATTCTTATATAAAGCATTTCCATAGTCTCCATACAAATTTCAATTACCAAGCTTTGTATATTATTTTTTGCAATTCGATAAATAAAGTACCTGGGCAACATAAAAATCCTAAATCTTACAGGATTAAAGTATTCAATAATTGTTAGAAATACATAATAAAAATTAAATTATGGAAAACTTATAACTCATGTCCACACTAAAATTCTGCTTCAATTTGGAAGAAATATCTTTGACCACTCTCTATTATTTACAAGATAAGTTAAATTATTTGAAGAAACATATGTTATAATTTTTAATAAAGTAGAAAATGGTTCACATAAAAGGGTTTAGTTCATTCCTTCCTTTAAATAATGATTGTACAAAAGTTGTGATTTGAATTAAGTAAATGTTTGCGAAGAAAGCAATATAATATGCTTATAATCAAGTACCTATTTCAGAACAATGAAATTACAATATTTCAATGGTTCAATAAATATATTTATAACGATAAGAAGATAATAATAAACATTATAGAAAAACTACACTAATGACTGATCAAGAGGATAGGATTGAAAAGGAGATGGTCGTAGCAAAAGTTTACATAATTATTATTATTTGAATTACATATGAAAATAAAAACATGCAAATGAAGACTAATTCAAAAAGACACCTCTTGATTGAGATGCAGTGGAGGGCTCCCGTGCCTCGATCTGTATTCGTTATGAAGTTTCACCATATCTTTTTGGAAATCTTCATCATTCTTCACTTCACTAGCCAAGCTCTTTGGAGGGTGAGCGAAACCGCTGCAATTCAATTAAAACATTTATCAGATAACAACTTGGAATAAAATATGTTACATTTAAAATGTACGACTCGATATATCTATGTTTTATCATTTCTCAACTTACCCAAGCGGGGGAACGTTCTCAGCAAAAGAACCAATAAAATTTCCTGGTGGGTGATAATTGCAGACTACATAAACTTGTCCAGTCTTACTCGTTGCCATTCCAACTCCAAGCTCCTCACTTTCCATCCATACTACCTGCGTAAAATGTCCTGGAAAAAAAAAAATGAAATAACAACACATTGTAGCACTACAAACCATGATGGGTGATGGATTCAGTACATGATAGAATGTGCTGTATCGAAGCCAAGAGTTGAGGGAAAAGATTTGGCCAAAGGTCATGATCAACCACCAGGCTTTTCCTTCAATTTGCGGTTACATTAAAGAGGCAGGGTCAGGCCCCGAAAGGGTCTCTAGATCCGGGAGAGTCAATTCACAGCGATAAACAGAATAATTTATCTGTGACGTAGATCTCAAACCCAGGACCCAGAGATCAATTATGTATAGAGGAATCCCACTCCAAAGAACACAAAAGATGACTTAATTAAAAAAGGGAATCTGTTCCGCAGGTTGTTGCTTCGAGTTGAGTTACAAGTTTTAACTGTTTATTCGGTGTCAGGTACTCGTTAAAAATCCCTATCCTAATTAAACCTGGGTAGGCAAAATTTAGAGCTCCCACTGTAGCAGCGTCTGATTAGCCATAGCAGCATAAAGTGACGTTAAATGAACAAACAAACAAACAACTGTTTATTCGCTTCATATTTAATATTTTCCAAAAATACAAGTTATTGTGATATTTAGTAAGAGACAAAATAATGTAATAATCGGTAATGAGTAGATTTCCGTAATCATTTCATAAAGAAACAAAAGTTTCAACTAACATTTCGAAGTATAGATGATATGTTTGTTGCAACGTTCATTTCTAGATGAAATGATTTCTGAAGTATACAAAATTTCCCATAATTAGATTCTCTTTTCCATACTAAAGCTGATTATAATTTGTATTTTTGGAAAATATTAAAAGGGAGACAAATGAAAAGTTAAAACTTGTTGTGGCTCAGCTCAAAGCAGCAGCCTGCGGAATAATTACCAGAAAAAATAACATTTTCTCATATTGAAAGTATTTCGTTTAGAGAGAGTGATAATACAGAAAATTCAGTGTAAGTGGAGTGGTTTGTTGTTGAACAACATACAATTTTGAGGTATTAAAGTGTTTGAATTAAGTTAATTTTAATTTAAATATATGCTGATCGTACTAAAATAAAACATACCAATTCATTCCATTCAATCCTAGATAGCTCTAACTTTGAGATACCTTTTCAGTTGAGGTCAGAACCTAAATTGGCATATATGGAAATCAACTTAAGGTATCAGTAATAAGCTTTACTTATGGTCGACCTTGAAGAAATAAACACCGTTACTTTTTATTTTAAGTCATAAGTATTTCTCAAAATAATTTTTTTTTTTCGATTTCGAGGAGGAGGAGATGTATAAACGTCTTCAATGGTTAAATAATCCTCATTATCATTTCATTTCAATTAGCCAACTAATTGAAATCTCATTCAATTTTGCCCAGAGTTAAAATAATACAGTAATAATTAAAACCCGGTTAATTGAATTATTACAATCGGCTCAAAAAATAATACCGAACGTGTTTAAATAATTCGAGAAATTAATTGAGTCATTGTTGCAATCTTGGGTTGAACACCAAACTTAGGTGTTAAGTAGCAGTAATAAATATGTTCTCCATTTTTATCTTAAAGGAAATTAAACAAAAAAACTAATTAAAAATTGGAATATTTATTGCATAAGTGGACTGTGTGTAAGCTGAATGAATAGATGTCCTCAACAAGTAACATGGCACCGCCCTACATATCAGTGTTGGAGCTGAATTAAAATATTCAATAAATAATATGATTACATCTCAAGGTGACGACTGCTAAATAATATATATGGGTCATTTTTTTCCAGAATATTTTAAGGAAATTCAATACATATCTAGGAACATAATAATTAAACATTTTAAGTTTATAGATCAAGTAGGGAATTTAGATAAGTTTAGGGAAAATACATGACTGATCTGGCAACACTGATTGCAATTGATATATTTTCAGTTGGCAACATTGGCCCATGGGATGACTAGCGAATTTCATTAGTGGTGTAAGTTCTACGTGATTGTGCTAAGTTCCATTAAGGTTAATTTTGTAAAACAACGTACTTTAGTCATTAATATCTATTTTAGTAGGCATACAAATCTTTTCCGTTTCATCTATGATGGCGCCGACGCTAACTCCAGAAACATTTTCTGCCATAATGAGGAAGTCCAAGTCACTCTTTTCAGTCAAGAAATACGAAGAAGCTCTGGATGTCATGATTCTCATTCAAGAAGATGTCGAAAATTTCTCGAAATTGAGTGATTACAGGTTGCTTGCTTTTTATAACAACGTGGGCGTTTTGTATTACTTCCTAAGAAAAACCTGCCTCAGTTGCTTTTATTTCAACAAAGCCTATCAAGTATATTTATTTCATGTGTTCAGATGTTCTGACCAAGTCAATACTCAAAGATCAGGAAGTCTTCATTCTGATGGCATTTATAAAATAATTTACAATATAGGGGTGTGCATGCTCTTGAGGATGAAACTGAAAGAAGCATTCTTCTACTTGAGAGAAGCCGCCCAGGGTATGCACAGGTCCCCTCTGATCTGGCTGCGCCTCGCGGAGTGTTGCATAATGATTTACAAGAGAGATCAGGAAGGAGAGTTCAGTGCTTTCATAAATGGCAATCTATTGGCCAATAGCAAAGTGGGAAGTGGATTGTCATCTAAGATAGTTTTGAATGGTAAGTTTTGGAGGGATTCAGGTTACTCTAGCAACCCCTGCAAGACTCGCGATGGTGATAGACCTAGTCTTGGATTCGCTTCAATCTGCCTCAAAAACTCCTATTTACTCCTTCCCGAGGGAAGAAGTGCACTGAAAGAAGCAGTACTCGCAGCTACCTCATACGTTCACCTTACCTTAGGCAATCCTCTTGTGGCCCATAAATATGCGAAAATGTTGGCAGAAGATTCTTGCCATACTGACAAATATCTGAGCAAATTGTACTTGGCAGAATCTCTTGTGTTATTAAATCGGATCGAAGAAGCCATAGAGCTGTTGAAGACTACTTATGTAAATGATTACGATTCGTTTGACAATTTAAATGATTATTGGTTTTCCAACATAGAAACTACATCCCATTATATCCTCAATTATAATTTAATTGTATCTCTTCTACTTAATGGACAATTTTATGAAGCGTCTAAAGTTTTAAGAACTTTTTTGATGTTAAAAGTGTCTGTTAACAAAGTGCCCATCCATATTGTCGCATTAGCTCTATATATAGAATTAGCAACAGGACATGTTGATGCTGCAAGATCGATCATAAAACAGCAGTGTCCACAGCTGTTCCAATAATTTTACATCAATTTAATACATGAAGTTAAAAATCTACAAAGCTAAATGATTTGGATGCTCAAAAGGGTATTGATTCTTAGCAATTTTACTCTCTAAAACTGTAACAACTTATCCAGCTCATATCTCAAAACAGAAATTTTGATTTGTTTATTATTAGTTTGACTAGGATCAGCTCTCACCTTAACTAAGTCACATAACTAGTATAGATTATATCTTAATTGTTATATATTTTTGTTAATAAATTAATGTACTTTTTATCTTTAAGCACTTTTATTGGTTAAAAAAACATGAAATAGCACTAACCATATGAACTGTTCAGAAGATTGAAATGTATTACAGAAAATATTAGGTACTTGAGTATATAACGCACGGCACTAGCAGGCAAATGTTCTGCGCATGCCCCAGCGGTTACATTTTATAACAGTTACATTTCTACCAGTTACCTTGGATAACCTTTTAAAATATTTTGATTTGAATCTGAGATCGCCTCCCTTCGGATATTTTGAAGAGAAAAGATTTGCCGCCCGTGCGTTATATACTCAAGTACCAAATATTATCTAATGTATAAAATCGTAATTTTGTTTATATTTGTGGATTGAGTCCTATCTATTATGCTGGTTAGAAAATAATATTTTCATTTGAACTATAAAATGGTAATTTTGATTATTTGAGTTATATTTCTGTAAAGAAGAAAAATCTTAGTAAAAGAACTTGAATTTGTTTAAACTTGAGGGGTTCGTAGGCATAAGGAGATATTTCCGTTTTCAATTTTTGGTATTTTTATAGTTAGTCCGGATCCCTAGTAAAAAAATAATTTTTTTTGTTATAATGCCAGATGTCAATATGTATCATTACCACTTGAAAGTCGTATGTCTGACAAATGCCATTCATCTATTTTGGTTATCAATTCGAAGTTTTTCTTCTTCTTCTACTTTGAAATAAGCCTCCGGTCTTCACATCGTTCTTTCCACTTTTTTAAGAGAATGTCTTACTGTTAAGTTAATTTTAACTGGTTGACAACTGCCTCCCGCACAAACATCTACATGAATTTTGAAGATAAGTCAATTTATTTATTTTTTTTAGTAATATTTATTTGATGGACATAGTGGTAATAATAATAAAAGAGATATAGATTTATTATTATTCTGAAGTCGATAAAATTGTGCCAATCTCTCTTTACCTCGACATTTTCCATCCCATTTTTTTTTTTATAATTTATATATTTTTCCGCCTTTTTCTTGAATTTTTTCATTATTTCTTAGACCTCTAAAAAATATAAAATAACGGGGGAAACCTGAATTTTTTTCAGCTTTTCTGACATATGAAAAATAAGAATAAAAAGTTAAATCATAAATGTGGAGATAATAAAATAAGGAATCATTAAAGTGTTAATGAGACGAGTTATAATTTTTAATCTGATTTGTCTGTTGTATACAATGAGGAAAAAATCAGTATACATATTAATTTACTGTATATATTACGGAATAGGGAGAGGAGTGGCTCAGTGGTAGAGCACTGAGCTGACATGCCGGAAATCCTGGTTCAAATCCCGCTGCATGCCATGATTTTTATTTAGTCTGTTTGCAGCGGGAGGTGGATCATATAGGATCTAGGACCCTCCTGGGGCACACCCAGCCTCTATAAAATATTATAAAAATAGGGTACCCAAAATAAGGGGGAAAAATCTGGCGGTTGAGCGTGACCTAGGACAAGTCACCTCCTTCCAGAACCGTTGTCCATGAAACAGTACAGTCTCTACCATGTACTGAACCCCAGACCCTTCATGGGTTGTAGTGGTACAGGTTTTTATATGTTACGGAATAAGATGGAGTTACAAAATGAGTCAACAGTTGGTTCAAAATTTCTTTTGATCCTGAATGGCGTGTAAGTACTCTTCCCGAGCAACTGCTACATGATGTACAATGCTCATCAAGAGAGGGAAGAGGTTTCAAAGAACACTGTTACACTTGTGGACTACACAAAGACAAACCACAGGAAAGTGAAGCGAGAAATATGGAACCTGCGTCTGCCAAGACCATTTAAATAATTATGAGCAGAATATTACTTCTTGTTATTTTGAAAGCATAGTTGATTTTTAATAAATAATATTTATTTTTCTGAAATTTTGTTGGCTCATGGAAATAAAACTTGTATAAGGGCTGGGCATTTATAGTGCAATAAGGATGTAGCTTTTGGAGGTATATATTGGTGCGATAAGAGTGGCAAAAGGTAACTGAGTAAGTTAGCATTATGGAAAGTATAAACAGGACATGTCATTGATCTCAACCAGAAATGATTTTGATTAAAAAATAAATAAAAACAACCTAGAACATAAATTTTGGAGGAAGTAGATGTAAATACAATTAATAGTAAAATGTCGTAGAATACTGAAGTATTCTTATTGCAATCAAAGTTTTATTATAGTTATTCTGGAAAGTAAACGTATTGGGATTTATCAACTGAATCATATTATAGGACATCATTGGATGCCTACAGCCATCCCCAGCCCATCAAAACCAACAAATACAACTTTGTACTGATTCTTAATGACCAACGATCGATATGACACCATATTATAGTAGTGACCTTTTGACCTTAAGATTATCAATGATTCATACACACCCTCCTGAAATATTAAGAAGCAGACGAGAAGTATCCCAGATCTCTCACTTCATCAGAAGAAAAAACTGAGTATGTTCATTCTAAGTAAAATCCAAATAATTATGAGCTATTTGACAATGAGAGCATTAAGGGAGCTACTCTCATCCTCAATCTTCTTCCTCCGTAATAAGAAGGTACAACGTCAACCATTATTAAATTAGCACTTAATACTAATTACAGAACATTGCAAAGTATATAAATAATAATATCTGTGATTATTAAAGGAAAATAATTAGTAATTTTCCTAAAAAACAGCTTAGGATTTCAAGTTCCACTTTTGGTTTAATGCTTAAGTTCATATTTATTCCCATTAACATAAAAGTCTTCAATAGCAAATTTAAAAATAATTCAGCTATACATTTTTTTTAATTTCCAAAATTGGTTCAGAGCTTCAAATAAAGTATCACTTTCTGTTTGTTAATTTAAAGCAAAATTTATTTTGTTACTTATATTAATACATAAGTCTTATATACCAGATTCAAAAAGTTTGTAATTACGTTTTAATACATTTTTTTAAAGGAAATTTATAATGAATTACAATTAAAAAACCACTTTCAGTAATCAAGTTCACAACTAGTCACAAATACAAAATTTAAATTTTCAATACCTAATTATCTTTTATGTATACAAGATACAAATGAGGGAACATACTGATGCGACAACGAAACTACTCAAAATAAATTCAGGGAAGACCAAAATGGGCATTTAAAATTAAATTTGAAAATCTAAAAATTGTAAAATTACGATTTTTTTTACTGGGTAGGAGGAAGTAAAGAAGAACTATTCACATAAATTTGATTTTTTTTTTTTTTTACCAATATTTTGTATAACAGGAGTATTACATCTCTGCAGACTTTTCTATTCACTCTACATTAATATTTTTCTATTATGCTGTGTAAATATATTTAAGTTCAAATTGGTAAGAAATATTATTGGAAAGGTATGGAAGTTAAATCTTATGATGTATATAAAAATAATTGACATTACTCGTATATATTAAAAGATAATGAAGAAACTCACCAGTCTTCAGTGAAGTAGGCTCCTTGTGAAAGACGTGACTCGATATTTCTGAATACCAGTGCTCAACAGGTTCTGACCCGGATAACTTGGGCCTGGTACCAGAGGACCAGATCAGGAAAAGGTTCTCGCCATACTCAGACTCGGACCTGTGTACCATTTCGCCTTTGGACGCAAGGCGTCTTGCCCACTCATCGCTGTACCGGCACAGCTATAACAAAAAATGATAATGCAATACTTTAGGATGAGAACAAAATATGCTAACTTAAAATACAGTTATTTTTAAATATCTTTTGGAAATAAACAACAGATTAACAAGTGTTGGAGGAGTATGGAGTGGATGGGAAGACAAGAAGACTGATAGAACTGACACGGAATCAAGTATCAAGTTTCAGGGATCCATCGGTAAACCCTTCCAAATAAGAACAGGATTCGGATAAGGGGATAGCCTCTCCCCGGTTCTGTTTAACCTAGTCATGGACAAAATCATGAAGGAAATCTGGAAGAGCAACGATAGGGACTAAAACAAGAACATCAAAGTAAGATGCCTGGCATATCCGGACGATCTATCCTTAATGGCAGAGACTTAAAGCAAAGAAATGGCGCAGTAGAACACTTTAAAGGAAATAGCTGAAAAGGCAAGTTTACAGATATCGTTTGAGAAAACAGAATTAATAACTACAGATAGAAAATTTCAAAAGAAAATAGTAGAGACAAAGTACAGGAGAATTAAAATAACAAATAAATTCAAGTACCTGGGGGGAATTATATGTAGCAATGGGTTGGAGAAGGAAAGCATAAAAGAGAAAATAACTTCTAAAATAGGGATAGAAAGAAGAATTTATGGCCCAAAGAAGTATAGTAAGAAGAATTTACGGCCCAAAGAAGACACAGGAAGGCTATAGGTTGAGATCTAATAAGGAAATATACAAAGAATTGAATGATTTGGAAACGGATTTAAGAATAAGAAGATTAAGGTTCATCAGACATATGGTGAGGATGCACCCAAAGAGATTAAATAGAGAATCTTCTATAAAATGAGAGGATACAAGAGTGCTGGGGAGTACATCAAACAGATGAAGGAAGAAACTGAGAGATTGAAAATAACAGACCAAGACTGTTTTGATAGGAATGATTATGGGAAGAGACTCAAAGAAATTAAGCTCCTTGTGGAAAAGGGAGATGCGACGCAATATCACCTAAACCCACTCGTTCTTCCGCTTTCCTACTCCCTGTTACCTGGACTTGATAGGAAAAGATTAAAAAGACATTGGCCTACTCAACTATTGATATTTTTATTCCATCATCATATAGAAAAGCAAAGAGAAAAACACTCGGATCAAATTTGCTGAATGCGCAATTGCGGAGGTGCAAATGAAAATGAAATAATAAATAAATAATCATGAAAAACATACATATAAGTAATATAAAAATAATGAAGTTATTTCAAACTTTGTCACTGAACATTAAAAAAAGTTGAGGTGTTACCATTAATTAAAATAACTTTATTAGAGAGTATTTATTAATTAAAGGAAGCAGAGATTTAATGAGGACAGGGAAGCAGGATGGAGGATATTATACGAGAAGTTATTCCAAATTATAGTGGAGTGGACTAGAAAGAAACATTCAAATGCTTTTGGTTCTGTGGGAAAAGATTAAAAGGGCTTAAAAATACTGGTCTCTGTGAGTGAACTGAACTAGAACTAACACCTAGATTTATAACTGAGGAGCTAAAGTTTAGTGTACATTTAAGATGTAAGTGAGGAAGTGTCTCTGGATCTAAGGAAAGAATTAGAACCTATAACAATGAGTACAGTTTTCATATTTTTTAAATATTTACTAATATTAATAATAATAATTAATTATTTTAAATAAGGAAGTCTCTCTTCCATCACCTCTTTATTGTTCTTTGGTTATTACTGCTTTTATTGTATATTGGGCTGAGTAACGTCATGAAATTATTATTGGGTTTAACTTATATCTTCAGATAAGATCAGTTGGTTAAATTATTTTATTAATATATGAGAGTCATTTTGTAATTATTTATGGAACTTTATACCAAAAAAAGTAGATTTTAAACTAGGCTATAAATGCATTTGAAAAGTATAAAAATGTGTTAAATTAATTATTGGATTCAAGTTAATTTTTCTTTATAAGTAAAACTTTGGAAAACAGGAACAAATATTTTCCTGACAGGGTGAGTACCTTTCTGCTAAGCCTTAGAGGAGGTGCTTTGTGCAACGCCCTCTTCTCATTGTGTGCTTGAAGACATTCTTGGGCAAAGTCATCAGGAGTTACTATGGTAACGCTTGTCTCCCTCTTCTTTCCCGGAGTAGTCTTTTTTCTTTCTACAGTGCACTGGAAAAAAAAATTAAAATAATAAATATATAGATATAAAATGACTACAAGTGATAGTTTAATTGATATTTTTAAGGAGGTGTAGGTATAAAAAAGCAGTCAGTGGAAATTATAGAGATGTGGGAAGAAACCTGTTGTGGATCAAATGCTTCTTATCATTAACATTTGTCTGTTTATTATTTAACGTCACTTTATGCTGTTATGGCTAATCTGAGGGTTGCTGTTTTACGTCCCATAAGAAGGACGCCATAACCAAGGATTTTTTACTTCTTTTAAAAAGTCCTAAGGCCATCTCCCGGAAGGTGGCCCTAGGATTTTTTAAAGGTAGTAAAAAATCCTTGTTTGTAGGGTCCTTCGAAAGGGGCCTAAAACGGGGATCCCGAGCTGTACGATGTCAGGTACTCGTTAAAGAGCTCCCACTGGAGCATCGTCCGATTAGCCATAGCAGCATAAAGTGGACCTTAAATGAACAAACAAGTTTTATTCTATTATTTTTTTTTTCTTTTATGGAACTCAAATATAAAATTATGTCTTTATTCTGGAGCTAATTTACAAAATGATTATTATTTTATAGCGTCCATTATACGCAGAATTTAATGTTTCTTAATTTCATGTATGATATATTTTTGGGAATATAGGATATTTATTGATAGACTATTTACACATCATAGGCGAAAAGCGAAAACATTGAACAAATTTCGAGTGCTTATAGCCGCCATTTTTGCAGGTTGCAGGATACTATTGACATAAATTATTTTATTTATTTTTATCTCTATATTGCAACGCTTCAACAAATCGTTATCAATTAATAAGATAATAACTCCTCATCCTGCCTTAGATAACAGGAAAGAGAATTCACCTTCGATCAGAACAACAGTGTGATGAAAGGCTGTTGAGATATATTTCTGGCTACATGGCTCATTATTTGACAGTTACGGATGACATAATTCAACAACAGAATAACAATGACAATATTTACAGAATCTTCCGCAATAAATTAAATCGATGCTACTTGACATTTTCATCAGCTCCAAACAAATTTTACAGAAAATGGATTTTGCGAATGGTAAAATATTAACTTTTTGACAGGAAAAAATACTAAAGGTACGTAGTAATCGACGAAAATAATTATGATTTAAAATTTTAATTATTTAGATTGATGAACATCAAAGAAAAACAAGTAATGTGATTGAATAACAACGGTTTAATTGGCGAATACAAAATCAGAGTATTACAGCCTTATCAAATCCAGGTACTGCACTAGTCCTCTCTAGCGGAATTTGGGGTAAAATTCAACAATTTGAAAATTTAAAATTCAACATAGGTAATCTTAGTTATTGGAATTATTTCTGTTTTAAATTGTACCCAAAGCATTAATAACTGATTGCAACTTAAATGGCATTCAGGGCTCGACCTCCACTGATACGTCTACTAGGATTTTGGTCATTTCTTGGACACACTGGTAGCGAGGGAAGTAGCCAACTGTATGTTTGTTTGTTTACCGTCACTTTATGATGCTATGGCTAATCGGACGATGCTACAGTGGGAGCTCTGAATTATGCCTATTCAGGTTTAATTAGGATAGGGATTTTTAACGAGTACCTGACATCGCACAGCCTCGGGACACCCGTTTAACGTCCCTTCCGAAGGACGGCATAACCAAGGATTTTTTACTCCCTTTAAAAAATCATAAGGCCACCTGACGGCCTACGAACCCGCCATCTTGGGCTTAGTAAGACGTTATGCTAACGACTACACCACAGGTCGCTCAGAAGGCAACTGTGCCCTATTTCTAAAGAAGCAAACTCTCAACTAAAATTACACCAATCTCCCTATTTCAACTTAAAAAGACCCGTTAGGTTGTATATTTATTTAGAGGGATCTTAACGAGCGGAAGTCAAAATCAGAAATAATTTTAAATTACAAATAAATAAAACTGTAAAAAAATATACTAATTGGAATGACTTCGAATTTCACAGCTGATTTAAAATTATTTAAATGAAAATTCCACTAGAAAGCACTGCTAGGGCAATCTACCCGTACGCTCTTTTTTCAGAACTACTGATGCGATGGATCATCAGAACACGACTTTATTATGTTTCCTGCCGTTCCCTTTGAATAAAAAGAAGATTTCATAAATCTATAATTTGGCCATTTAGGAGGAGATAAAGAAGAAAGATTATTATTTTTTGGAATCACTTGAGAAAGGACAGCTTAAGAAGTATGACCATGTCTACAGAATGGGAGGATATAGAGGACCCACAGCTAAAAGACTTAAGGGGTGACCTCATATCCAGGATAAGTCGATCACGAGGAAAAGCGATGGCTAAAGGAAACTCTACAATGAGAGGCTTAAGGAGGAAGGGAAAGAAGAAGAAGGAATCGGTAGATCAAAGCCAAGAAGTCAAAAAATAACAAACCAAAGGAAATTTAGATAAGTTTTTTTTTTAACTTTCCTCAATCTTACCTAATTTGCCTAAGCAAGGGTTATTTCACAAAAAGAGGAAGATCGAACGAAAGAATTTTGAACCTGGAATGTGTAACCAAAATATTAGTAGCAAAACCTTCATGTGTTGAATTATTTAAAAAAAAATTAAGATACGAATAGTCCCTTTAAGGTAATATCCTTGGCCCAATCCTTTATACAGCTGACTCATCCTAATACTATCCTTACCACGTATGCTGATGATGCATGTGTATTATCAGTCAACACCAATCCAATTATTGCACCCCCAAGCCTCCAATCCCATATCACTGATCTTGAAGAATGGTGTCAAAACTGGAGAATTAAAATAAATTCTCAAAAATCGCATCAAATCACTTTTACCTTACGTCGTAAACCAATGACTTCCTGCCCTTCAGTATCCTTTAATAATATCCCACTGGTGCCTGTAGAACAGATCCGATACTGAGGGTTGCAGCTCGACAAACGATTAACCTGGAATCCTCATACTAGACTGAAAATACAAGAAACCGCTCGACGTTTCAGGCTACTTCAACACTTACTAGACAAACGCTCTAAGCTCCCAATTAAATACAAAAGACTCATCTACATGACCATCATACGACCTATTTGGACCTACGGAGTAGAGCTTTGGGTCTCCACTAAGCCATCGAATTCCTCTCGTATCCAATCCCTACAATCCAAAATCCTTCGTAAAATCCTCAACGCTCCTTATTTTGTTAAGAATAAAGTCATCCATAACGACCTTAATGTCCCATTTGTTGCTGATTTGGCCCGAACCCGGTATCTATCATTTCATAGCAAACTTCATTCCCTTGGGTAGTTTCTCTGCTTGTCATTATATCATGTCATTATATATCACATAGGCTATTTACTTGATGTATTATTGTAATACAGTTGTAAATATAAATAAATAAATTTAAAAAAAAAGATACGAATAGCAATGTTTAGAAACTGAATTGAACACCTGTATATATATAAATGTATATAAAAAGAGAAGCTTAAATTGGAAGAGCAAAGCAAGAGGTTTATAGTAAGGAGCTCTATAACTACAAAGCCTGTTAGAGTCGCGAGATTAGAGAGAGGCAGCGCTGGTACCTACACATCTGAAACAGAACATGTGAGGGAAGAGTAACTGAACCTGGAGATCTCACCTTGCCAACTGACGATATCGACTCCGTGGACTGCCCCTTCCCACTGTCATCTGTAATCACAAAACATATATCTCTGTATTAGTTATCAAATCACATCGTGATGGCATGCCACTTGAAGTGAATTGATTAATATATAATCTACAATATATGTATATGAAAGCCACTTAATTTTTGATGTCATATTATTTTACATTATTATTGATGTCATATTATTATGGCATGCCACTTCAGGCATGTTGACAAGTAAATATTTCGTCATCACTTATTTCAAAAATGAAACATAAACGCCATGATAATAGTAACAATACATGAACGTTTGATACTGAAGGGTTCATTTATATAAATATCGACGTTATATTTTCTCAAAAGAGGATTTTCGACTTAACATTTTATATAGGTTCGATTATACTTTAAAAATGCCAATTTAGCCAGAAACCAATAGATTTCGTAGCTACACCATTTCAGTCAGCTGGAATCGTGAGCTCCATTATTTTAGCAACACTACATAATTACAAATATCAGACCCTTCTTTTGATAAATACTAAATTTAATAATAGATAATCCAGTGAAACTGACTAATTCTATTTTTATAATTGTCCTCAGCTAGAACATAAAGGAAGCTTTACAAAATAAAAATTATTGTGACATAACAACATGGTAGTATTTGTCACCGTGTAGACAGTAGAGCAGCCGTCGTGGCAGTACTGTCGCACTGTCGCACCATTGGTCGTTACTAGAAGTAATTATATCCTCAATTAATTCTATACAATATTTTTGTTGTTTGTGTTCAGCTACATAGATGTTTTAAATCTGCAATTTTCAAACTGTTAAAATGCTTTCATTTTATTTTCACTTTCGGGTTGTACAGAAGGATTTCACATATTCATTCTTCTCACTCACCCCGCACTCGTTTTTTCGTTTTTTACACAAAGAATGAGGGAGTAGACTAAATCTGTGTGGAGAGAGCCAAGTTGGTATCCTGAAGGTCCAGGGTTCAAATCCAGCAGAAGCAGGTAAATTATTTAATTTCTTAACAGCCAGAAATGGACTCTGTAGGAACTAGAGACCCTTAGGGGTTCCTTGGCGGTCGGGAGTGATCTCGGGGAACTAAATAACCGTTCTCCTAGAAACATAACAGTCTCTACCATGTACTGAACCCAAGAAACTTTATGGGTTGCAGTGCTGCAGTTTTTTTTCTAGGGGATAGGCCAGTCGTTGGCATTTTCTTAAATATTTCTTAAATAAACGGTAGATTAAGCTAGTCATTTTTCGTCAAAAACGTATCGTAGAATCGTTGTTTTTCTGAGCATGTTCTATATTGATTCAAAGTGATTTGCGTAAAATCGACTTCTTAAAATCTAACCGAGTTAATTTTTTTTTAGGATTGTGAAATCTTCAACCAATTAATGTTCGATAATACCTAAATAAAATTTTCATTCATTTTATATATTAAATTTTTTTAATATTTACTCTGATCCTCTCCAATCTTTGTTAAGGTCGAAAAGGAAGAGTCAATGAGCCTGCGTAACAACCGCCCTCCATGAATGACACTCAATCAATCAATTGTTACACAACCCATCGAAGAACTGGAGACTCAGAGCCGCTCAAGCTAGCGACCTAACACACCCTGCCTACTCTGAGGAGTGGTCGTGTCCCCTGTCGTTTCCTTCGCTAAGTAGCCACTTCCTCTTTTACGGCGTGTTCTCCGAGCGTGTCCTTTAAGGAAGGCACAATACCTTTCTCAATGGCTTAAGTGGTCCGTGTCATTGCCGAATCAGCTGGCACGGAACTAGCTGCCAAATCAAAATATATATATAACATATATCGACATATATATAACAAAAACATAGGAAGAAAGTCGTGTTAGCGTACTTATATTTGAAAGGAATTTCGCAGTTTAAAATTTATGTTGAATTCATTGTAATTTTGTAAGATAAAACAATTTAAAAATAAGTAATGCAAATTTTAAATTGATATATTCAAACTTCAAAATATCTGATAAGACCAACACATGTCTTCTTTGTGACAGTTGAGCGTCGTCTCTCGTGACCTTATTTTTAAAATATTTTTTCCATAAAACAAGCTGCAAGTTATTCCAATTAGATTTCAGAACTGTTTTTTTTTTCAATATAAGAAAAAAAAAATCCCTGTACCAACATTTCCGGGAGGGGTTCATTACATGGTAGAGACAGTACCGAAAAAGGTTCCGCAGGGAGGTGATTTGTCTTAGATTACACTCAACCCACGGATTTTTCCCTCTTATTTTGAGTAGCCATTTTATAGAGGCTGGGTGTGCCCAGGAGGGTCTCAGATCCCACAGGATCCATCTCCGTCCGCTAACAGGTTAAAATATAAGTGTTGCCAATAGCGGGATTTGAGCCCAGGTCCTTGGGCATCGCAACCCAGCGCCTTACCACTCAGCCACTCCGCTCCCCTTTAAATCCATTAAACACCTTAAATAAAAATAATTGTTTTATTTAATGAAAAATACTCAATCAAGGGTGTTTTAATAAGCTAACTAACAAGGTACCGAAATAAATACTAAATTGAACTCCAACATACAGAAAAATACCAGGCTACACCTACCAATACCAGGCTACACCTACCAAAATACCAGACAACACCTATATAAATACCAGGGTACCCCTACCAAAATAAATACTAAATTCAACTCCAATATACAGAAAAATACCAGGCTACACCTACCAATACCCGGGTACCCCTACCAAAATACCAGAATACACCTACCAAAATACCCAAAAAAATACCAAGATACTTTTTCGTCCGATTAGTCATAGCAGCAAAAAGTGACGTTAAATAAACAAACCTAACAAAATACCAGGGTACCCCTACCAAAATACCAGGGTACACCTACCAAAATACCAGGGTACCTCTACCAATACCAGGGTACCCCTACCAAAATGTTAAGTACCTGCTCAAGTATTGAATATTATTGAATGATTTGAAAAACGTGCATTGGTCCGCCGTTAATTTATTCAAAAAACGTCAACGGTGCCTCTTATTCTATACTTTTTCTTTGTTTCTTCAGTGTTGGGAGGGGGGGGGGGTACAAGTCAGGGGGGCGCAAGACAGTTTAAAATGGAAAATTCTCACTTAATTTTAATTATTTTTCTCTTAACAGTACTTCTTTAACTTAAATTGATATTTAAAATGTTCTATCTTGTGATAGTAAAACAGAATGTTTTGTTTTCAATGTAATTGTTGTTTTTTTTTTTCACATGCTCATACAATTTATTGTTTCATTTTTGCTCATTTGAAAAGGTGGGGGGGGGGAGGACAAAGAAGTTTGGGAACCACTGGAACAGAGGAAAAGGTTGCAATTCTAGCCATGTAAGAGCCATTCAAAGTTTATTTATAAAGTTCTTGCTTGTTATGAATGAGGTAGAAAAGAGAGGTTATAACTTACCAGTGAGAGATAGGAGAGATATCTTCTTGAAGATCTCGCTGTCGAAGTCCCTCTTCTCTGAAGTTATCTTCCTTTCTATCTTGTTCCCTCTGAACGTCTGCACGGTCTCCTTCGTCAGCGTTTCGAACTTCTTATCCGTCTGCTAAAATAAAAATGGTCATAATGATTGATAATTCTCCGTGAGTAGACAAAGTGTTGAAGTAATTCCTTATATGTATTTAATTTGTATATTGTGTATTGTATTACAGATAGACAACACTGTGAGATCAAGTGGGCATGTGCCCTTTTTTGTTGTGTTCAGCCATTGTGCAGTTGGCGTTGTTCTTTTGTTTTCTGGATCGATCATGTCGCTGCTCCGGAAGTATAATGACACAACTGCAAAAATGAATGGCCTCTAGATAGGTTTAATTCTTCTATTATAGTAGTTTATAAACATATAAGGGTTATGTCGATTTACAAACATCTAGTAAATGAATTTATGAGCGCGCCAAGACAATAAAGTCAATTTCACGAATTTTTTTACAGTTGCGTGATTATACTTCCGGAGCAGCGACCGTGTACTTTTGTCATTTCCCTGCACTTTCACCATTTTACTACATCTGTTAAAATAAACTTATCCAAGAACTTTGTTATTATAATCGTTAACTAGTTAATATATATTTCGTAATAATACACAATCGTGCTTAGTATCGATTTCACATACAACAATCGATCCTGTATATCGCAATGTAGGTTGCGCCATGCGATAGGAAGACACACGGCAATTAGGAAGCGACTGGACACGCACTGGTGACTCTATTGTCCTAAGTGGCATCGCAAAAAAGAGGCCTTGTGCTAAATACCTACGTTACCGGCCACTGACCATATTTTGGTCGGCATCTATAATAGTAGATTGATTAATATGCATATCATATATACATAATACATAATAATTTTCATATACATCTCTAATATATATAAATTCTTCTATTTCATAATCAATAAGACAAACATGTTAAATTCTAATAAGAAATAAGTCAGCTTACTTAGGAGAAAGGAGAGTGCAATATTTTTAATCTAAATATTTAAAGAGGCTAACTGAAGCTCTCCCAAATTTAAAACAAGTATGTAACGATGAAATATTTTAGCAACGGATACAGCAACTACTTTTTATAGTATTTTGTCGAGTTTTTCTGATCACTGATCGATCTCTAATAAAAAATTGGCAAATCAAAAAGCCACTGCTCCTGACTTATTTAAGCCGTCACACAAAATATAGCACTGGTTTTAACTCGAACGGAACAGGTGGAATACATCGATTTAAAAAAGATTTAAATATTTTAATTAATTAAAAATACTCAATATCTCAAAACAATGTTAAGAATATAACATTAAGTACCAATATTTTAATGAATATATAATACAATCTGAAATCCAATTTCTAGATCAGAACTGGAGCAGCTCTACTAACAATTTATGAACTTGCTATAGTACAATTAACTCGACAGTTACATAATTTGTAAAATAGAAGGTGGTCCGCCGTTAGTTTATTTTTTTTTAAATCAAACACGAACATAGTTACTTCTAATTTGAATAATATAACGATAACAAATTATATTCAGTGGAAATCGGTCCTAATTCAGTTATGATCTGATCTCAACTAAAGTTCATATCATCACTCTTTGAATATATTAATATAAACTATCCAGGATAGCATAAGCAAATAATATCAACAATTATTTTCAATAATATAAATTAGAAAAAATCTGTAGTACCACAACCTATGAAGGGTATTAAGTTTCAGAATATTGAAAGGACTGTATTGTTCCCAATCCAACGGCTGTGCAAGTTAGTTTATCCGATATCATGACACAAAGAAACTTTGTTTGACAATGGCACAAAAACAATTGTGTGCATTCACACAATGAACCAAATTCATTATACAAATACAGTAAAATAAATTAATTACGTCAAAAATTAATTGATTAATTTTGTATTTATTATAAATAAATAACAATTTATTAATAAATTTTAAACAAAATAAAAATATGTATATTAAAGTTTTAAATAAATAAGGTGAGTGCCATAAACAGATAATTGAAAAATAGGATCAAACAGCAACTAAATTTTTCTTATAGCCATTGTCAAGACGAAAGCTGGAAAATAAAATAATTATGTGAAAAAACATATTTTCAAATTTTAGTCAAAGGAATAATAATTTTTTTTTTAAATCATTTAGTTAGAACTATGAAGTTGTGAAGATGAAGAGATGAATGCCCTGAAACGTTAACTCGTGTAAAATGTGAGGCTAGTCAAGTCCTTACTGTCTCTAGTGTCTTTGTAATTCGAAACTTGAATTAAAAATTTAACAACTTTTAATTTGAGAATTATTGTATAAATTTTTGTGAGAAGTTATGTCAACAGAACTTTTTATCGAAAGGTTCTTTGGTTCTACAAAAGTTTTTGAAGAGCAGTTTTAATTTTTTTTAAATATCAATAGCTATTTCAACATTTAATTATTATTTAACGCTGACCCTGATTACACCAATTTTTAACGTTAAATGACGAAACGCAACATGAAATATAAAAATAATAATATTTTACTAGTGAAACTGTTCCCTGCAAGTGTATAGTAATAGAATTAGTATTATACAAGTATGATGGAATTTAAATGTGAGAACTTACATATAAAATGTTCTAATAGCATTTTTTGTTCAGAGGACTTTAAAAAAATAGTTTTTGCGTGAACTTCTTACACAAAAGATTCTGTAAATGTTCTTGAAGAACAATTTTTAAGGAATTGGAACAGCTGATTCGTACTTTAATCATCCATTTTGATCTGATTAATTACATCAATATTTCAAAACGTCAAGTGTTATAACATTGCGGCTAATAAAGTTAAGATTATGTTAATCGAATTCCTACATTACAAAACCAAAATAGTAAAATTTTAGAAAAATATTAATACGATTTTTTTTTATAAACCGAATTCTTCCATATGTTTAAGACTAAACTTAAATGCGAAGACTTCCCTATTGGGGAAAAAGGAAAGGAAAAAAAAAATGCGAAGACTTGTATTTAACATTTTCTATTAGCATTTTTTATTATTATAAGTTTTAAAATAAAAAAGTGTTAGGCTGAAGTTATATTAAAATAATTTATTATCAGATTTATTTGTAATAGCTGATTCATACCTTAACTATTATTTTGCTCTGATTAATTACGTCTGTCTGGAAACGTCGAAGGAAAAAAAAATTGCGAACAATAAAGTTAACATAATGTTAGTCCAAGTACCAAATAATAAAACGTAAAATAAATTTTGGAAAATATTAATACCATTAGTTTTATACTAATCGAATTATTCTTTCAATAAAAGACGAAACTTAAATGTGAAGACTTTTTACTTAAATTTGAGTAGTATTTTTAATTATTAGCATCTTTATAAAATAGTTTTTGGCTTAAGTTATATCAAAATAATTTCTTATCAAAAGGTTTTTTTTTTGGCAATGTAAGTATTTTTGAAAATAAGTTAGTTTGACTGAAATTATGTTTAAAGCATTTGGAATATTTAATTCGTACTTAAATCATTATTTTGGACTCATTAATTACCTCAATGTTTCGAAACGTCAAGTGATAAAAATTTGCGAATAATAAAGTTAACATTATGTTAGTCCAAGTACTACATTATAAAACAAATAATTTTATCAAGCAAGTATAATTTTGGAAAAAATAAATACCATTATTTTTTGTTAGTCGAGTTCTTTCCTCAATATACAAAGTTATATAAAATATTTCAGAAATAGGCGAATAGTTAAAATATTTTAGTAACATTTTTATTATTAAAGTCTATATAAAATAGTTGTTGGCTATTTTTCGATAATAAAATAATTTCTTATCAAAAGGTTTTTCGGAAGTGTTCTTAAAGAGAAGTTAGTTTAACTGAAATTATTTTTAAGCTTTTGGAAAAAATATTTCGCCGTTCAATTATCGATTGGAATTGATCAGGAACACTTCCAGATTGACAGAAAGCTACAATGTCGACGACAAATACCTGGAGCTGGAGCTGGAAGCTATTGGAAGCCATTGATGCCTGAAAGCGAACACTGCTACTGGACCAACTGCTCCCTACTGCACTGGCGGTGTCTTCTCGATGCCACAGCCTTGACATCTCATCACCGTTTTACCACTACCGTTGGTTAACAAGATCTAGGGTGGAGTGGTTATATAGGAACTACCGTGGATGTACACTAACCAATCGGTTATATAGGTTACGGCTCCTGGCTAACTAGTAGATTAACTTATTTAGGTAGTAACTCGATGAGGAACCGAACGACCAGTTATATATCAATATATACAGTTAGGGTATCCACTAACACAGGTGTATAGATACTACAGCAACAAGGAGCCAAACAAGCGGTTATATAGATCTCGAGAGATTAACGATCTTATGAGGCTGATAGCGTGAAGATTGTAAATTGTACAAGTACGTTGCGATTCTTTCGGTTATGTAATAAATTGTTATTTATAAAAGTTTTATTATATTCAAATCTAAATAAATGTATTGTATGTAAAAAAAAAGTAAGCATGTTACCCCGATTTCTTAAGTCATACAAATATTCTTCTTGAATAATAATAGTTTTCAATTCAAGAAGAATATTTGTCTTTATATCAAATTACATCAAAGATTAGTTGGTCTTACATAAATGAGGAAAAAATGGTGCGGGTGGAGGTCTCCAATAAGGAGAAGTGTTTGTTGGAAAGCCGACGTTTCGGCCCACATTGCTCGTCTTCTTCAGGGCTAAATATAGACAAATTAAAATTAGATACGGTAAATATTAAAATACATGGGCGTCAGGGTGCTAAAACATAAAGATGGAGGCGACCTTTAGATAAATATAAACAGCAAAGGGAATAAATGTAGAGTATTAACAAATAAGTTTATTGCTTATTACTTATTTGTTAATATTTAGCCCTGGAGAAAATTTGCGACGTAGGCCGAAACGTTGGCTTTCAAACAAACAGTTCTCCCAACTTGAAAGATATTTTTTTTTTTTACCTCCACCCGGACCATTTTCTTCTTTATACAACTGATCATTCAACTATAGTAGCCACTTAACGTTTTAGCAGAGGTCCCCCAACATTATTATAGAAATTCAAGTTCAGTTTCAGTTCAGTACTTGACCCTATTAAATATGAGTACCCTCTTAGTATTGTACGTCTCAATATTGTTGAGATATTGAGTATTTGGAATTGAATAAAATAATTAAATGTTTTTATGTTTGTGAAAACTTTTTGTCTCTATAGTATAAAAAAGTTTTTAGCGATGTTTTAACAGTCTACCAACGAAACTACTTTACGTTGAGACTTGCTCAATCAGTTAAATTGTAGATATTTTTAAAAATAGGTAAATCACAATGCAACTGTTTCTGACTTCTTAAGCCTTACAATTTATGATTTCCATTAAAATGAAATCGATATATATTCCTGAAGACGAAACTAATTTATTGCAATGTAATTAAAATTGAATAGAAAATATAGTCCCTCATATTCTGTAAGATTGAACATTCTATAAGAAAGCTCCTTCACCTGTTTCGTAGGCAACAGTTACTAGAATTGTCTCCTGAATACTGAGGGGGTTAACTTGGCATCGGGCTACCTCACGATCAAAGAGGAATAATGAATTAAAAAAACAAAACATCAATATTGTATATTAGCGATCATCTTTGAAAAAAACTATCACTCCAGCCAATGAGTGGACTCGGGTTCAGTACATTGCGGAGACTAAACTGTTTCTAGGGCGACGGTTGTACAGGAAGGTGACGTCGAAGATCAAGCTCAACGGCCAGGTTTTTCTCCCAATTAAGGATACCCACTTTATAGAGGCTGGATGAGCCCCATTAGGATCTGTATATCCCAAAGGGTCATTGGGTTTTAAGAGATTAAATAATTTATCTGCCACAGTCGGATTCAAACCCTGAATCTTCAGCACAGCAACTCACCACATCGCCACTAGCTTGCATCCTTTTTCTACAATAAAAAGGATTCGCATTAATGGTTAGTTATACAATCGAACTTGAATAAAATTAAAGGAGGCGACAATTGAAGATGGTTCCAAATAGAATACTTGGAGTGAAAATTTTAAGGAACTTAACTAAATATCACTCCAATTCATAGTTCCATATTTTACCACTAGGTGATGGTTGACCTAATCACTATCCACAAGGAATAAACTGCTATTGGTTTGGTCCTATTTTAGGATGAAATACAAAAATATAAATAAAAGTGGTAAATATTCGTGGTAAATATATGTCGAATGATTTTTTCCGGCGTACATTTTGATCATTTGATACTTGGATTTAAGTACATCAAAACGAAAACCAATACAATATATTTTTTATCCCAACGTTTGACCATAGAAGTCAGTTTCAAAATATACCGTATTGTACTGAAATTTTACTGCTTTTCAATTGTTATAAACTCTCTGCAGCCTCATAAAATAACAGGATTCCTGTCATGTTATATTTTATTCAATACAAAATGTTCAATATCTCAAAAGAATGGCTTAGTGGCTACTCCAGGCTCACGAGGGGTGTACAAAATGAGTATTTACTGGAACTTCAATTTCTAGAATAATATCGTGATATATCTACTAAAACATCAATTACCCACTGTTGTACAATTATAGGATCACTTGTAGTAAGCCCCTGGTAATAAATAAAATAAAAATTTTAAAAAGAAAAATATATGAATAAATAACAAATTATATAATTTGAAGACATTAAAATATTTTTATTTTTTTTAATAGAAAAATAATACAATATTCCAATAATAATTGACACTTGAGGGCAATTAGTAATTACAAATTAAATATGATGAAATTAAAAATTTGAGTACAAAAGCCGACTGTAATGGTAGTCCTATCTTTATCCTAAATCAAATGTCGCCTAATTAGCTGAGAGCGAGAGAACCTATTCAAACTAGTTTAAATGTTTATATTTTTATCTCACCAGTTTTTTCAAAATATAAATATTTGTTATTATATTATAAAAAGCTGTAAATCATTGCACGATGATTATTTGTTTTTTTTGGTCGGCTGTTGAAAATAATATAACAAAAGAATTTATACAAATTTTTATTTGTTCTTTTATGTTTTTACTTTATTCCACATTATTTATTTCATGGTTTAATCCCCCCATATTCTGCTTATATAAAAATATAACATTTCTCTTTCATCTATTTCCCGGGAATGGAAACTTTTTCTCTCTCATATTTTAATGATTTCGAAGGATTTGCTCACAACTGAATCCTTTTCGAGATGAGTCCAAAAACTATTGGGAGCGCTCGCTCTGTTCCATTAGCTGATATTGAAATATTTTTTCCTCTCTTCAGAGTTTAGAAGATTGGATTTGATAAAAATACGAATTTTTCGATGGAGCACTACTGATAACAGTTTTTAAAAAATTCATGTTACAATTCAAGTAATAAACAAAATAATAGGTTTAACTTGTTGTTCATCTCCGTTATTAGTTTTAAGTTTTGTAGTATAAGGATATCTAGGAAAGGGTCAGTTGGTAGGGAGAGCGCTAATTCGCTATGCTCAAGATTATCAATAAGCCAATAATTCATTTTATTTGTTAACAGCAACTACAGCCCGTCCTGGGGCTCACCCACTAAGAGGGCACCTTGGGAAAAACCTGACGGTTGCGATTAATTGCCCCCTTGCACAATCGTCCTAGAAACAGTACAGTCTCTACCATGTAATGAACCCAACTCAAGATCCTTCTAAGGTAGTAGTGGTACAGTTTTTTTAAAAAGAAATATGATACCACTTTCTATGAAATGGATAAAGAAAGTCCTACAACAGTAAATTTTTTTTCTTATCCATACAATTTTGAATTATCAAATAACATTTTAATCCTCTTGCTAAACTAGCCTATGTTCAGTGTTTAGACTGTAAACTATAAATCATTGATATTTTATAGAGAAGCTATAAATTAGGCTTTTTAGAAATGGGTAGTTTGACTGATTTATTTACATTTTTAAAATGCTAGTTCGAGTTGCAGATAGATAATTTATTTTATTAAAAGCCATGGTCTACCCTCTGGGATCTGGAGAGCCTCCTGAGGTTCACCCCACATCTATAAATATGGGTACCCTTAAGTTAAGAACGATCCTGGACGTTGGTGTGATTTCCACCGAATCGCCTCCTTGCACAATCATTGGCTTCGTGCAGTAAACCTTCTATGCACGTAAACCAATTCCCTGGATAGGTTTCTGTGGTATTCACTAAATGTTTTTATTATTAAAATCTTAAGAATTCGTTCGTTATTAAGCCCAGCAACTTTACAAGCCCATCTTAATCTTCGCGACGCTATCACCTGAATAATATTTACTGGCTACATGCTTCGCAATTCCGCGCAATGTAATTTCCTATATTCCCCAATGGTCTCATCCGTTTTGCACCGAATATTCTACGTAACACCTTATTTTCGAATACCTGAAGGCGTTGTTCATCCTTCAGCGTCAGCGTCCAAGATTCACATCCGTAAAGAAGAGTTAGAAAGATGAGGGTTATATAAATTCAGATTTTTAGATTTCGGGACAACAGACGCGACCTTAGCAATGTCGAGACCGAATAATAAAAAATATTTCCCGCCTTTATTATTATATACTATTAAATGTGTATATATATATATATATATATATATATATATATATATATATATGTATATATATATATATATATATATATATATATATAAAATAGCATAAAGTAGGTACCCTACCTGCCCTACAGCGAAGGTCCTCTGCTCCTTCTTCCTGATCATGATGACCCTTGAACTGCCGCCCGGGGTGAACTCGTGGGCGTGCACCGAGGGTCTGTACCGCGACAGTTCCATCTTATAGCTCTGTCCGGTGACTACTGCAATCAATAATAATACTATCAGTAATTATAATAATACAATATATTGTAAAAACATTGGTTGGATATATAATTTATGATTACAATAAATCATATTTTTTAAAGCTATTTTTACTAGTATAAAAGAGTTCATCAACTCTGGTGGAAAAATTTTCATAAAACAAAAAACAATTTTTTAGTTATATTTAAATTGGACTACATATGGAAAATATCTACAATTAATTTAAGAATTATCTAAATGTAATTACAGTAACATGATAACTAGCATTCTAAAGGCTACCAGCCACTCATTTTTGTTTCCATTTAACCCATTAACTAACGCAGTTTATTATTCAAATACCTTTGTTATGCTTTAAAAAAAAAGTTCCGAAGTGTGATTAATATAAGGTGGGATGTCGAATGTCGCCAAAATAGAGAAATTAAGCTTCATCACCAGTCCTTTTTACAAGAACCTATATATTAAAGCTAGGAACTTTATAACACAGTCATCAAGCCGGTGATACTTAATGGAACAGAAACCTCTTGTCTTTCCAGCCTATAGAGGCTTCTGAAAATAGAAAGAAGAATTCTCAGAAGAATCTAAGGACCTCGGAGAACACCTCAAGGATACAAGTTGAGGTTAGGGATGGGTAAGATTGTATCAATTAGATACTTTGTAGCTGATACTGAAAAGTAGTAGATACAAGTATCAGATATGGTCGAAATGTAGTTGATACAAGTATCAGGTAAGGTCGAAATGTACCGGGTACAGGTACCTGATACTTTTACTTGATACTTTTGTAGTTGAATACAGATATCCCGACTCTTACTCTTCTAATACGCTACACACAAGCCTTTCTTGGGGCATCAGTTTTTGTTATCATTTTTAAAGGAAAAAGAGTTATTCACCGAAGTAGTAACCTGCACAAGTTATTAAATGATTGAAATCATGTTTTTTATTGGTGAAGTACTTTTGGAAAGCTATGGAATTGAACAAAAAAAAAAAAAAAGTAGATTTGAACCCTACCTCAAACTTTTGCTATTCACACGTAGAATTCGGATTGCAATATAAAATGTGTCTGTCCGCCGCTGGAGGCTAAACTCTTTAAAACGCTATAGCTGTTATAATACTCGTCATATTCCGGTGCAGTTTTTTAATTTTGTGAAACTCATTCTCTTCTTTAAAATGATGTAAAATTTGTTTCGACAAAATTGATTAATTTTTTCTCCACTTTTTTACTTTCAACAGTAACAAATTTTACATCATTTTAAAGAAGAAAATTAGTTTCACAAAATTTAAAAAAACAGCACCGGAATATGACGAGTATTATAACAGCTATAGCGTTTTAAAGAGTTTATTAGCCTGCGGCGGCGGACAGACAAATTTTGTATTACAATCCGAATTCTACGTGTCTTGGAACGTGAATAGAAAAAGTTTGAGGTAGGGTTAAAATATATTTATTTTTTTGTTCAATTCCATAGCTTTCAAAAAATAATCAACCAATAAAAACATGATTTTAATCATTTGATGCCTTGTGCAGGTTACTATTTCGGCGAATAACTCTTTTTCCTTTAAAAATTATAACAAAAACTGATGCCCCAAGAAAGGCTTCTGTGTAGCGTATTAGAAGAGTAAGAGTCGGGATATCTGTATTCAACTACAAAAGTATCAGATATAGAAAAGTATCAGTATCACTTGGATTCAGATACAGGAAAATCCACTATCTACTCATGACTAGTTGAGGTCGAATCAAGAAATCTATAAGGAAACAACAGATTTAGAAACTGACGTTAGGGTGGGAGGCTAAGCTTCTATGGACACATTACGAGGATGAATCCTGAAAGGCTAAACCATCAAATTTTTCACCGAATCCACTGTCACAAATATTCAACAGGATATTTCAAACAGCTTAAGGATGATGTGGACCAAGTGGGGCTACCAGACCAAGATTGTTTTGAAAGAGATGAATACAGAAGGACGCTGAAGCGAGAAAAGGTTCTTGTGGAGAAAAAAGCGCCCCAAAAAGGGTCTTGTGTGGTCTGAGGAGAGAAAACTTAGGCACGCAAACCTCATGGAAGGATATATGGGAAAAGAGAAAACAGATGAAGAAGAACCAATAATTATGATATTCGCGTGGTCTTTAAGGCCTTTTCGTGGGATAAACTCTGTGTATTGGGTGACCAGTTGGTGACTTGTTGATTTAACGTCACTTAATGCTGCTGTGGCTAATCGGACGATGCTACACTGGGAGCTCTAAATTTTGCCTATCCAGGTTTAATTAGGAAAGAGATTTTTAACGAGTGCCTGACATTGTACATGCTCGGGACCCCCGTTTAACGTCGCTTCCGAAGGACGGGGTAACAAAGGATTTTTTACTCCCTTTAAAAATTAAAAATAAAATCGCCCGGTTGACCTGTGGTTAGCATAACAATCTACTATGCACAAGATCGCGGGTTCGTAGCCCGGCAGATGGCCCTAGATTTGTTATTTGGCAGCGAAAATAATCAATATTGTTTTACAAATTAAGGATGCCCAATTTATAGTGACTGGATGAGCCCCACGAGAGTCCCTAGATCTCAAAAGATCGATTCCCGGCTGTTAAAAGAATAAATAATTTATCTACTCCACTGATTAATCTAAATAAGATAAAGTTAACAATGACAATGAATTCAAAGAATGGACAAGTTTTTGAAACATATTATTTCAGCAAACTGTAATTATATTTAATAGAATTATCTGATAAAATTGAAGCTACTCCCGCTTTGAGACTGAAAGTAGATTTGCTAGTTTGTTCGAGACCACGGTGATAAAAGGCAGATCGTAGAGTTATGTGTCATTGCTAAAGTTGAACTTTATGACTCTTCCGTGCATCGCAGGCTACGCATCTCGACTAGCTAAGAATACGGGTCATATAATATGTACCAACAATATTATTTAAACACATAAATACACATATACATAAGTGTGTGTATATTCATGGCTCACCACTACACGACGGGATTAATACACGCCTATTATGCTGAGATACTAAAATAAACTAAACTGTATTTGTATTTATATTGTTTGTATTGGGAGGAAATATATAATTTACTTGTTTAAGAGTTTTAAAAAGCTATTTGGTACTAGGAACTGAGGCAGAGAAGGGTAGGAGGAAAGAGAGAGAGAGAGAGAGCGGGAGAGAGGGGAGAGAGAGGAAGACAGACAGAGAGAGAGAGAGAGAGAGAGAGAGAGAGAGAGAGAGAGAGAGAGAGAGAGAGAGAGAGAGAGAGAGAGAGAGAGGCATTTTTTACGACCATTGTTTGTTTGTTTGTTGATTTAACGTAGTTTATGCTGCTATAGCTAGGGCGCTGGTATCGTGGAAGCTCTAATTTTGCATATCCAAGTTTAATTAGGATAGGAATCTATAATGATTACCTTACACCTTACGGGCTCGGACCGCTCATTTTACGTACCATCCGAAAGACGCTATAACAAAGGATTTTTTACTCTTTTCTTTCTTTTTAAAAAATCCTTGGGTAATCCTCCGCTCCCTCGAGCATGTCAACCACGACACCACAGATGACGATTTGTACAACTACTAACAGTAAATCATTGGCTCAAATTATTATATATTATTAAAAAATCTCATAATAATAAGTGTATCCAAAGAGCATCTAGCATTTTGAAATTATTACTTAATAGTTAGTTTAAAACACTATTTATATAATCGTATCATATTTTAAAAGATATATAATTAATTCAGGGATAGTCAAAATCTTAAATATGAAAAACCTGGATAGATTATTTTTAGCACGATTCTTATATCTATAGCCCCGGTGAATAAGTGGTTAAGTATAATTTTCTCTAAAATAAGTTTCTTGTGCTTAAGTAAGCGGAATCGAGTTCATAGCGAATATTTATTAATATATTTTATAGCGAATGAGGTACCAAGTATGTCATTGGCTTGAAAAGGAGTTTTTGCTGACATTAAAACTCCATTTTAAGCCGAAAAAAAAAACAGAATAACACGATTCTACTTCCATCAATACAAGTAACTCACTCTGGGAAAAATTTGACTTAATCACTTATTCACAGGGGCTGTAGATATTTCCCTTGCCATTCGATAGGCGGTAAAAGTTAATTTATAATTTAAAATAAAGTCTTGTTTAAAATATTTTCCAATTACTAGAATTCTTAATATGTTTAATATTTTTGTGTTTTGGAAATCAAAACCATCTTTATTAACTAATAAAGTAATACCAAGTTATATTACATTTTTATATTGCTAGTTAAAAAGGGCCCATCTAGATACATTTTTCCTCCTGTTCAGATGAACTCCTTCAATATTGTCTCCAGACGACACGTCATACCTTATCAATGAGTAATTATTAATAAAAACAATAACACTTCAAGGTTGTTTTTCCAACAAAATATCCAGAAAAAAAAAATGAGTGCGTTTCATCTCTTGATAATCACTCAAATGTCCAAGTGTACTCTTATCGTGCGACATCCGATTGTAAAACCGTTTCCCGGAACATTCCACTTCAACAAGACTAATTTCTAAACTGATAAAAATAAGGAAAATCATCAACCTTGTAGAAATACAAATAAGTTATTTAAAAACTGGAATTTCGAGGGTGGAGCTAATATCCATGAAAACACTCATTTGAGAGCTCCTTCAAAAGAACGAAATAACTCGAAATTTTGGTTCGGTATTTTTGAGTTAAGCCTTCAGTAGCAATTGTATTGGTTGAAGCTTTTTAATTCAGGAACGAGATATCTGATATTACATTTCCAACATGAGTTGCTATGCCGAATCTGGTTGTGGCAGATAAATTATTTAATCTGTTAATTGTTACGAATGAATCTTATGAGATTAGGAGATTTTCCTGGGGCTCACCAAGCCCCTTTAAAGTGGGTAGGTGACCTTAATTGGGAGGGAAAACCGGTAGTTAAGTTTGATCCCGGCCAAATTCCCTTTCTGCACAACCGTTGTCTATAAACAGTACAGTCTCTACCATCTACAAAACCCAAGAAACTTCATATGTTTTTTTTTTAATAAATAGCTTATAATTATAGTTGAATAGTTAGTAATAAAATAAATAATTATTTATTAATACATAGTTTCAAATAATTTTCTTTTTCATTATAATTTTCCTGTTTTTACAAGGATTTAATTTGCAAAGCTTCAAGCATAAGATTCTTGGCGAGTTCATAAAAATTCGTCGTTTTTGCACTAAATTTAATAGGATAGCAATTAACAGATATTAGCATCAGTAATCCTCCCGATTATGAATAGGATCGAGGATTGCTTTAAGGATTAATTTACGGGTTTAGAATCTGTTGACAGAAGTTTGAAAACAATGTTGATTATAATCATCAATTGTAAGCGAAGTATAACAATCGTGATAAAAAAATTGTCCCACAAATGTGTTTATATCCAATAAATCATTAAAAATAAACCTGTACCACCCATGGGGCCAGTACATTTTAGAAACTGTAAAATTTTGAGTCTACACTAGTCCAAGGAGGTGATTTGCCCAGGAAGACGTCCATCCGCCAAGTATTTACCAAAATTAAAAATACCCACCCTTTAGGGAGGGTGTAATCTAGGAAATAATAAAATCCTACAGGGCTGATCCACAGATTAAAAAATTTATTTGCAGCAAGCGGATTCGAACCCGGGACTTTCAGCTCAGTAACTCTGCGCGCTGAGCTAGCCCGCTAGTTAGGAAGTTTAAACATAAAAACACCAACGTTACATCATCCAGTTGTTCCGTTAACTGCTTCTTAACCATTGCTAATTCCCGCTCTCATTGTGTATAAGATGATACGAGAATAATTTTCGTGCTGTAGGATGAATAATTATTATATTTGAAATTAAAATTTCTTTAGCCGCGTTTAGCGACGTTTGGTAGGGGGATCGTGGGTTCGTGTCAGCAACATGCTCGAGACTGGCGACACCTAGCGACCTGTGTATGATTTAATTAATTTATTTTAATCAACTTTAGTTTAAAGGTTAGAATTACATTGATATATAGATATCTATTTATCTAAAACGTTTTATAGTTGTGCGATTGATACTAACTTACAACATGAATTACTAGTTGCACTTTTCGTCTCCTTTAAAAGATATTTGTCATAGTTAAATATCTTTTATGAAATAATTAAACTAAAAATGATCTAAGTATTGTTGAACTTAACGATGATAATAATACTAAAAATGAAAGTATAGTTTATTAACGTCTACGTAAATACGAGTACAAATAATGTAACTATATACTGCTTATTATTTCAATTAAATGATTCATATTTTTTTAGACTTGAGTAGCCCATCATATGTTTTGATTGATAAATAAACTGATTGAAAATGAATATATATATTGTTCGGAGAGTCATTATATGTGAAAACCAGTCTAGTGATAATAATTTAAATATACTAATTTGAAATTTAAATAATTCAGACTATAATTCATTTAGAAGTTCAAAAATGAATACAGTTATTTCAAAGTTTTGAATTCAGTTGACAGTCCTCATTACTCAATGGTGAGGTGATTATTTTAATTTTCTTAATAAGTCCTAACATTGAATAGAATGAGATTTAATAAAGTCGATACATCGATTATTATTACCATCGATACATCGACTCGAACCTAAAGATTCCATTGAGGACAGCAGACGCTGCGAGCGACACATCCAGTTCGCTAATTGACTCAAGTGACAAATGAGATCTGTTGAGCCAGGCATCGTCCCGAAGTGCGATGAGATAATAATAATGACCTCAATATTTAATATTCTATTACCTAATATCAGCTAGTTAATTAACTGATAACCGCTATTTAATTTAGTAATATTTGCTCTGACTCAATTTCTTCAGAATAAAACTCGAAAATAATACCAAGAACAATTGTATGTATGCCTAGCGTTACGCCACGAAATGTGTGACGTACCTCATCTTGATTGAAAGACTTTATCAATTCGCTCGTAGCTTTTCCTCAAATATAAAGAATATCCCGTTTACATGGTAGCAGTTTCCTATCGCGGTAGTGCTATACCAGAGCATCAATGTTTTATTAGGAATGTCGAAACCGAAAACAGTATCGATATATAATTAAGGTATAAATAGAGTTTAAAACATAAGAAGACAAAGTAAATTAAAAATTTGAATTAAAAAGAAATATATGGAACAGAAAGCTGCCAATGCCTAAAACCGTTACGGGTGGCTGAATTAGTAAAATCTTAAGTTTGTTTATGTCCTTTCTTTGCCAAACCAGAAGACTTAAAAAAAAATTATTACAAATGGAAAGAGAGATGTCAGAACTATATTGTATCCGGATCCAACGTAGTACATTTGTTTGGTTTTTAGTTTTATATTGAGTTAGTGCGCCATCATAGAATCTTAATCAGTAAAAGCAATACATTCCAAAAAGCGGCACCTTCAGAAGTCAGTTATAGAAGAAGACCTCAAACTGCACTTGCATACCCAACAAGCTGGTGTGGAGAAGTTGCTTCATGCTAAGGTTAAAATAGAGAACTGAATACAAACAGCTATAATCGATTTTTTTTTTCCTTTCCCTACGATTTAATGTACAAATAAAATTGTTCTAAATCCAAAAATATATCATCAATGCCAATTTTTTACCGAGGAATATTTTAAGGTTCTACAATGAAACAATCTTTACTATTCTAATAATGGATTGAAATTGTCGGGGGGGGGGAGGTGAAGTTAAAGATTCTACAAAATATTAAAAACTTATTTCATTGGGACAACGTTTCGGCCTAAGGAGTAGGTTATCTTCAGGGCTGCGGGGGGGGGGGGATTTTCAACTCGTCTTATTTCGTCTAATATTTGACTGCACTCCCTGACCATTTCAATCCATTATTTATCCAGTTAACTGTTAACTATTTTCCAATTATAATTATCTAGTTAACTATTTCCCACTTAAACCATTAGCATGAAATCCTTAGAAATTTTTTTGGAAACTATAACACATCACACTGACTAGCCAAGATTAAGAAAAAATAAGGAATAGGAACAGTTAATATAAACAATATATAGGCAATGTAATTGTAATAATAATATAAGGTCGTTAAATGGATTAGTTATAGTCAGCATTTACAATATTAATTGCATGAAGTGTTCAACAAAAATTGTGATACTAACAACTTAAAATATTCTTGCTATTAATAATATTACAAGTCGAAATAGGAGCGGGTTAGCTCAGAATTACTGAGTTCCTGTGCTGAAGATCATAGGTTTAAGACCCACTGGGGAAGTTAATTATTTATTTTCTTGGAAAGAAAATCACAACTACTAAGTTCAGTATTTGATAGACTGGAATCCTTGTCCTCTATTTTGGCTTACTCACTTTATAAATACTGTGTGAGCCCTAGGAGGGTCCTAGATCCCATAGGATCCGGCCAATAACGGATTAAATAAAATTCTGCCAAGCAGCGATATATACCCAAGACCTTCGGAACGGCAACCCACTGCTCTACCACTCAGCCACTTTGTACCTTAATCTCTTAACAGCCCTGCTCCAGGCTCACCCAGCCTCTAATAGTGGACACCTTTATTAGGGGGAAACCTAAAGGTTGAGCATGAATCTTGGGCAAATCACCCCCCTGCAAAAACATTGTCCTAGAAATAGTAGTGTATACAATTTACTGACCCCAAGATCCTTCTTAGTTTGTAATGGTGCAGGTTTTTTCAACAAATAAAAATAATAATTAAAAGGTAATAAACATTTCAGTAAATTCATAAATTATTTCATTGAATAGTCCAATGTAAATAATTATCCAACAATTGTAATGGCACTAATTCACAAGAATTAATCGGTATATTATTTGTAGACCATAAGATTTTAAAATCCATGTTAAGTATTACAGGTGAGAATGGACACTCTTTGCCTGTGGAAAAGTTATGATAGAGTGGATTCATCACAAGAGCAGTCTTTTGACTTTTTTCACCCCGAAGACTCCAAGTCCTCGAGACTTGAGATTCCACTATGAACCTATTGTTCCAGTTGTAGTCAAAGCGGACCTAAAGGATTCTTCAGAGATTACTAGGGCATGAGAGATGAAGAGATAGAGAGAAAATGTTTGCTTTGCAGGTGAAGGTCTTTTCATTATTTAGGTTTACTTCATATAACAAACATGGACATATGTAATACAATTTATTACAAAACTATATTTTTATTATTTGACTAATCGCCACCTTAGTATTACACATATATGAAAATGAGAAAAACGATATCAAAGACTCTGAGTATCTTTTTACTTTAGGTTTTTGGATGATACCCGGTCTCGATTTTTTGACGTTTTGAAGATCTATGTATAGTTTTCGACCCACAAAACCATTTGGTATCAAAATCTCTGATTTTTCAATTTTGTAACATCCAACCCTGTAATAATTATAAGGTAGGCACTTATTCACTGAATTATGTAAAATCAGAGAAATATTTACTGAGCAGGAACAACATCTTATGAAATTATATTCTTTGCACAGGAGGATTTGGAGGAGAAAAGTGTGATTTGATGTGCTATATGATAGATTATAACATAAAACAAAATGTACCACTATAACCCATGATGGATCTTGTGTTTAGGACATGATAGAGCCTATAGTATTTCTAAGACAGCGGTTGCGCATGGACGTGATTTGTCTGAGATCAAGTTCAACCACCAGGTTTTCTCCCGAATTCAGAGACTTAACTCACACTTTATACAGACTGGATAAGCTTAAGGATGATCTAAAGATTCCACAGGTTCCATCAATGGCTGCTAACAGATTCAATAAACTATCTAACACAGCTGGATTTGAACCAGGTACCTCTGACACAGCAACTCAGAGCTCTAACAAACCGAGCTCCCCACATCAAAATATAAACAGATGAATAATTTTACATACATTATTCAAAATAATAGTTTCTAAAAAAATGTATAGTTCTACTCTATAGCAAAACTAAAAACAATAATATAATAATTACAAAAAATTATATACAAGATATTTTATAGACAAATTTTCAGCCATGTCATAAAATTAGAGAGGGGGAGAGAAATCTAAAACTTAACTATATTTCTTAAGTATATTAAGTATTTTGTAATGAAATGTTTCAGTAAAATTTAAGTTTCCAACTCATTTTAGATTTGATGTCAGATACTTGTGAATATTAATATTTTACAATAATAGTACTCTTTTCTTTGCATGCAGCACAATCTTAATCTTTAGAAAGAAATAAAAAATATTGAAACATTTGAAAGTTTTTAAATAAAGCTTTTCCCCTTCAGATATAAAGCTTTTATCATTTGTATCTTTTAAGTTAATGAAAAGATACAAAAAAGGTTTTGAAACGATGCTTTTGTAAAAGATATGAGAAAATATATTTTTTTTAAAATGAATAAAAGAGAAAAAAATGAAACTATTTAACTACATAGTTAGATTACTCACATTAAATTTCATATAAGAGATAAAGCAGGCAAGCTTATGAGGGAAATTTTAATAATATTGTAAAAATGGTTTAAAATTAAAACTTTTCAATAAAACGAGAAATGCTAAAATTTGTGTCATATTATAGATTTATTATATGTTGAGGTGCATTGAATTTGAAAAAACATTTTATAACCTTTATAACTATAACAGCATTTAATTCCACATCCTATTGTACAAAGAATTTAATTGTCAATTTAGCTTAAAGTTATGATTTTAGATAAAAAGCAATTTTCTATAATAATTATATTACTCACTATGTGGAAAATGAATTTTCTTTATTAATTTTATTGCATATTCAAGCCAATGTTTCAAGATGTACCTTCATCAGCTGATTATATATACATATATATATATATATATATATATATATATATATATATATATATATAAATTTCAACATTAATTTAATATTCATCGATACATTTCAATACCTGTTTTGAAGCAATCAGCAAGTGACCTTAATCAAAATGGCATACCATTTTACCTACAATATTTATATGTTTATTTATTTATATTTACAGGTACATATAATGTCAAATATATATCTAATGTTTAAAAACTTTTTAGTGATGTAATATTATATCAGCTTTGCCTAGTAACAAATTGAACAACTATGTTTTGTTAAGTATTTGTCATGCTCGATTAGTTAATATATAAATGATTTTAAAAATTGTCTAATCACAAAGCTTTCTTTCAGCCGTTACACAAGATATAGCAAGGTTTTTAAATTTAATTTTAATAGGAAAAATTTAGAAGGCAGATTTAAAAAATAAATAAAGAGTATTCAGTGAAATAATGTTACCAGAGTTCTCTCGTAAACCAAACCTAAAGAAAAAAATATTTCATTATTTTATTAAATACAAAATACTCAATGACTCAAAACAATATTAAGAGGGTACTCATATTTTAAATATGATAATATTGGGCTCCTTCTACTGAAACATTAAATGAACAGTTTTAAAATAGGAGTATGTCTGTCGGGTAGATGGGGTACCCCCTAGTATAATTAAATAAATTAATGCAAAAAAAAAATGAAGCATACATTTGACATTATATTTAATAGCTTCAATAACTATAAATTGCAAGGTAAAATTAAATTACTGTAAATGATTATTAATTTAGTGTTCGGCAATATAAAAAAAATAACCAGTTGATGAAGGAATGGATAATTAGGTAAGGAAATTGCTTCACATAATACCTAATCTTAAAATAAAAAATATTTAATTTATTGTCATAATTTTGAAATATTTTTATTTGAAAAGTAGAGATATGTCCAGGGCCGAGATTCGAAGCTGGCTCTCCCATGTTTCCCTCATGGTGCTCTGACCGAGATACGAACCAGGAAAGCTCAGGTGGCAGAGCACCATGACCGAAACATGGGAAACCTGGGCATATATTTTCTTCTCAAATAAAAATATTTTCATTTCAAAACGATTCATAAAAAAATTAATTAATCAATAGCTTACCCATAAAAAGTAGCTGCGTTTCTATACAAGAAATGTTTATGAACTTTCTTTACAATCTGCATTGTAAATGTCTTACTATTCAGGAAAAATGCTACATATTCCATTATAAAGTTCATTTCAATCATGGTGAATTAAAAAAATTAAACATCTTATTGTTTTTTATCTAGTTATAATTGCAACCAATAAAATATTTACTGTGTTTTCTTGACTGCACCCCCAACTATTTACATCCTATTATAGTATCTACCAGTCAACGAATTTCTTTCCTACAAGAATAAATTATGTTGTTTAACACAAGACGTGTGATGGCAGTGCGGTGGTGGCGCTAGCTATCGAGGAGGGAAGGAACTAACCCGCGACGATAGTTGCCCCAACCCGCCGCTAGGTAGCACTGCACGCCACACCACCTGTTTAATGTTTACTGAAGAAGGAAACAAATGTAAATATTTGCTCGGAAGCTGTTTATTCAGTTCAGGTAATTTTTTATCTTTTATCACGGCACAGGAGAGAGATGTATCTATTTTAGAATCCTCTCTTCTTCCATCTTCACCTTTCAGGAAGCTCCCCTCATCAAAAAGAATAAACTCCAAATTCCTAGATCTGTAGCTAATATATTCAAGAACAGGTCTTTGAACGATCTAGATATAGCTTTTCAGTTCTAAAGGAACACCCTACAAAATAAACACCAACATCACTATTTTAACATATTTAAAAATACACCTCGTCCGCTACAAATAAATACGAACTGTTTCTGAAAAAAAATACCTTTGATGATAAATTGATCAGTTACCAACTTAAATTATAAAATAAAAACTATGGAGATATCATCTAATAAAATTGTGACATCTCTGGCAGAATGAGGAAAAGAAGGGTTAATTTCTATGGACATATTCTACTAATGAGGATTGGTTTAGTGAAGGAAGCAGAGCGGAAGATGAGAGGACTCGGGATTATGGAGGATATGTTTAGGGATATCCAAGAGCATAACCCGAGATAAGTGGATGAAGTTTGGAGGAAGAAAAAAGCGTACAAACTGAATACCTGAGGAGGAAAGGAGTAGGAGATGGGAGAGGAGGAAAAGATATTGGGGGGGGGGGAGTCGCGGAACAAACACGCCTATTTAATTTGTTTAAATGTAATAATACCATTCATTCAGAGTATCCGAATACAATGATATATTCAACCTTCAAAGAAAAATAACAAACAAAAAACAACATACTTATCATATTTTGAGTTTACCTTCCAAGGGACGGGATGCGAAAGATGCAGATGAATTGACGAAGGAAAAGTACAACACGTGGTAGTGCATCAGGAAAATAATCGTTATTGGTTAACCAAGGCGTAGATGGGAGGATGTAAGTTTGATTATCGTTACGATCATGTTTATTAGAGGTTGATCATAACTACACTATACAATACTACACTAAATCTAGTTAGCTGTGAGTTATAAAAGCTGAAAAGTCACAGCTCACTTCTATCCTATACAAATCAACGTTACGTTCTCTCTGCTATATATATCGATAAAATAATGTTGATGATGAAAGAATTGAAATTTGTTTATTTTCCTGGCGAAATGCTCTCAGCAGAGCAGGAAGATATTCCTGTTATCATAGTGTCACATTATTTCTATTTTTTATTAAAGCTGTATTTCCAACAAAATAACTTAGCCCGTGAAGACAACCTGGTTAAAAAAAATTATTTATTTTTCCTGCGGTTGTCGTGCCGTTTGACTCATCCCTGATGTCAGTGTATATTTAGCGCTTCCTCTATTACAACTTCTTCCTTTCTCTATTACTATTTATCGATTATCGTTTTGTATGTTATTAAATTAGGTTATACGTTATTATATTAGGTTACAGCTCTAAAATGTTACCAATTGAATGAACGATTACGATAATGTTTAAAAAACTATTATTATTGTGAAATAATTAGACTAGTAGGTATTTTGAACAGTTTAATAAATTGACAATGATTTTAACATTTGAACAAAAACACAAGGTATATGCAAATGAAGAAAACTAACAACTGCTGGAACTACTTGCTAGATGTTTTCTTTGGTTGTCATGGATGCATCATTGAATGTGGACTATTATAGTTCAGGAATATGGAAGCAATGTAACAATTTTTGTATTCACTGTGTGTCAAATCCAACACTTTCCGTTTATTAATTTTTTAACAAATTTAAAACAAACACACGCGCAAGCACACACACGAACACCTTGGCGAATGCCCCCAAAACAGAGAACGATAAGCAGGCGATTTAAATCTTTCTTAGAATTCTTCTTGTCCCATAATTTCTTCTTTCTCTCCCCGAAGGCCTCCTATCTTTCTTTCTTCCGTCCACTTTGGTCGGTAAGGTTTTTATTTGACTCAATTCTCACTTACTAGTCTTATGAAGGTATCTTTATCTAGACTTGTTTCCTCAATATCAATTTTTGTCTTGGTCAGATCTTTCTTAGCTTCAATTACCCAGGGTATTGATATTTTAAGAGAGAGTTCTCTGTTAGAAACTGTAACTGTTATAAAATGTAACTGCTTGCGCATGCGTACAAGATTGCCCTTTACAGGTGGTGGTTTATATGCACAAGTACCTGAACTTTTAACGAGTACCTGGCATTATCATGCCCCAGACCTCCGTTTTTTGTCCCTTCCGAAGGACGGCGTAATCAAGGATTTTTTAATCGGCATAGTCGGTTGTTATGGTGACCACTACACCACAGGTAGCCACATCCTTTTTATTTATTTAAAATACGATGATAGATGATAGTCTATTGGTTAATAATGAATAATAGGTTTCAAGAATAAAGGATTAACTCTTTTGAAGTTACAATAAGCGCGATCGCGGGATATGCGCCTTTTGACCTATAAGACCTTGGGACAACCTTGGTGGGGAAAAGGGGAATTCCCCCTTTATTACCTGCCCATTGTCTTTAGTGGGGGCAATGAGGGAAATTTCCCCTCTACCCAGGTCATATTCTACCCGCACCTTGTGGTTAGGGGCTAAATATAATCCCTGCCTCATGAGGTTCCAAGTAAACAGACTTGTCTGTAACATTTTAAAAGCTTATATTACATTTGAAGGCCATTCTAACTTATTGATATATGTTTTTTCTTCAAAAAATATGACAGTATATACGATAGTATAAACTACATAAACAGAATTATAATTATTCTTTGTTTGGTTCATGTTTCAGGATTTGGGATATTGAATTATATTACGGGATATTGGTAGAACTGACCGAAAATCTTTCGTATGAGGCGTTCAAGATCTAAAGCGGAGAGCTCCAAATTTAAAAAATCTCCGTTTCCGTTAGTTTAGTCAAGCAATGCCTTATGCCCTCGAAGGTTCAAACTAAAACCATGAGAAATAAGGTGGAAAGTGTCTTATTAGAAACAATCGGCTGAACTTGCGAAAAATATGAAAAGTCACTTGAAAATTTGGTGTTATCCGCTTTTGATCCTCAACGCTTCAAATAATGTTTGTATTTATTATTATTTAAAGACACCAACCATATTTAAGGTAGAATACGTTGTTTTCTCTTGTACGAGAAAGATAATTCAGTGAGCACTTATGAGCCCAACGAAACCAGCGACTTAATACTTAAAGGTTTTGAGTTCTCATCAAGTGTAGTTAGTTTTGTTATAATTTTTTTTTAAAAGCCCTTAATTCATGTTATTTATAGAAAACAGACTGAGCAATCAATTCCTTATTTATGTATATTAATAGTTGACATGTGTAAGAAGATAAAATAAAATGGAATAATGGAATTTTGGAACAAAACTAGGAAATAAGAATTTATAAAAAAAAAAAATTAATTCTTTAACAGTTTCCTGATGCGATAAGGATCATCTCAAGCAAAATTGGTAAAATTACAAAAAAACCCATAAAGACACGACTTAATATATATATATATTGTATAACCGAGGTACAATAATATCTCAAAGGGTTGAGGTGAGATGCACGTATTATTTATTTTCATCTAGTAACTCAAGGTCAAGATAATTTTAAACGTTTTGTCTTAAAATTATCTTTAAAAAAAGGACATTGAATTTCAGATTAGTTAATCAGCGGAAATAATGCAACGAAAACGAACTACTCTCTATTACTATCTTGTCAACAATAGACCCGAAACAAAGATTTAAATTAGCTCTTTGGACCGACTGCTGTTTGTTCCTCGAAGGCTGGAATGGCAATGAGCTGTTTTTGACTTCTTCACAATTTGCTTTTGACTTTGCATAATTGGAAGGAGCGATGATCGTCTGCTTTTGGACCAACCTCAAGCTTAAGGACGGTAATGGTCTCATTGTCAAAGGTTATGCTTCCTTTTTATGTAGTTCTGGGGCAAATACAAAAACTCAAAGATGGCAAAACAATCCAAATTTAAAGTTATAAATGACAATCAATAGACCCATCTGGACTTACGGAATAGAGCTTTGGGGCTCCACTAAGCCATCGAATTCATCTCGTATTCAATCCTTACAATCCAAAATCCTTCGTAAAATTATCAATGCTCCTTACTTTGTTACGAACATAGTAATCCATAATGACCTTAATGCCCCCTTTGTTGCTGATTTGGCCCGAATCCGATATCAATCTTTTCATGACAAACTTCATTTAGACTCAAATCAACCTCTTCAATTCCTGATAATCCTCCGAGGCGTCTGAAAAGAAGATGGCCTCGTGACCTTCTAAGTTGAACTTTTTATTTGAGTACTACCACTGGGTAGTTTCACTACTTGCCTTTATATCGGGACATAATTTATCTTTCGTATTCAGTATGCAGTTGTCAATTTCAATAAATACATTAAAAAAAAATAATTTTAAGTAACACGAGGCAGAAAAATTTCTACAGGCAAAACTAAACTTGAATATTGAAGAAGGGTACAGATGAGTTAGATTCATTTGTTTTTTTGTTAAAAGCTTACTAATATTTTATTGTTTAATTTATTTGTATGTGTGTATAAGCGGTGGTAGCATACTTTTTATTTGTTAATTTTAATAATCCCGAGGAGGCCAAGACCCAGATATGGGTTGTAGAAGCGATATAAGATAATTTAGAATTTTCATTACTTTTTTTATTATTAGGTACTTTGTAAAAGTGTGTGTTTAACGATTTTACATCTTCATTCTCTATTTCTGCATTCTTTGCCGTGTATATTCGGATGAACGTATTCTCACAGCTCTAATATATATTCATTATATAAAAAAAAAACTGGACAACTAAAACCCTTAAAGGGCCTTGGGTTCAGTACATTGTAGAAACTGTATTGTTTCTAAGGCAACAGTTGTGCAGGGAGGTGATTTGTCCTAAATCCAGCTTGACCGACAGGTAAGGAAAACACCTTTGTAGAGGCCATGGAGTGGGACCATGAAGAGTCTGCAAGTACCACAGGCCCATCCTTGGCTGTCAACAGAATAAATATTCTGCCACAACCGGATTTGAATCCGGAACCTTCAACATAGTGACTCGGAACTTAACCCAGTGAGCTATCCCGATTTAACTTAATTTTCATTAACAAAAAATAATCAATACTAAAAGTAAAAATAATCAATTTTTATGCAAAAAAAAACTCGATTAAACTAGTCAAATTAGATATTTTTGTCGAAACGGAAAAAGCTAATATTTCGCCTAAAACTGGTTACTAGGAAGTTAAAAACACTAAATCCTAAGTTACATTGTCTACTTGTTTCATTAACTAGTTTTTAACCGTAGTTAACTCCTTTGTTGTTTTGTAATTTTAGTAATTCGGTATCAATTCTTTTGGGATTGTCTTTATAGATCACATTTAGATACAGTTTTCTCAAGGGTGTAACAAAACATTTATTTTATCTCATCTACACATTATACGTTTCGACCAAAAGCGTGGTAATTTTTAATATATTATTTCATCAGTCAACATAAAAAACTCTATCAAAACTCTATCTGCAAAAAAATGAAAATTAAAAATTCAAAATAATTAGAAATTCACTAATTATAAAAATCATCACTTAAAAATAACAATTTTGGTACTTTAAGTAGTTAAACAACTATACAAGGTACTATAAAACTATATTCCATAATCTTTACAATTCATATATCTTTATTGTCCTTACAAATAGTACAAAAGAAGGATACCTTTTCTGTAATTTAAAGATCTCATTATTTAGTACATGCTGGGTGCGTATCATCCCATACTCAGTTAGCTAATAAATGGAGCTGGGACATTGAACCTGTCTAGATAAGCAGAATAATAATCATGGCACATTTTAGTTAATATATTAATTTTAGGGAATAAAAACATTAAAAGTACTATCATTATAATGATTATATATCCTAAATCATTGTTTAAAATGATATAATTAAATAGATAGATATGTAAAGTTGAGTGGGTTTTGAATTAAGGTTGAATATATTAGAAAGCTGATTTGTAGAATTTAATTTTTTAAAATTTTTTAATTGTTATTTAGATTGTCGTTTATCTAAAGTGCCTCTAAGCATTTGCGCTTTATTGCATTTCTCTCTCTATGTAATATTCCGGGTCTATCGAAGTTGAATGTGTGCAGTTCTTTTTTGCTATGGTTAGATAATGAGCTATTATTTTTTGATGTTGGTTTTAGACTGTTTTTATGGTAGTAGAATCTATTTTTAATTTGAGATACAGTTGTAACACATACAGGAGTAAAGCGATTGGTAAAACAGAGAGTTGGAAGAGTGAAATGTAGTGTGATTTTCAAATGTAAAATATTAGTATATTGATGCCTCTGTCGAGTGGATAAATAAATTATTTAAACTATTAACAGCTGCAGCTATAACAGGGTCGCCCAGCCTCTATTAAGAGCCATCTTAACCAAATCATCTACTTGCACAACCGTTGGATTTGAACGGGTAGTTTCTATCTATGTACTGAAGCCACTAACCTTCATGGAATGAAATGGTACAGCTTTATTATTTAGGTACCCTATTTCTGCTGTTTGATTTCAAATACTCAAAGACAACTAATAACGACAGAATGAAGACTTTTATGTCGTTCATGAACGATAATGACTATTAAGCTTCTTATGTTAAAGGCTATAATGTTCCCCTACTTTATGATAACGTGCGGTTAATCCTTCCTTGATCGTCCCCTCCCGAGCACGGCACATTAAATGCCACTATCTTCACGTTTCATCGCTATTTCTATTTCATTCAAAAGAGGTTACTATTTCATTCGAGAAAGGTAACCATTTCCTTTAATAACTGAGTGTATTTTAATTAATCAATCAATTTATAAGAAAGCAAAGCGTTTGATAGAATGCTAAGTATTTAGAATATCAAAATGAAACTGCTCGCCGTATCAGGTTACTTCAACAGTTCTAGGCAAACACTCTTTCCCCAAGTTCCCAATTAACTACAACAGATTCATATTCGTGACTATTATAAGACCTATTTGGACTTACGAAGTACAGCTTTGGGCTGCACAAAGCCATCAAATTCCTCTCATATACAATCCAAAATCCTTCGTAAAATCCTAAATGCTCCTTACATTGTTACGAATAAAGTCCATAATGACCTTGATGTCCCATTTGTTTCTGATTTGGCCCGAATCCGAAGTCGATCTTTTCATGACAAACTTTATTCCCACTCAAACCCACTAATTTCAAAACTAGCTACTTATTCAATTCCCGAATATTCTCCGACTCCTTGCCTACTTGCCTTTATCTCATCTCATTAAGTATCATTCATTCTATTTACTTGAAGTATTATTTTTGTAGTCAAGGCAATGTGATGTTTTTACATGTGCATATTTTATATAAGCAGTTACAATAAGCAAAATTTTGATAATACGTAGCTGTACAAGTGAGAGACAATACAGAGTCACGGAGATGAGAGTCGAATGGGAGAGCTACAGCTGGAGTTGTCAGATAAGTGAAAAGTGGGAACTTTTATTTGAAAACGAACCCGCCGGGGGGGGGGGCTAGGAAATGAAAAAAACTTCGCAGGTCGATTCTCGTTGAAAAGTTGCGGAAATCCCAAAACTAATCCACACGATAGCTGTAGTTGAATCTAATTGCGTGCTAGCTTCTCTTCTAGTCGTCGTTGCAAAAGTGGTTTTAACCGAACCAGGAAGTTGCACCTTAGAGGCAATGCACAATTAGTTATTTTTTATAATAATGTATCTATTATTGTCCAGAAAACAAATTTTATAAAGCTTATACCATACAATATAATTAAGAAATGGTATCAATATCAGAGGATTAATGGTATGATAACTGGTCCTGGGAAAAATCTTTATTCAGACATTTTTCTGATAAAAAGTTTCATCCTTTTTCCATTAACATAAAACTTCAGAGAAATCAGGAGTTTTATATCAAATGGAAATGGCACATTAAAATTGTTTGTATCTTCCTCAGATTGGCGCTTTGAGTTTAAACTGTTTATTTGTTTAATATTTTCCAAAAGTAGAAGTTTACCTAAGTTTTAGTTTGGAAAAGATAATGTAATTATGGGTAATGAGTAGATTTCGGTGATGAATTCATTGAGAAATAAAAGTTTCAACTAACACTTCGAACTATAGATGATATATGTTTGTTGGAACGAATATTTACTTTGACCATCATTGAAACAATTTTGATCAGTTTGATTTAGAAACCGTAACTAATATTTTTACATACATATAGAGCATTATTCTGTACTTTATGACCTACATAAAGTGTCTGAGTTATCAATTTATGGTTTCATAAGCGTATGAGAAATTCCTGTTTTGTTCATTTGACATTTTATAAGGGAGTGGAGTGGCTCAGTGGTAGAGTACTGAGTTGCCAAGCCGGAATTCCTGTTCAATTCCCGCTGCAGGCCATGACTTTAATTTAGTCTGTATGCAGCGGGATCATATGGGATCTAAGACCCTCATGTGGCTCACCCAGCCTCTATAAAATATTATAAAAATAGGGTACCCAAAAAAAAGGGGGAAACATCTGGCGGTTGAACGTTACCTAGGACAAGTCACCTCCTTGCAGAACCGATGTACATGAAACAGTACAGTCTCTACCATGTGCTGAACCCCAGACACCATGGGTTGTAGTGGTACAGGTTTTTTTTTTTTTTTTTTTTTAATGCCCTACATGGTTTAAATTTTTTATATGATGATTCGGGATAACTGTCTGAGTTATCAATTTATGGTTTGATAAGCGTATGAGAAAGTCATGTTTTGTTCATTTGACATTTTATTTCTGATATCATATTATTATTCATATCGTTAACACTTCCAAATTTACAATTGGATTATTCATAATAAAATTATCTTTCTATCTCTTAACCTGAAAAATTGGATCGATTGTAGAATATTAAAAGTCAGCGAAGAATTTCTCACGTTAATTTGGCTTACAATTTGTCTAAAAAAGTTCTGTCGTGCATCCGTGCCCTTGTCAACTTTCACTTGTTACAAAAACTCGACGAAAATTGAGGATAATCTGAAGAAGGGTTTAAAGTGAAAGGCCAAAGATTGCGGGATCCTTTGTCAATGTTCCCAAGTTGGTAAAGATCGGATCAGCTGTGAATATTATAATGATGGATTGAATCGGTAAGGTGCTACATAACACAGAAATAAGTTTTGCTTATTTTTGTATTATCATTGACTGCATCCCTGACCAATTCAATCCATCATTTGAATTATCCAGTCAACTATTTTCCACTCTAAAGTGAATATTATAGTTCAGGTCACGTGATATACAATACGGAAAAGAGCAGCTAGGTAAAGTTTTCGAGAATAAACCATTCATGAAAACAATTACGAGGAATTGGCCTTCTCCCTGTGTATATCTACATTTTCAATAATATTAATGATAGGTTTAAGATATTAGTTTAACATTTTAATGACATAGTTTATATGAGGCGTGGAGATCCAAAAGGGGATAAATCCATATTTAATCATTTTATTTTTTTTAATGTTTTCTCATAAATTTAGCGTCCTCTTGCGGTTTCACTATTCAAAACACGTCCAAGCCAATCTAATTTTTCTAAAAATAATTGTCTCAAATAAATAACTTTTTTTAAATAATTATTTTATTGAATTGTACAACTGTAATATATACATCTAGTACAAGGGCTATATGACGGACTAGATACATGAAAGGACATGTAGAGGCACTACCCATTGGCAGCACTCTAATAACATTTCTATTATAGAAGGTCCCGAGGCCATCTTCTCTTCAAATAAATAATCATTTCATAATAACCTAAATTATGCATATGTTTGTATTTCCAGAAACATTTTCTAATTTGGATTTATCCCCTTTTGCACCTCAACGCCCCATATCTATAATAATAAAAATGAACAATGAGTACTACTAATTGTAGTTTCTTAGTCTTATTCTTAAGGAAACAATAAAATCCTTGAACTTAACAAGGAAGCTGAACTACTACAAAAAGCAGTGTTATTAGGAACTGCTAGTATTGTACGAAAATTTTAAAATATCGATAAATAAGACGATTAAGCTTGCCCTTGACCATGGTCCGGTTAAGCCATATCAACCAGCAATGCTGAGATCAACCTAAAGCCAATCCTTCCAGTTTCTGGAAATAAGAACAAAGGGGCGACTTGTTGTGTAGTGGTGAGCATAAATATAGTGTGATGCGCCGGATCTTTAAGAAAGTATATCCGCGGATACGGATCCGGATACGGATATTTGGTGTCAAGATCCGCGGATATGGATACGGGTCCTAACTTTTTTACACAATCGATGTCCGTGCGCGTGACCTTGATAGTTGTCGCCTCTTGACGCTTTGTGTGACTGGTCAGTAGGTTAGGAACATGTTTCGAGTTTTCGACTTGCGCTGGGCGGCATAGATAACGTTTGTGTTTGGTAGTGAGTAATAATATTGTCAACAAAGAAGTTTTTCATTAAACCTTGAAAGGATTGCCTGAGTCAAATGTTAAATGTCAATACTTTTTCACTGCTACCTAATAACATTTATTCAGGGTTATTTTAAACTTACTGAAAAACACTTAGGTACGTGTTAGTAATACAATAAACAGCAACTTGTGTTCTGGACAAACATTGAAAACGAAAAACAAAATTGCCATTCTCCATACGAACTAAGTTCAGCTGATCGGTCATTTGAATGGAGCACTGATTTTTTTTTTCATTTCGACGTTGGCCAGAACTAAAGTTGCTGTTTACATGGTCACTAACACGTACCAAAAAGTTTTATAGTGAATATAAAATTTCATCTATGTATTGAAAATTAATAAGGTAAAAAGATCCATAAAAGATCCGCCAAAAATGTCACGGATACGGATCTTTCTCTTTCCTCGGATATCCGACACATCACTACATAACACCCTACTACATCCAAGATCGAGGGTCCGTAGCCCGAAAACGGGAGTAAAAAATCCTTAGTTATGCCGTCCTTCGAAAGGGGCGTAAAACAGGAGTCACGAGCCTGTGCGATGTCAGGTAGTCGTTAAAGATCCCTATCCTAATTAATCCTGGATAGGCAAAATTTAGAGTTCCCACTGTAGCATCGTCCGATTAGCCATAGCAGCATGAAGTGACGTTAAATGAACAAACAACTCCTTAAAAAAACCTGAGGGTATTCGACTGTTGTTACGAGCATGCGCTAACACCTAGATATGCAAAACTTAGGATTTACACCGTAGCAGCATCCGATTAGCCACAGCAGGAGTGACGTTTAATGACCAAACATTGAAACACTAAAATATTCAACATTTTTTTGTGTTAAATTGTATTTCAGGTGAGATAGGCTGCTTTTAAACTCAACACTAACCTCATCGATGGAATTAACATTATATTCTGGATGGCTCGATGTACTGAGATGTGCATTAATCATAGAGACTAATAGACATTTACAAACTTCATCACCCAATTCCGTAAGATCGCCTTTAACCCAATCCTCCCAACGACGCCACGGTCCATCCCAAGGACATTTGTTTACCAATTTGCTCACCGCATATCAATATATTAGTTATTCGTTCGTTAGCAAGTCCTTTACAAGCCCATTTCAATCTCCACGTTGTAATCCTGCAGTTCAATCTCCGCAATTCTGTCTTACGCGACACCCTAAAGTCTCCAATAGATTCGTTCTTTTTTGTACCGAATATAATATAATATAATCTACTATACTTAATATAAAACATTAAGCATTTACACCGTTTATAAGCAAAAAATTATGGTCATTATAGTTGGTTTTTACTCAAGCAACCAGTGCTTTTAAAAATTTCGTATTCATTAGTTGTATATTTTAAAGTAGTTTATAGTTTTTCCTCATAATGTTTATCTTGGAAAGATATTTTTGTAAATCCTTATCATCAGTCTATGTTTATTTCTAATTTATTTTCTGACATTAATATTGCAATATTCCAACACAGATATGGTAGGTCAAAATGATCATTATTTTAAGTAAAGATAATAAAATATTTAAAAAAACAAAAGAACACAATTTAATGACAATGTAAAGATTTAGATTGAATTTAAATGAAATAGGGATTTTGGCCAGAACAATTTACTGACTGTAATTGCCTTAGAGCTACAAAAGAAGGATCGCTTAAAACCTTCCCGCTTTCCGCTCCAATAAGTTCTCTCCGAGTCCCACATAACTTCACAGCTTTTGAACAAACTTAGAGGGCTTTATTTCCTCACACTATATTAAATATCAGCGTAAAGCAGTTTTATTATAATCCGAAAAAATCTAAAATAAGGAATGAGATATTCTGAATAATCATTTAAGAGAGATAGTAATAAAAAATTCAATATGAATTGACATATAAACATCTTAAACACCATCACTGAGGATATGTATATTAATGTTGTGTATATATAAATGAATGAATGGAGTTACAACTAGTAAACAAATGTAGGAAATCGGCAGGTTTGAAAAATAACTAACAGTTACTGAACTTTCTTTTTTTTTTTTTTTTTTTTTTTTTTTATTTAATTCAATGATATTTACAACTATAATGGTATTATATCAAGTAAATGTGCAAAAATGTAGAATATGACATGAAAACACTTGTGGAGAAACTACCCATCGATAGCACTCCAATAAAGTTCTATTGTAGATGATCTCGAGGCCATCTTCTTTTCAGGCGCCTCGGGGGGTTATCAGGAATAGTATGGGAAGCAAGCTGAGAGACTAGCGGATTCAAGTGCGTATGGAGCTTGTTATGGAAGGATAGGTATCTAGTTTGGGCCAAATCAGTAACATATGGGATATTAAGATCATGATGGATGAGTTTGTTTGTGACATAATAAGGAGTATTGAGGATTTTACGAAGGATTTTGGATTGCAAGGATTGGATACGAGATGAATTGGATGGTTTAGTAGAGCCCCAAAGCTCAACTCCGTATGCCCAAATAGGTCTGATGACTGTCATGTAAATAAGTCTTTTGTAATTAATTGGTAGCTTAGAGCGTTTGTCCAGTAAGTGTTGAAGTAGGCGAAAACGTCGAGCAGTTTCTTGTCTTTTCAGTCTTGTATGAGGATTCCAAGTGAGACGTTTATCCAGATGGAGTCCTAGGTAACGTATCTGTTCGACAGGGTTCAGTGGTGTATTATTAAATGATACAGTAGGACAGGAATTCGTAGGTTTACGACGAAGGGTGAAGGTAATTTGATGGGATTTGATAGGATTTATTTTAATCCTCCAATTTTGACACCATTCTTGTAGGTGTGAGATATGGGATTGAAGAGATTGGGATGCAACAAATGGATCCTTATTAACTGATAACACACATGTGTCATCAGCGTAAGTAGTGAGGACAGTGCTTGGATGGGTTGGGATGTCAGCTGTATATATCGTGTATAGGATGGGCCCCAGGATACTGCCTTGAGGAACACCGGCAGACTGGGTGAAGAGGGAAGAGTAGGAACAATTATGGTTTACTTTAAAGGTTCTATTACTGAGGTAGGAACTGATAATAAGGAAGTAAGTTGAAGGTAAGAATTTACGGAGTTTGTACAGCAGTCCTGGATGCCAGACTCGATCAAAGGCCTGCTCTACATCGAGAAAAGCTCCTGTACAGTACATTCCGCGCTCTAATGCAGATGAGACAACGTCCACCACACGATGGCATTGCTGGATGGTGGAGTGTGATGTTCGGAAACCAAATTGGTGATCTGGGATTATTTGATTGGATTCTATGATAGGATGAAGACGTTTCAGAATGAGTTTTTCAAGTATTTTCCCCATTATGGGCAAGAGAGATATAGGACGATAAGAGGATGGGAGTTCTGGTGGTTTTTTAGGTTTTGGAATCATCTTAATTATGGATAATTTCCAGGAATCAGGAAAATATGTGGTGCGAAGTACGGCATTGTATATATATGTAAGGAGTAGGGTCGCTTTCCGAGGAAGGCGTTTTAGAATCTGGGATGTGATTAGGTCGTGTCCAGGGGCTTTGTTGGCGGGTAATCTATTAATAATGTTTGATATTTCGGAAGGATGGAATGCTTTAGGAGGAGGGGACAACTGAAGAGGAATACTTAATTCTGCTCCAATGCATTCAGAGTGGGTTTGATTAAGGATATCTGGATGAGGGTTAAATGTTTTGAATAGGTGCTGGCCGAAAATTTGTGATTTTTCTTCATCAGATCTTGACCAGGTTTGGGATTCGGTTAAAAGTGGATGGTTGAATTTTTTATAATTTAGGAGTTTTCTAGTGGTATTCCATAAGGATTTGTCAGTAGTACTGAGATTTTCTGTACGGTAATACAAATTTTGAATTTTGAATGTTCTGATCTCTGATTTTAATTTGTTGGTCAGTTTGGTATAATGACTCTTGTCCGATGGATATCTCGTGCGGTGCCACTTTGCTCTTGCCCGTCGTTTTTCTTTTAATAACTCGCGAATATGAAGTGGCCAGTTATTCTGTTGATAATGATTTTTACTTGGTAAAGTGTTATATTTTATATTGACTTGTATTGCTTCTGTTAGTTTGTCTATTGCAGAATTAATGTCTCCTTTTGTTTTAAGCGGAATTTTGAGGTCTAAATTATTTTCTAGATTTGATCGGAATTTATCCCAGTCTACACGTCCTGTAATCAGTCGGGGAAGAGAGGGCTTAGGAATGGGAATCGAATGCACTTGAAGCAGAACTGGACTGTGATCAGAGGAAAGGTCATCCAGGGATTTTATGGCAGTTTGATTGCAGGAAATCTGTGAGGAAACAAATATATCTAGAATATCTGGACGTTTTTTGAGGGATGTAGGCCAATAAGTAGGGTTTATGGGTGCGAGGATAGAGAAACTATTAGAGGTTGAAATTTGGGATAGGATGCTACCACGGGAATTGGATGTTCGACAACCCCATCGTTGATGTTTGGCGTTGTAATCTCCTCCGGCAATGAAGCGCGGTCCGAAGGATTGGAATAAGGATTCGAGGAGGTTATAAGAAAGAGAATTGCCAGGAGGACAGTATACAGCTGAAAATGTGATATGGAAAGGACTAGTCGTTAAGGTTACTGATGTTGATTGAATGGCGTCAGTTGGAGTAGAAGGAATAAGAGAATGTGGTATAGATTTATGGATAAGGATACAAGAACCAGCATGTGCTGTATCGTCAGGATGATCTGATCTATATGTGATGTAGTCCCGTATGTAGAAATGTGTGCGGTGAGTGAAGTGTGTTTCAGTAAGTAAAGCAATATCTATTTGGTTGTCGTGTAAAAATATATCAAGTTCGTCACGGTGATTATGCAGTCCATTAGCATTCCATAGGACGATAGCTAGGGGCTTTATGCTCATCGTGGGTAATTAAGTGGAACTTCGGTAAGGATTCTCGTGAGTAGAATGATGAGAGGCTTGATAGTCTCTTGGAGATCTTTCAGGAAGGATGACAGGATTGAATTTATGTCGATGGAGTTTTGGATTTGGACTGGATATGGGTCTGGAGTTTGATATTGATAATTAACGGGTAAAGGAAGGTTGGCTGGGGGTTGTACCCGAGGTGCTGGATTTACATTCATTGTTTGATGAACTGAAGGATTCATTTGATTGTTGTGATTGGAAGTGGTAGGATATGGTTGCTGTGGCGGTAGTTTGACTATTAAGGTTTCAGGATGGAGAGGTATATGCTGACGTGGGGGTTGGACTTTAGTATTGAATTTCTGAGGCTTGGATCTAGGATCTCGGGGTTTGGGTTGGGAGGTTTGTGGCTTGTTATAGGAAGGCTGTGGTTTATCTTGGGAGGGGAGAGGTGCCTGACGTTGAGGCTGCTGCTGGTTCGTTGAGGTCGGGATTATGTTTTCCGGAGGTTGAACTCTGGTGATGTGCTGATCTGTAATGGTTTTTGGTAATTCCGGAAATATAGTTGAGTTGTTGAATTCAGGTGGATGAGGAACATTATTCTCTATGCTTTTCCCTTGCATTTTATGTGTTCTCTGTAGCTGGAAGTTTTTGTATACCAGGCAGCCTTTATAATTCGCCGGGTGGTCCCCACCACAAAGAGCACATTTTGCTGGCTCATTTCTGGACTTCTGACATACTTCTGTTAGATGTGAGCCAGCACACTTGACGCATCTGGCTTGGTGGTGGCAATAGGTCTTCGTGTGACCTAAGTTTTGACACCTAGTACACTGTACTATGGTGTTTTTGTGCCTTGGCTCCTCGAATTTAACAGTTGAATAAACAAGCCTAGTGACTTGAAATATTTCAACATTATTTTTGGCTGGTTCCAGTTCGACAAAAAACAGAGGAAGGGGATATTTTTCAGTTGGGTGCAACACTGACGAGATGTTCCTGATGTTATGGCCTATCTCTTCCAGATCTCTCTTGATTGCTGCCGTAGGCGTGGTCGAGTGAAGCCCTCTTAGAACTACCCTATATGATTTGTCTTGTTTCAGTTGGTAGCAGTGGAAATCGTAATTTTTGCTTGTCAGGTGATTTATGAGTTTTTTATATGAATCTTTGTTGGTTGTGTTTATTTTTATATCATTTACTCGGGAGTAACATCTAAAATTTGGCTGCCCGATAAGATCAGATATTTCTTTTCCGAAGTTATAAAAATCACTTATTTTCGTGATAAATATTGGCGGAGGTTCCAAGTCATCGAATTTTTGTCGTTCTTGATTGTTCTGACGAGTATTATCACTGTGGTCAGCGTTGGTGCTGGTTGAGGCTACTGGTGGCTTGACTGCAGTAGATTTACTGCGGGTTTTTGGCGGTTCTTTCGATGGTTTATTTGTGGCTGAAGTTTTTGAACTAGCCGCTTTGTTTTTTTTTTTGTTTGGGGAGTTACCCGCTGAGCCAGGGGCAGATTTTCTCTGACGTTTTTGTAAAGTTCTTCTTTTAAGATATTGTGAGTCGGTTTCACTAATTTCGGAACACAGAGCTTCTTCCTCCGACATTTCACTACCCGAGATGTCCACATTCATATTTAAATTATTCATTAATTAATGAAAAACAAATGAAATAAAATTTTTAAATTATTAATTATAAACTATTATTAATTTAATTGTATTAAATGAAATAAACATATTAACTAAACTAATGAAAAAAAAAAATAATAATAAAAACAAAAACAAGTAAAATAAAATAAAAAGTTCACGTTACTGAGTGTAGCCCGGAGAAGATAAGCACCAAGCCTTGACCTTGATCTTGCTTCTATTGAGTATTAGTCCTATCTATTACTGAAGGATTAAGGCCACGTTGCTGCCTTTAGCAGCTGGTCACTAATTTATTTTAGGTCTATTGTTTTTATTAGTCACTCACCTCACTAATATTGAAAGTAAACTGTAGTTTAGTCTATTCACTTTGTTCTGGTAGAGTTTGACGAGATGATATGAACGAAATTGTCTGAAAATAATGTCTCAAGTACAGAGCGATGTGAAAATGTAACTTCACTTGCGGCCATGACACTTGGTACTAGCCTTTTTTTTTTTTTAAATTTATTTATTGATATTTACATCCGTATTACAATTATACATCAAGTAAATGGGCTAACCGATCCATAATGACATGCGAAAATGACAAGTAGAGAAACTGGTAGTACTCAAATCACAAGTTCAACTAAGAAGTCACGGGGCCATCTTCTTTTCAGACGCCTCGGAGGATTATCGGGAATCGAAGAGGAAGCTAGGTTTGAAACTAAAGGGTTTGAGTTGGAATGAAGTTTGTTATGAAAGGATAGATACCGGGTTCGGGCCAAATCAGCAACAAATGGGACATTAAGGTCGTTACGGATGACTTTATTCTTAACGAAATAAGGAGCGTTGAAGATTTTACGAAGGATTTTGGATTGTAGGGATTGGATACGAGAGGAATTCGATGGCTTAGTGGAGCCCCAAAGCTCTACTCCGTGAGTCCAAATAGGTCGTATGATGGTCATGCAGATGAGTCTTTTGTAATTAATTGGGAGCTTAGAGCGATCGTCTAGTAAGTGCTGAAGTAGCCAGTAACGTCGAGCGGTTTCTTGTCTTTTCAGTCTCGTATGAGGATTCCAGGTTAATCGTTTGTCAAGATGCAACCCTAAGTATCAGATCTGTTTTACAGGCATAAGTGGGACATTATTAAAGGATACTGAAGGGCAGGAAGTCATTGGTTTACGACGTAAGGTAAAAGTGATTTGATGCGATTTTTGAGAGTTTATTTTAATTCTCCAGTTTTGACACCATTCTTCAAGATCAGTGATATGGGATTGGAGGGTTTGGGATGCAATAATTGGATTGGTGTTGACTGATAATACACATGTATCATCATCATACGTGGTAAGAATAGTTTTAGGATGAGTTGGAATGTCAGCGGTATAAACTGCATAAAGGATTGGGGCAAGGATACTACCTTAAGAAAGTTACTGAACTTATGAAAATATTATGTACCTATACATTCATCATTACTTAAGATTAAATTTCATAATCAGAATAAACAATTAAAAGCTATATAGAGTAAACACTTGTATGAAAAGTGCCAACAAATGAACAGTCCCTTCAAAGAATGAAAATCCCAACAAGACAAAGAAAATGAACAATTTTCCATTTTTGTTGAAATGATTAGCAATGATCATTTTTAAAACCGCCTTTAACTCTATTTTTCATATTTTGTTGGCTAGTCTTTTTTTTTTGAAATCCTTATTCGCTAAGTAAATGTTATCCTTATAATATTTTTGCAGTGGATTTACTTCCAGGAGTATGAAGTCGTCATGATAACGATAATGGACAGTTCCGTATGTACGTAATATATTATTATATTTCATAGACCGAAACCCTATTGTTACATAATATTTACTCGGTTGTAATTAATTTTAGGTTAAATATTTTAAAATTAAGTTTTCCTTAAATATTATCAGTGCAATATAATTGAGGCGTTCAGAATAATTAAAAGAGATTATGAAGATTTAACACGAATTAAAACAGGCAAAGACACAAAGAAACCATTGTTGCCATGAGAGAGGGATTCCCATCATTTCTGATTCGAATAAGGAAAATCCTGGATAGTTGAGAGGATAACTGTGAGTCTATTAGTGTCTGTGATGTACAATATTACTTTTATTTATATATTAATAAATAAATTAATAATAATAACAAAAAAATATAACAAGACGCAGGGAGTTGGCGGCCCCAGCCCCCAGTCACTGGCCCTCCAGGTTGGGGGTTGGCCATAGGGTCAATAACCCTCTCCCGTAAAAAAATAAATATTTTGAAACCTAGAACCAGCCTAGGAGAAGGCAGGTGAAGACGGTCAAAGATCTACTAAGTCTGTAGAGCCAGGCGAAAAAAAATAGGCCTTTTGGACAACGGGTTTAATAATTCATTTTTAAGACGAATCCTATATCGATACTTGAACTCTTATTCACCTGCTCATTTGCAGGTGAATAAGAGTTCAATATCGAGTTAGTATAAGGTGATAAAGGAATATCGAAGCAGGTGAATAAGGAATATCGAGTTAGTAATAAATCGATATTATAAAAATGTATATTGATATCGTTGTTCGAGGTTTTTTATCTATATTAATACAAGAGTAAGAGTATCGAAAACAGACCTTTATACAACAAAAAAAAATTAATAATAATAAGTAAATTATAAAAAAGAATATAACAACAAGGACGACTGGTTACACAAATCATTTAATATAATATCATGTATTGGATACTTGAGAACTTCTTAACCTATTCAAGCACCACACCTTCACAAACAGCCGATTTACATCTAAATTGGAAATGAATACGTTTATTAAAACAAACAAAAATAATTATATTCCACACAATACATAAATACAGATCCCCACATATGTGATTGGAAATACATTAAAAATCGATAAATCAGGTGGTTCGTATATAAAACACATTTATTGTGTTGTTTGCTTTGAAACAATCGATTAGCATACTGACCTCTGATATTTGTTCAATAATCATCTGGCTATTATAAAATTTAAATGTTCAATTTGGTTCATATAATCAAAATATACAAATATTGAAACACTAGTTTTCGTGCGACGCTTCCCGCAAGGAACGGATTTGATCCAAACTTAGACAAGCTTAGCCAAACCAAACAAACTGCCTTGTATACACGCTCGATTTGCCTAGGCTTGGCAAAGGGTTTGAATGGACTAAAATCTTTAAAGTTGTTTAGAACATTTTACTGAAGAGTTGTATGGTCCAATTTATGGAGTAAACTAATAATTTCCTATGAAGAGCTATCATTTTATTTGTTTTTAAATATTTGCAATATTTTTCAATTATAAATACTATATTAACAGTCTTATTAATTACTGTAAAATTGATAATTTATGTCTAAATATTATAAATTTTGTTGTATTTCGAAGCAGAAATTAAGATTCATTATTTCGTTGACGATTCAATTAAATTTAACTGTATGATCTATTTAAAGAAAAGTTTTTTTAACATCACCATAATGTTTTTATGCAAATAGTAACTGATACCATTTCAAGGTTGTTTTTTCCCTCTTCAACGTATAACGTTAACATAGATACAATTATTACCCAAATAACCAAGTAACACATCTTTCTTAACTAATACGTTTATAAAATAAATTTGTCTCTTTATATATGATATTTAGTAAGATGGTAATAATTAAAATAATTAGAATTAAAACTAAAAGTTAAATACTAATTCACTCGATGGATGACTGTTACTGTGCTAGTTGTCCAAGAGTAGGCGCTACAACCTATGGGCTATAACGTCCATTAGGTCGAAACGTTGGCACAAATAAAATAGGTTAAACTTATCTTGTGTAAAATTTATTGACTATAGCCATTTCCTCATCAAATATTACAAATCTTTAGTTTCAGTGTAAAACACAGTCACAGGTCTGCCCACTCTTCAATATCTATCCTGGACAAGGAAGCAGAGCTAAAAAATTAAAATGTACAATAAGAAAATGAGAAATTATAATCGGAAATATCCCATAAAGTAAGGAAATTAGAAAGAACATCGTGAAGGAAAAGTAACCTTGATGAAATTGTTAAACAAAAACAGGAGAAACTAATTTTCATTAAATCAACAATACAATCTGGAAATTGAAAATGATGAATGTTGATTGTTAGTTACAGAATAAGGAAACCCGGCTTCGGAAGTAATGGTTATTACTTAGCATTATTGGATTCAAAAAACTTACCACAAAACTTCCTTGGAAACATTTTTAGCTTCTTGTTTACCACTTTACACAACAATGATATTGCCTAGAAACATTAGAAGACCAAATATTTTATATTAATAGGATGTAATTAGTTGGAGGTGCAGTCAAGAAAACACAGCAAAAAAAGAGTGAAACTTATTGTAGTTACCAGTCAGTTACCTTCTGCCCTAGCAGCCACTCCTATTGGCCCTGAAGATGACCTACACAGTAGGTCGAAAAGTCGGCACATACAAAATACAATAAGTTTCACTTTTTTTGCTGTGTTTTCTTGACTGCACCCCCAACTAATTACATCCTATTATAATATCTACCAGTCAACTAATTTCTTTCCTACATTTTATATTAATATAACTTCATTCCTATTGTATACTTTTATATGACATCTGATACTTATATTTTAAATTTTATATTTATATTTTACTTCTCTGCCTGTCATACATTAGATTCCTATTCTTTACTTTCTACAATATTCTTCTCTATTTATTCTTAGGTATCATATTTTTAATTCATGTTCTTTCATTTCACTTATGGTACTCCCCATGAGTCTATTTTCATACAATTTTTTCTACAATACAGTTCTATCTTTATTAAACTAAGTTTTCCATACTTATACATCTCACCCATTACATTTATATCTTTTTCCTTTTATAATTTTCTGTTTAACTTGATTTCTCTCTAAGTATTTTGTTTGCATTAGCACCTTTCTATACATCTATTATGTAATCATCTTTATTCATATATCCTCTCATAATATATCCTTCACTTTTTTCGCTCAATTTGTCTATATCTCTATATTATTATAATTTTATTTTATTTTATTATATTCTTGGTACTGTTATGTATTTTTACAGTCATTTTTATTTTTGTCTGTTTTTTCTCATAGCCCTGAAGATGACCTACAAAGTAGGCCGAAACGTTGGCACACATAAAATATAATAACTTTCCACTTATTTAATGTGCACATTTTTGACAGCACCCCCAACTATTTCCATCCTTCATAAATTAACTTGTAAATAAGATATATTTCGGTCGACTGATATGGCGGGTATTGACTGTTACCTTCATTGATAATGCCTAATCCAATGAGAAATATTTTGACAATCAGTGATGTTAGACATGTAGCAAACGGAAGTTTAAACAATGTTGAAATTAATCCATGCAAAATGTAAACCAAAGTTCGTAAGCACAAAGCAATATTAACCTAAGTTATTATCATAAGTAGGTCGGAAATTAAAAAAAAAAAAATGACGAACACAAGGAGAAATATGACAAAGATGAGAAATAAGTTAACAATAAAAAAACATACTACAAAGACACAACGCTGCCAATTTACTAGATTCACAGAATCTAATGTTTATTTGCCAATTCATTATGTTGTTTACCAATGTGATTCTAAGCGCTATAACTATTGACTAAAAAATGGTAAAATTGTTATAAAATAATATCTAAAATATAATCTTTTAAGGAGGCATCATTTATAATAAAAAACAAACAAAAGGAAAGAACAATAAAATTCATTCACACGCGACTTATTTCTACATGTTTATATTACATACTGTTTATATGTAAATGAACAGATAATACTTTACATATAACGTAGTATACATCTAAGGGAGGAAGCTGGTACATATTAGGGATTAAGGAATTCTTAGGTACGCCGTGCTTCCGAAGGCACATATAATGGGGTCCGGTGTCACGCGCTTGTGCGGAGTCAGGTATTCATTACAGACCTCTATCCTAATTGTATCTGAATCGCCAAAATTTAGGATTCCAACTGTCTATAGCATCGTTTGATTAGCTATTAAAGTGACCTTAAATTAATAAACAAACATTCTTATTAGACATAATCGTTCTACCGAAAAATCATAAACGCCGATTTTCCAATTAATTAACCATGAACAATTCAGGTATTACAAACAAAATTAATGTATTATTATAATCTATGTACAATATTTTTAATTTTTATTAGGTACATTTTTTCTGCTACATTTACGAATTTTTTTTGTCATTTTGAATCATTACTCAACATTAATATAATGTCTCCCACGAAATTTTTGCTTCAGATCCTGTATCCATGGGCAAATCCCCTATTTTTCTCCATCCCCCCTAGATTCGGCCTAACCACCTTTATCGCACTTATTATCATTGAATGACTATATATGAGATAAATGCAGTTATTCTTTCTCTACACGACACTATAACATCAATACATAAGAAGGTCACGATTACTCCTAACCCGGTAGATCCTGATGACACGCTCTTCCCAGAGGTAGAACTTACTCCATATCCAACACCAACCTGACACGGTTACACTCGACTTCCCGCTTATCAAGATGAATGCGCTCTCTTTAGTTCGCGTCTCCATCCTCGTTCTTGTTCTAGTTTTATCACTTCCAGGGAAACCTTGGCTATCCACTGACTGAACACCATTAGGACCATTATACCTGCCTCGAATAATTTAAGTAACCGTTCTTTAAAAAACTGGTACGTTCGTGTAAGAGGTTACACTTGATGAGAAGATAGGTTTCAAGCAGACCGGCTAATACACAAGTACCCAATGACTAAATATGTATGTTTCTATTAAATATTATGGAACCGATTGACATAGAGTAGACCAGGAACTGGGAAGACATCCTTCCTAGATGAAGATGGACTAGAAAGTGGTTGGGGACACTTTCTCCAGAACAAGTGCCGTTCCAGGGACCACATAACCTAATCTGGAACCACGTGTGCTAGTTGCGTCTACATCTGTCTCCGGGAGGGTAAGATAGTTCAAGATATATACGTATCCAAAAGGTTCGATTCCGACAACGTCAAGGAAAATTACGGCTTCTGGTCAGTAGGCACCGAATAGCCGTTTTTATAATCTAAGTCTAATCATTGTGTATTATTTCTTGCCTGTTTGATGGGAGTATTTTAATCGCAAAAAGTATTAAAGGGTATTATCGAAAAGTTCGACCGTCATCTCAGAATCCATTTAGACCAGTGGTTTTCAACCTGGGGGGGGGGCGCTCCCCCATTGGGCTTGAAGACAAGTTAGGAGGGGGGAGGGGGGGGGCACAAGGCCTGATGAAAAGAAAAAAACTCTCACTTACTTTTCTTTATTTTTATCTAACTAGTATTTATTTATTTTAAATTGAAACTTATAATGTTGTGTCATCTAAAACTAAATGTTTTGTTTTCAATGTAATGCGTGTTGTTGTTTTTTCATGTCCAAAGAAATTTTGTGGAAGGGTGGAACGTGGGAGGCTTTCATTTGAAGAGGGGGCGTGCTACAAAAAAGATTGGCAACACTGATTTAGGCCAAGTTTTTCCTATAAAATTAGAATCGCTCTACATAGACTCGTTCAACTAATAAAATTATAATACATTATTTTTAATTTCATTATTATATCAGAATATAATGGATATATTGGTCAAATATATTGGACATATTGGAACAGGAGGTAGGAGGCCTGCGATTGGTCGCTGGAAATGTGTGGGCTAAGATCTACCCACTTGAATAGAATTTAAAATGGCGGTCTTCTGTTTGATAAAGCCAAGTCGTTTATATGATTATATATATATATATATATATATATATATATATATATATATATATATATATATATATATATATATTATAATATATATATATTTGTATCCTATATTATAAACACATGTTATATATGTAAGTTTGAATATTGACGCCAAACTTAACGGACGTGAAGATAACCTCGAGGGACAGATGTGAGTAAGGTTATAATAGATATTGTTTGCTAAGAGACTCGCTCGAGTGAACATTATAACATTTATAAAAAGTTGAACAACAGAAAGAAGATCTGGCTAACAGAAGAATTTGGGAAAAAATTGATAAAGGATGTACATATAAAGCAAAGACACATTGGAACGAAACAATTAACGTTAATAATAGGTCGCAAATTTTATTTTAAAAATATGTACAAACAAATGAAACAAACATGCCGTTCCTGTGAAACTTAAGAATAGGTTGTTTTAAAGCACATATGTCACAGTTGGGTCCCGCAATACAATAAGTGGTTTTACTGGAATTATAAGTACAAAGAAATATCTGCACCTAATTGTAGATCACTTCACAAGATATGCTTTCATTGCTACATCTAAGACACAGATTGCCATAGACTTTATAAAATTATTAAAAACAGTGGAAAACGAAGGAAAAATTTAAACTTTGTTGACAGATCAATATTCAGGAATCAACTCCACACAATTTAAACAATATCTATTATAACCTTACTCACATCAGTCCCTCGAGGTTATCATCACGTCTGTAAAGTTTGGCCTCAATATTCAAACTTACATACGTATACTAGAAAATATATATACAGATTTTTCAATCGCTTTATTTAGGCTTAAACAGGTGTGTTAATGTGATTTAAAATAATAAAAACATGATGAATCAAACCATAAGTTTGCGAAGAAAATATATGAAATTGAGGATAATGTGTAGTAACTAAATAATATTATATGATTAAATCATAAAAATAATATAATAAAGAGACCTAAGGTAGTTCAATAATAATGATAATAATAATAAAACAAGAAAATCTAATTAATTGGATATACTCGTATGTATGAGGCAGTCCCTTATACATACGTGCATCATAACTGAGTGATATATTACAGTACTAGTTGTATGATTATCATATAATACTAAATGATACCATACCATCTCTCATGTTTATTTGTTTCATTTAACGTCACTTTATGCTGCCATGGCTAATCGGACGATGCTACAGTGGAAGCTATAAATTTTGCCTATCCAGATATAATTAGGAAAGGGATCCTTAATGAGTACCTGACATCGTACTCCCGTTTTATGTCCCATCCGAAGGACAGCATAATTAATGATTTTTTACTCCTTAAATGATATAAATGAATAGTCTTTAATAATGAACCATGTCAATGTCCGTAACGTCCAACATATTCAAATTTATTATTCTTCTCAATAAAAAATTGATAACAATAAACTATTCCTTGAAATAGATACAACAGTAATATTTTAACTGATTTTTTTTTTACATTTTAGTAGCAACTATTGAAACATGAGATAGTGCATATTATGAAATATCTGATTAATCAATTATAAAAATAAAAATAAATAAGAAATAGATAAATATAGTAACTAAAACGAAATATTGAACGTAACAAAAGATAAAATTAAAATATAAGGTGAAAGAAAATATTGTGCTGAAAGGATGTGATAATTACCGAGTCTGGTTCGCATAAAATCAATAACTGCTCCTTTAGCAAGGGAAGCGTCCTTTCCCTTTTGTCAAATATTAATTTTTTTTCAAATAATTTTCTATAGGGGTAGAATTAATATAAGAAATTTAAATTAAATATTGTTAAAAGAAAAATATTATATGTCAACAGGATAATACTAAGCAATTGGCTTAAATATGATAAAACACTGCAAATAAACACAATAACGCTTTTTGTGTTTTTACACTTTTTAGAAGTAGTTTTTGTAGTAGTTGAAATAAAATTAGACCAAAAAAATTGTCCAAAGATAACAGCGTTCTAAAATAACTCAACTAATTATATATGACATTCTATTTAAATATAAAACATCAAATTATGCTGTGATAGTTATATGTATAATGTTTTCTTCATATAGATTTAGATTAGCCGTCATTTAATGCGAATTTTAATTTATTTTTCTTCTGCAGCATAGTTATTATAATTATAATTCAGATGCTATAAGTCTAACACTAGCTGAAATGGCTCTCCTTTATGATAAACAATATAATAATAATTTTAAAAACAGTGTAGATTAGTCCAGGATCCATGGTCCATTTTTTCACTTGATTAGTATAAAGCTGAATCTTCGTGAATAGCTTCGGTTCGATGAGACGCCCAACAAATTCCTGTGCGGAAATTCTCGATTGTGGTAGTTAAAAGAGGTAGAAAAGATAAAATATGTCGATTCGATGGTTCCCAAAAATTTATTACTAACTGGGTATTTTTTTTTTTTTTTGTTAAATCTCAAGATAATCATTTAAATTATTTGAAAAAATATTTGTCCTACAAAATGTATGGTTTGATCAAAGAGTCCCCTCCTTCCAATATGTATCGATAACGAAGTCAAAAAAGAAGACGTAAAAAAAACAACTGGTTAGTAATCAATTTTGATGACCTCGTTATCGATACACGTTGGAAGGAAAAAACAAAAAAAAAAGTGGGACACTTGACGCTAATTGTTGTAAATATTACACTGACTTAAAATTAGTAAAAGTAGTCATAAATAAAATTGCTAAACACCACCACGCGCTTTTTTACGATAAAATAAATTTTATTGTTCATCAATCTATTCGAATTTGGAACTTAACGAAAATTATTTCCTAATGTTTAGTGTTTTTTCTTATTAAAGCATGTTTTTAAACTATTATTGGAGTTTACTCCTTAAGAAACGATTTTCATATTTATCCCGAGATATGAAAATTTTATGAGGAGTCTTCGAATTCTAACTAAATGTGGTGCGTTACGTTCCTTTCTCGATAATATTGTATTATTTGTTTTACATAATAGATAGAAATTAAAAGTTAAACTCCGGGACTAATCGTGAAGAGATTCTATTGCTTTATTCTTCAAGTGTTGAAATGGGATCATTTTTTAAAAATTGATATTAAGGTTATCTTTGTTTGAACTAGTTAAGAAGATAAATGTATAACCTTGATGTTACCTTTGAGCTTAGATGGTTTTTATGTTTTGTTATTATGAGAATAGATTTACAAGTGTTTTAAATGGTCAGGAAGGAGGTTTAGTCAATAAACTTTACAGTAAAATATAAATATATTGACTGTAACTCCCGATATAGCTTTATCACTGATTGAACTTCTTTCTAAGCTTCATAAAGATTGTCTTTAAATTGAAAAATACTTACATACAGCGAAACCAGTTTTAGTATGAAATCATTTATCGCTGGTTCTTTCAAAGATAAAGACACAGTGGATATTTGTTTATTCAATTAACGTCACTAAGTCAAATTTTAATAGTGAAAAGTAAATTTAATTTTCACTAAGTAAAGATGAAAGTTTACACTTAGTACAATTCTTGAAAAATGAACTTAATTTAGACTTTATTTCTGGCAGATTACTGGGGACGACTAGATATGGTACAGCTATTGATGCAATGTTTCCACGATTCATAATCCATGTAACTTCTGACCTACACGTATTGTATTTTAATTACCACAAACCTATTGTCACAGTATTTTATAATGATGATAATACTATTCACGGAATAAATACTGTTCAAAATCATGTTAATTGTCAAACGTTCATGGTAGCACAAACGAATCTTCTCAAGAATGATCTATATAAAAATATTAAAAATTATTATTATGTGAAATAGTTAACATGAAATATATAAATGAAATATATGATGAAATATATAACATATAAGCTTTGATTATTTTTTAAAATGCTTTCATTTACCCTCTTTTTACATAATCTACATAATAGTTCTTAAGGAGTAAACTCCAGTCGTTCGTCGGGCTGACACAATTTTTTTTTAAAGTCCTAGTTCAGAATTTCCATTTTGTGTTCAAAACCTTTTTTTTTTATCAGTTTAAAATTTTCTCTTCTATATTAATATATGAATGGGATGCAAAAACATATATGTGTATCTAATATATTCTTGATAATTACCTCCCCTCTCCTATAAAAAAACATTCCCTATTTTTTAGTATTGGCTTTAAAATAAAATAAATATAAAATAAAGCGTGATAAATGAAGAGGAATGTGTAATTGAAGAACAGCCATTTATTATTAAAATATTTCATTTTTACGTGTATAATTATTGTTTAGTATTCTCTGCCTGCAGAAAATCTTATTAAATGCTACTAAAACGCCATGATTGATCTAATACAGCCATAGCAGACAATCCTATTGGACGACTCCCCTCTTCCTCGACAGACAGGAGGATGTAGGATGCGACGAAGAGATTGGCCATTACGAGCGATGAAGGGAGGTAGCAGAAGAGAGACCTTAACCTAACGTTACGTTGAAGAGGGAACATCAAATCAATAAGGCACGGCAGGAGGGTACCGCTTCGAGCTGCGCAAGATGTTTAGCGCGAGGGAGCGGCCAACAATCACTGATGTATCATATTATTGCGCTGAGCAATAATATTTAGCAAGGAAAAAGTGTGTACACACACACACACACACACATACACACACGCACGCGTACACACACACACCAGGCGCACTATAAATGAAGATATTCATTATCTTTTAGATTTCATTTCATTCTTATCATTTCTCATCAGTTTTTTCATAATTTATCTTTTACCCTTAATATTTCTTGCCGTCGCTATTTTTTCTGTTCATATTAAATTTTATAAATCTTCTTTGGTACGGATTTGTTTACATAGTTTTTTATTACTGTTATCTCAGCCCTGAAGATAGCCTAGAAGTAGACTGAAACGTAGGCACAAATAAAAGTCTAACTTCTTTTTTTATAAGTAACTTTGTGGGCCATCTTCAGGGCTAAGAAAGAAAAACAGACAAAATAACAAAAATATAAAAATACATTGCAGTACCAAGTGCCTCATTTTATCATATACTTGGTACTGCAATGTATTTTTATAGTTTTGTTATTTTGTCTGTTTTTCTTTCTTAGCCCTGAAGATGACCCACAAAGTGGGTTGAAACGTTGGCACATAATTAAATAAGTAACCACTTACTTAGTGTTTTATTTGACTGCATCCCCAAGTATTTTCTTATTCTTCCTTACCCTATCTTCCAGTCAACCATCCCCTCGCTTCTTTTTTTATAATTTATTGACTCCACCTCCTGACCATTTTACACGCCTCTAGCAACTATCCAATCAAACACTTCCATATCAATACCTAAATTATCGCTTATTAAGTATAAAATTATAGCCAATATAATATTTTTAAGTAATAAAGTAGATTCTATTATTGTTCAACGCTGAATTAATAGAGGATAAAATTAATCTAGCGATGCATATCGATCTGCGTTGATATCAGAGACGGCCTTCATTCAAGAGGGAGGTTGTGATTATTCTCAGGGGATAACATAAGCGTTAATTAAACATTTAATAATGGTAAACATTTTTAAGTCACTGTTGACAGAATTAAACGGATTAAACGCAAATAAAAATATGTGTGCCTTGTTTCTAAGTATTTTTTTTAATTATATAAATTATTATTATTTATTCAAAAGAAAACAGTTACGATTACTAAATAAAAAATGGATACAAGGACGGGATGCTGATGGTAGTGCAGAGGGTTGTGCAGAGGGTTGATATATTCAAGATCACGCTCAACCGTCAGATTATTTCATAATTAAGGATCAATTTAATTTAAGCTGCCTGAGCCTCTGCAGGGTCTGTTGAATTAATAATTTATTTGAACGTGAAACCTTCAGTAGAGCACTTGAGCGCTCCACCACGGAGGTAACACGCTCCTTTTTTATGTCCAAGGAAGTGAAAACCTATTTGAACTCTCACTAATGTATATTCTACCTCAATTAATAAATGACACTTCTTATTTATTGAGTAGCGACGATTCGAGCTAACCTAAAGGCCGTCATCAAGGCTAAAACTGAATGCTGAATCCATTGATCACGTATTCCTTCTGGTTTCAACAGTGCAGTCAAACGACACGGTCGAAACCAGAAAGAATACATGATCAACGGATTAATAATATAGTCCGTGGCAATTTAAGGGGCTCTTAAACTAAATGTAACTGTATAACCTCAAATATATGTTTAACCCTTTTTTTTCTTTAGTAATATTTTCCTGTTATGGAAACCGAAATCAGTCTGAAAAGATTTCAAATTTCTAGTGAAGTGTCGTATTTGAAATATGAGAGCCAGATTTTTCTTTTATACCTACTGCATATAACTGATAATAAACATTATTGCGCAGGTTGTAATCTCAGTTAATACAATAGAATGCGTATCACTGGAATATATCTACAGCCCGGTGAATAAGTGGTTAAGTATAATTTTCTCCAAAATGAGTTTCTTGTACTTAAGTAAGTGCAATCGAGTTATCTTCGTCGTGAGTAAGGGACTAAGACATTGGCTTGAAAAGGAGTTACTGTTTATATTACAACACTGAGACTTTTTTTCTTAATTTTGAAGAGAAAAGATAGGCCTCGGCCGGGGTTCGAACCCGCGTCCTCTGTCTCATTGTGACAGGACTCTACCAACTAAGCTACCGGAGTTGATACCAGCCGGGGACAAATCTTTTCGGGACAAATTGGGGGCACATCTTTTCCCTTCAAAATAAAAAAAAATTATAAAAAGTAATATGATGTATGTCAACAAGTTCCTAAAATTAAAGTAACGTTCAAAGAACATTCGTTCTCGTGTATACATTCCAAAACTTGCGAGAACACGGGGACATGGGATCAGATAAGAGAAAAGATTTTTCCCCTGCTGGTATCAACTGCGGTAGCTTAGTTGGTAGAGTCCTGTCACGGTAAGACAGAGGACCCGGGTTCGAATCCCGCCCGGGGGCATATCTTTTCTCTTCAAAATAAAAATAAATATATATATATATATATATATATATATATATATATATATATATATATATATATATATATATAAAACAAACCAAAAAACAACTAACTAATAAATTACAACAATGAATCTGGTTATCTGAAAGCAGCTCCCTCTGGACTAATTCCGACTTAACCACTTGTTCACCGGGGCTGAGACGGAAAGAGTTAAAATAAATATAACTTACCGAACCACTCGAAATTAGGTCACAGCAAACATAAAATAGTTTAAAACAAGTAAATAGACTGTACTGTCTATACCCAAACTGTTGTGCAGAGAGATGAGCTCAAGCACAACCGCCAGGAGTTCCTATAGTTAAGTTAAACCACTTTAAAGAGACCGGGTGATGAATAGATCTGCTGATCCTGCGTGGTCGACTCACGGCTGTTAACAGAGTAGATAATTTATCAGCTAAACCTGGTCTCTAGAGAACACTCCAAGTACTGACCTATACTCCTCCCTTCAAAGCAGGTCAAAGACAACAAATGATACAGATTGCGACACATACAGCAACTGTTACAAGTGTTTTTTCCCTTCCTGTCAAGTTACTTAACATGACGTGGCGTCATTAGAATAATAAACACTTTCCGGTGATTTGAATAAAATAAACAAAAGCTTACTGTTTTCACGACCTTCGCCTTGAGGAGGAGCAGGAACAGGATAATAATGGAGGCACAATGGGAAAAGGATGTCGATGCAAGCTCGAACGAATTAAAAAAAGAAGAAGATAAAGCGTATTCAAGTTAATAAGAAGCCTTGGGGATTCGAACCTGTGCAATCTGGCGCCTTCCATCCAAGTCGAGATCCCAACTCCCGATATTTATCTCAATAACCTGGAACAATCAACAACATCCTTGTTCACAACTGGTTGGGCCAAATAATATTCCAGCTGGGGACAATTACTGCAAGTCTAGGATGAGGATAACACCCAATTAGAAGTGGAAACATGATTCGTCCCTGCCCGTGTCAGATCTAGTCGCCTGATCTGAAGGAACTCGGGTTTCACTCTTACAGGTAAAGAGGTTGACCTTACGACACTGGAATGTCCTCAGATATTTTTAGGCAGTTGGTGTTTATTTATTTAACACCACTTTAATTTGCTTTGCTTAATCGGACGATGCTACAGTGGAAGCTTCAAATTTGGCCTATCCAGGCTTAATTAGGATAGGGATTTGTTTGAGGACGGCTTGGCCAAGTATTCCCTTATTATTTTTAAAAATCCCAAGGCCTCTCCTGCCGGCTACGAACCCGCGATCTTGGGATTACTGGATTGCTATGCTAACCACCAGACCGTAGGTCACCCTCGTATTTTTAGAGAGGGCAAACAGCAAGAGCAAGAGGACCTTCTTACCAATAAAAGTCAAAGGTTTTGTAACGGTATTATAGATGATAAGTTTAAGAACTTAAAAAAAATATTAAATTCAAGAAGAAATAGAGGCAAAGTTAAAAACAGAAACTGCTTGCTATTTTTAAGTATCTACATTACTTAACTCGCGCCTTGGATATCGAAATTCAAAAACTATAACTATTAAGTTATTACTTAAATTGCCAACATTTTTAATCTATCCTTCACATATTACTTCTGGTTTCAAGCTTCTTCAGAGCTTAATCTGAGACTGAGGTGTCAGTCTAAAGCACTGTAACGTGTCAGTCCCAGACTAAGCGCTGAAGAAGCTTGCATACCCAGCGAAATGTTGGCAAATATCTTGACGACACGAAATCACAAATACGTGATGAATGGATTAAAAGTAGTACTTATCCAATATGGATGTGAAATGTGACCGTCAACGTTGAAGGATGAATAACATTTTAAAGTATTTCAAAATAAGATATTGCCTAAAACATTCGGTTCGAAAAAGCCATTTATTTTTATGGTATGGAGTGCTATCGATGGGTAGTTTCTCCACAAGTGTTTTCATGTCATATTATACATTTTTGCACATTTACTTGATATAATACCATTATAGTTGTAAATATCATTGAATTAAATAAATAAAAAAAAAAAAAAAATTTTTATGGTAGCGTATTTGTTATTTTGTCCGAAATATTATGGTCTATACTTTTGACCTAATCTGAGTATAATTTCCTTTTCTAAATCGAGAGGGTGTAATAGACAACACTGCAGTATCATAAACTTATTACATGCAGTATTTAAATAAATATATAATATAGAGAAATAAGAATCACTAATTTACATAATGAATATTATTATCATTGATAGCATTTATATAATACATCTTCGAAAGTTCTAAAATAATGTAGTGGTTACGAATAGAATAAAAGAACACAAACACACGCCACTTTTGAATGACGGAGCCAGTAGCTGTAGTATCTTTATTTTCCGAGGAAAAATCCAACAATAATTTTGTTAAAAGACGAAACAAACAATAATATTAGTCTTTTGTAAATCGTAAAACCTCATTTCTGTAATTCGAGTGACTCCCGTGGAATCCTATTATTCTAAAATAAAGGGAAGCTTTGTTAATGGGAAATAGTTAAATTATATTCGCTTTGTGACTGCAGAAGGTCGCTCTTTCAGTCAAATATTGTAAACAGGATTTAGACAAACGACTGTTGAAGTAAGTGAGCAATTTACTGCAGTTCACACAATAGCCATTTATTCGCTCACAATGGAGAGTTCATTCTGCCATGGAAAATAAGTTTAGCTGAAAGTAAATCAAATATAACGATTCATTCATATAATTTATAGATATTCTGTCTCTACGTCTTTGTTGTGCTTTTGTTTTAAACAATGAGTATTTATTTTTTATACTAACAATGGATTATTAATTAATACTACATTAACGCCCTTCAAAGATAATAAATTATATGCTCAAACAGATTAATTCGGGGAAACTGAGCGCTTTAAACGCAGAGCTACTGGTCTGTAGGTCCCTTCCTCATAAAACAAATAATTGTTTTAAAAAAATGTTGCGGTCCGGAGACAAGACATGCAGATAGCTACTTTAATCATTTAACAGACACGAATGAATGTTGTGATGAAAAATACACATTTTTATTGTTTGCATAATTAAATTACATTATTGTTAGATTTTTATTGTCATTGTCTGGCCTGGTTATAAACCCAGATAGCTTAGAGTGTAGAGTACCGCGCTAGAGATGCGGAGGACCTGGGTTCGAATCTCTGCCAGGACAAATCTCTTCTATTCAAAATAAAAATATTTAAAAAATCACAATTAAAAAAAATATGAATATAAAAAAAACTACGGAGCCATAGTAGGAAACAAAAGGAATCAAATAAAAGTGAGTTGTTTGGCTTTTGCAGGCAATCTCCCACTTTTGGCAGGATCAGAAGGAGAGGCTAATAGTCAAATAAATACACTACAAATAATAGCAGAAAAATCAGGCCTACAAATATCATATGGAAAAACAGAGCTCATGATTACTGACGTAAATTTCAAGGAAAATTCAGTAAACACCAAATATGGAAAAATAAAAGTAATCAGAAAATTTAAGTATTTGGGGGATATAATATGTTTCAACGGTTCTGAGAAAGAGAGCATCCGAGGGAAAATAAAAAAAATAGAAAATTTGAGCTTTCAAACAGGCAAAATTTACAATTAAAAGAACATCTCCTCCAATGCAAAGTTAAGGCATTACAACGTTCTGATAAAGCCTGTGATTTTATATGGAATGGAGACCACATTCCTACCCAACTTGGAAAAACTGCTAAGAATAGAAAAGGAAGATCTTAAGAAAAATGTGTGGGCCCAGGAAAACACAGGAAGGTTACAGGCGAAGACCTAACGAAGAGATCTACAGAGATATCAAAGACCTGGAAACCTCGATAAGAATGAGAAGGCTGATGTTCTATGGGCACATGAAAAGGATGAAGGAGGAAAGATTGAACAAAACGATTTTTAGCTACAAAATTGTCGGAGGATACAAAAAGCAAATAAGAAAAGAATTAAAGAACCTTAAATTGGCAGATGCCTACTGCCTAGATTGAGACACACACAGGATAACACTGAAAAATCTCACCAATATTGGAGGAGAAAAAAAGGAGGGGTTCAATGTGGTCCGAAGAAAGAAAAGAAATGGAGTCGAAAATCATCAAGCTGAGATGGGAAGAAAGAAAATCAAGACTCCCAAAGAGGCCTAACCAATGATATTGATATTAAGCGAGGTCCTCAGTGGCCGGTATGTGATAAAAAAAAAAACAAATAATAAAAATTGACGCACGTCTACCAGATCCCAATTAAAGTTATGTTCAATGAAAATTCTTCCGAAAAATTGCGAGTGCTGGGGATGTGGGATAGGTGAAGAGAATGGATTTGTCTAGCTAATTGGTAGAGTACCCCGGTAGAGATGCGGAGGACCCGGGTTCGAATCCCGGTCTGGAAAAATCTTTTCTCTTCAAATTAAAAATATTTAAAAAATCACAATAAAATGAAAACAAAATATATAAATACAAATTTTTATTTCTTTCGTTTAATGTTTAATTTTATTATATTTAGTTTTTTTGGAACCATCGCTAATATGATCAGGCTCTCACAGTTCTTTGTACACATTGCGCGACATCAAGCAATGAATGATAATGGTTCCTATAACACTGTATCGGTCATCGATTGAGACATCAAGCTACTGCCTATTGGGGAAGGCGATTGATGGGGTCAGATTAAGGAGCCAATAACTGAGTAGCCTAATAATAAAAGTTGTAGCTGTTCACTGACAGAAGTGACCTACAATTCCCCCAGCTTCTCGACTGACATGAAGCTCGCCATAAATATTGCAACAGTCTTCAGGAATGGGCTTCATAAATATGTTATGTGAACGTCTTCCCTTCTCTCCGCCTTGAGGAGTTAGGAGTCGACTCAATCGAAAATGAATGACCTCAACTCAAGAAGGCTTTTAAAGAACTAGAACTGATCGTGCAAGTTTCAAAGGATTTCATTGAATGATTAATGACACCTCTTAATGATAAGGACTCGGAGCACTTCATTCGAGTATTCACTTCTCAGTTTAAAAAATTTCCTTTCACTTACACATTAAATATTTTTATAAAATGAGCCTGATTTTTAATCAATTTTGAGTTCCAAAATAGTCTGCAACAACCTTCTATCGCTAGGATCGCGGGTTCTCCGCCCGGCATATGGGTCTAAGATTTTCTAAAAAAATCCTAAAACGATGTCCTCCTCCCGGAGGGGAGGTACAATGACGTTCCCGAATCATAATTACACCTAGATAGGCGAAATTTACCCCCTCGCTACGGTAGAATCCTCCGATTAGTAAATCACCATAGCAGGATAAATTGACGTTAAATGAAGAAATCAACTAAATAGCCTGAGTGAGAAAGTGAAAATATAATAAAACAGAGCCCGCAACTGAAATTGCGTATTAAAGGTTTAGAATTAGGATTTTACACGTTAAAATAGCATTTTAAAACACATCAACTTGAAAATTACCTAAAACTAAGGTAGTAACTAAATAATGGTAATAGGGCAAATATAAAAAATAATCAGTCCCAGAAAAGAAAATTTTCGAGAAAATACTCTTAAAACCTATTTTCCAAGAATGGCTACGCTGACCCCCTCCTGCGCTAAGTACTTGAGCAAACCAAATGGCGAATCATCAAGTCACATGTTTTAAAAGAAAAGTCTCTGTTATTGATTTACAGGATAATATATTTTCATGACTGGTGCATTGATCGATATCTTTAAATGATTTAAAGCCTTGCGGTTAAGATCAGTAAAGACTTAATGACGGCCTGTAAGAGGTCAGTGAAAGTGCCAGACGCGTACAATACAGAGGTGTACTCTACAGAAGTAGTAGCGGGTACAGGGTACGATAACTCGCAAGGAACTCACTTACGTAACAAGAGGAAACCCACGTCTGATGGGCTGCCTTGTACGAAACTCGTTAACTTTTCGACAAGAGTTCCTTCTAGGCCGGGTTTTCACTTTTTTTTCTGAAAGTTCATGTCGTCCAGGCACATAAGTAAGGTATGAGCAAGAACCTCCTTCATTCATCAGAATCATAAGCCCGGAAATGTTATCTTTGTGAGTATTATCGAAGGTGGATAGACAACATTTAGAGAGGAAATACCAAAGGTATGAACTTTTATAAGCTTTCTCCGAGAAATGAAAAAAGAAGATACATGCATTATTTATTTATCGTATGTATAAATAATCCCGCCCAAGACAAATATTTTCTCTTCAAAATAAAAATATTTAAAAATAATCACCACAAAAGAACAATAAAAAATATCAAAGTATATAATTAACGTAAGTCAACGAGATCCCAATTAAAGTAATGTTCAACGAACAATTGTTCCCCATATATACATCGCAAAAATTGCGAGAGCACGGGAATATAGGATCGGTAAAGAGAATGGATTTGTCTGGCTTGGTAGCTCAGATGGTTAGAGTACCGCGCTAGAGATGCGGACGACCCGGGTTAAAGTCAATAAATTATCAAAACTGGATGAGTTGGACCATTCACCCCCCTGCCTGGTGAGGGTCTAAAACATAGGCACAAATCAATAAGTTAAACTTATTTTGAATAATTTATTTGTGTTATCGGACGATGCTACGGTAGGAGTCCTAAATTTTGCCTTTCCAGGTTTAATTAGGATATGGATCTTTAACGAGTATCTGACATCGTACAGGCTCGGGACCCCCGTTTAACGTCCCTTCCGAAGGACGGCGTAACTAAGGAATTTTTACTCTCTTTAAAAAATCCTAGGGCCACCTGCCCTAGGCTACGAGCCCGCGATCTTGGGCTTAGTAGTTTGTTACGCTAACCACTAGACCTCAAGTCGCCCCCTGGATTTTTTACTCTCTTTAAAAAATCCTATGGCCACCTGCGGAGCTACGAACCCTCGATCTCGGGCTCGGTAGTTTGTTATGCCAACCACTAGAGCACAAGCCACCCCCTGTAATTATTGATTGCACTCCATGACCATCTTATATTTAGACTGGTCATTTAATATAATTGACTAGAACCCATTGTTGACTGTTAGGGCAGGATTATGAGAACAATAAAGTCTTGAAGCGTCGCCAAAAGATAGTTTGACAACGAGAATACGACCGGATCTCAAGAACCGCAGGAATTAAAACTTAATAGTCAAGAAAAATGGATAATAACATTATATACATACACATATATGTACATACTTCTACATATATAGACATATACATATATATATTTGTGTATACAATGTTTTCATCATGCTCCACAACATTTTCTACATTATTCAGTAAATCCTGTCCTCATCTGATTTGGTTTGAACACAGGTAAAAGTTTAATTTAAATTTCTGTATACAGTAAATGAATAAAAAAATAATAGAATAATTAAGAAGTTTATAATGAAAGTAGTTCAACTGGTAATCGTGACACAGAAAGAAACAATGGGGAAAAATACAGGATTGTTTTTTCTTTCTTTTTGTATTAATAGGATAAGAAAGGATTATAACGGTTAAAGCCTCTACGTCCATAACTTGCTCTCATTAGTCTACTTTATTCATCTCACCTCCTGCGGTAAAATTCTGAATTAAATTAAATACTTATTTTTTAATCCTTTCATTACAGATTTCTTCTGGTTTAGGCAATGTCGTCAAGTCTGCTTTGGCGACGTTTCGCTGGCCATACTGCCTAGCTTCCTCAAGGGAAGCGAGGGATCGTTGACTGGATGATGTAAGGAAGAAAATAGTTGGGGGTGCAGTCAATTAAAACACTAAATAAGTAGATACTTATTTTAATTAAGTGCCGACGTTTCCTCAAGGCTTAATTTGAGAATCAATCTGCAAGGAATCTTGTAGTATAGCCAGCGAAATGTCGGCAAAGAACTTGACCACACATTCGAAACCAAAAGAAATGGGTGATGAATGGATAAAAATATTAGTCCTGGCAATTTAAGAGAGCATTTATTTATTTTTTATTTTTGTAAGAAATATAGTAAATTTAAATTTATTAATAAGTGTTTATAGCAGTATTAAAAATGAGGAATTGGTGTATTCAAGCTAACATTATGCACTGAAGTCTTATTTGGGAATAAATGCTTTATTTAACTTACGACAGACGATTACAGTAGCCCATAGGCTGAGAGAGATAAATGTCCTTACCTGAAACAGACAATTTAAATAATTATGAGACATTAAAACATTGTTTAGAGACATTCAAATAGGTTACAGGTTACCGGTGACAGAATTTTAAAAATTAAATTAGACATAATGTATTACACAACACGCACACATAAACATACTTGGAAACAGAATTTTTTTTCTTAATAAAGCATTAAGTGGTTTCATATTTAAGTCCCCTTAAAAAAACTTAAGTATGAGAGCAAATAGATTATCAAAATATTTTATGTACGCAGACCTTTTTGCAGTAAGATTATTTTATGTAGACTGCAGAACGTAAATAAACTTTTTTTCAGTTGGAATCTCGTATTTTTCACGATCGTAATACCTAATTCATATCTAGGTAAAAGATAAATTATTGAATGAAGAATGGAGTGTAAAGTATCCACCGCTAGGAATCTCCAACACACGAAGAATCCGCATGCCTCCGCAGATCTGATGAAGATGATGATGGTCCGGTCGAGAAGATTGGATGGTCTGTGGTCAGTCGGGTTAGTGCCATAGTCCTTATTAAGTCTACGATTTAGTTTTCCGCATGCAATTTAATCTATTCTTCCTCATACATACGAGTAACACATGTTATGTTTTTAAAATATTATATTTGTCTTAAATAACTATAATGAAGTATAGAATTGGTCAGTGGTGCAGTCAATAACAAAACTAAAATAAACAAAACTTATGTTTTGCACTATTAAAAAATAAGTTTTTCTTATTTTAGTGCTATTATTGACTTCACCCCCTGACCAATTCTATACTTCATTATAATCTTCCAGTCAACTATTTCCTTCTCTAACTTAAATAATTTTTAATGAGGACTACGGGAGAAAACGAGGTAACTGAATTTTTCTCAGATGTTTAGGACAGCGTCATTCACCCGCAATAAGCTTATTTATTAAAATCCCCGAGGGTTGCTGGTCCTTTCAATCTGACAATGAAGAGGATGTTTGAGGAGCTCGAAGCCCAACCCGGGGAAGTCACCATACCTCCATCTTACCCAGGATCGAGTTTTTGTAATGTTTTAAAAAAAAAATCCATTAGAAACCGCTGTTAAACAATTATGAAAACAAATATCGACGTTACCTCGTTTTTCTCCTTTAGTCTTCAAATATGAATAATTATATATAATATGATCTATGATATAAGGGGAGAGAAAAAATCGGACGTTGGAGACAGGTGCAGTCCTAAACCAGACACGAGCAGTTTTAAAGCCAGCGTTCCAACAAGTCTTCTTTTTTTTGTCCTCGACATGTCACTTGGAACGTCAGCAAAACCGACAGTTTTTAAATGCCTGACTCGGAGTTGTTTTCCGTTCATTGAATTGTTCACAATTATATTTTATTTCTTAGAATTAATTGATTCATCTCCTTTATTAGATTGGTTTACATTTAATTTATATAGCACTCCTTCAAAAGAACAACGTCATAACTGAAAAACTTATTTTTCAATTGAGCTATTAGAAAGTCCCATGCAAGTTAAAAAAATAAAAACTTGGTAATTGGTATAAGCAAAGGATTCCTATTGTAATGATGCTTTTGAAATTAATTCATTAACCACCTTGCTAAAAGCTTGCAATTTTTTTAAATTTTACTAATGTCATTATTCCCATAAAACTTCCGGTTCAAACATGATACAATTTTAAAAAGGATGTAAACTGGACTGAAATTTATCTAACATTTCATTAACACAATAAAAAACCTTTATCCAGTCAAGTATAAAGAAGCAAGTTTAGTCCTGTCAAGTAAAAACAGAGATAATATAACCTAGCACAATAACCTCCCAACAGTTTTCCTAGATTTCTCTTTTCATTCCATCCGATTTATATAAATTAAGAATTTATAAAACTGATAACAATTTATTACAAATAAAATAGTTTTATTAATATGATAAATTTTATGTATTGTTTATTAATTTGATTATAGTAGGTGTTAAGAAAAATGTTTTTAGCATTACAATGTATTATCAAATGTATTATCACCCAGACCAAAGTTTAAACCATTTAACAAAAGATGACCATGGAGGACAATTGACCTTTAAGTAAAACATTTTTAAACATTAATAATGACAATAATGAAAAAAAGGTATCTATATTTATATCTATTTTTGGACTTTTTTTATAAATTTGTATTTATTATATTATTATTGTTGTATTTAATAATTTACAGATTTTATGACTTGTGACTTTTTCAAGTTATTAACTAAGATGAACGGATACAAGAATTTTATATAAATAATTGAAAATGACATTTAATGACGAGACGTCTTATTAAAAACATACTTGACTGGATAAAGGTTTTTTATTGTGTTAATGAAATATCAGATACATGATACAATTCAAAATATGGTTTTGCTGAAAGAAATTAATATTGGATGGAGAGAAATTAAATATTGGAAATGGAATATCAGATACGTCGTTCCTGGATTAACTAATTGCTATCCAAGGCTTAACTCGAAAATGCCAATTTTTTTAGTTATATCGTTGGTTCTTTTAAAGGAGCGAAATACTAGGTTCAAATACTAAAATATTTAATTAAGAGTCTTAAATAACATTTTCGTTTATAAACTATAAATATTCATATATATTTTTATTTAAAAATTAGTAACAAATAAAATAAAATAAATGATATAAATATTCATCTGTAGCACAACATGTTAATCAATAGTCCTTAGTTTGAATTTAATTAAATGAAAATATATAATAAAGTAAAGAACAGGGAACAATTCCTGAGGGATGTCCTCTCCTCCTCCAGCAGTTTTAACGTGAGTGTTCCGACAAAACTGTTTTCTTCTCTGTCTGGTCACTTAAAAAGTTAGCAAAACTGTTTAACCGGATCGGATTGGTAATTCACTGGAAGGGGGTATCGCTTAGACAACCGGTACGGAGGAGTTCTTGGGCAAGCCTGGAGTAACTTCTGGAGATGGATGGTAATTATTTTATAATGTGTAGTTTGCGGAAATCTTAAACTGATCTGGACTTCCGCTTGCTTATCATCAGAGGCGTCGGATCCGCGCTCTGATAGCCTTGAGTGGTTATCGATTGTGCAAGTGCAGACAAATTAAGTACACGGAGGTGTCCGGTGTCGGAGAAACTCGATAGTATCAAGGTTAAGTCGAGGTATCGAATCCCCAGGACTATCGATAATTGCTCATTTATTTGGAATAAACTTGAACCAATTGTTTATCACGATAATACCTTCCCTAATAGAATAAAAGAAAGTAACGATCCGACAAATGCAAATTCAATGAAAATAATTTTGAATAAATTGAATAGACAAATCATTTACAATTTTGATTACTGATTACAATAGCTTCAGAATTGGCAATTGTTGGCAAATCAGCCGTGTCATTGAATAAAATTGCTAATTTTATTTTTTTTTGAAACATTTAATAACTGTATTTTAATTATTGTTTAACAATTGTGATTGGAATAATAAATAAGGTTTCAATATATGGCTTGCACTTTCAATGAAAATCTCTATACAATTACATTTTTTTAAAATAATGTGTAGGTACTTACGAAAAAATTGATATTCGTATACATATTTTTTTTTATTTCGTCTGATATAATAAATTTAGAAACTATTACTGAAAAATAATCTATAAAAACTAAAATTTTCTTACATTTTTTTGAATTTCATTTCATAAAAAAAAATAGGAATAATTGGCCGTAATGTTCTCTTTTATTATTTTTTGTTATTATGGTCTTCAGAAGTTGCATTGATGTTCAGGCGAAAGAGATTTTTCACAATACTAAACACACGATATCATTCATCACATTTTTTTAATAATTGGTTTTTAATAATAATAATTGTTATAGTATATATAAATATTAAGATACGATATTCGTGTTATCCCATCCCCTTGATGAACTGTATTGTGACTTGTGCTGAGTCAGTGAAACATTGTGGTCACCCCCTATCATGTAATGAACCTAAAATCCTTTCATGGATTAGGTACATTGTAATGGTTCAGGATTTATAAATTTGTTTTTTATTATTAACACATTTGAGTACCACCACTGGCTAGTTTCTCTACTTTCCTTATCTATCAATAAGTTTCCTGCCATTATATTTACTTGTTGATATAATACAATTAATTCTAAATTTAAAAAAAATAACTATCAACATATTCTGGCTAAAAATGAAAAATATAAGTATTTTTGATTTGAAGATTAAAGATTTTCCCTGGCCGGGAAATCTGTTCTCAAATCTCAAATTTTTTCTCTTCGAACAAAAACATTTAATTAGCATCAAAATAATAATTCATTAAAATAAATTCTGAAAAATATGAAACCTAACTTTAGTTTATTATTAGTTATTAAATTTGACTTAAATGTTTTTCTGAATTGGGCCAAAAGTCGATTTACTTAATGATAATTTTCTAGAACTACCAGTTTTAAATATATTACGACGTATTCATTAAAATATGTAATATAACTCCTAATGAGGAGTAAAAATATTACAAAATAAACAAACCAAAAAATACAAAGAAATGAGCCGAGGTGAGTTAAGAGTTAATGCTAAGGCAATTAGCTCAAACGTGAGCTCGACTGTCACGAGCGAGCTAACGTGACACGAAATAAAACAAATTGTAAATGAAGAAGTGTCGTGTAACCTTTCACAATAATATTCATAATATCCTCCACAAAAGTGTCATATTACGTAAAAGTTACATAATCATGAGGCAGTTATTGTCTAATCAAAACTATTGAAGAGCAAAAAAAAACTATAAGAAGATAAATAAAAAATATATTTTAAAATAGTGATTTACTACCAAGTAGAAATAATCAACAATTAATCATAGCATATATAAGTTTAATTTTTTTAAAAAATATTTATTTCTTATATGATTTGCTACAATTCAAAAAAATTACCTGCTGTACCAAATTCATGTTAAAAACAATTGTACAAATACTTTTATCTGTGCAGAATCATAATATACAAAAAGCTTTCAAGAGATAAGTTACAATTGGATACAATTAGAATTAAGGAATACAGGTAGAACTCCAATTTTATCCACGTTTAATTTTATCGACTGCTATTTCGAAACAAAGGTGGATCCTAATGACCTGTTCCCCTGAAGAAGTCCTTTGACATCGACACCAAAGAAAGTTGAGAGAAAGAGAATAGATTCAGGACAACCACCAACGGCTTAGTCATTTAGATTTTGCTCTCTGGGCTCTTGAAAGGTAAAACTAAAATTTTGAGGGAGCTCAATAACACAATATTGAGTTCAAACAGTATCCGGTGACTTTCGTTAAAGTGTAAATTATCAATTATTTTTAGAGATAATAAAAATGATACTAAATAAACGCTCTAAGCTCCCAATTAATCACAAAAGACTCATAGACATGACTATTACAAAACCTATTTGGACTTACGGAGTTAGCTTTGAGGCTCCACTATGCCATCGAATTCTTCTCGTATTCAATCCTAAAAAAACAAAATCCTCAATGTTCCTTATTGTACAATGAACAAAGTCATCCATAATGACCTCGATGTCCCATGTGTTGCTGATTTGGCCCGAACCCAAACAAATCCACTAGTTTCAAATCGAACAACCTCAGCGGTTCCTGATGTGAAAAGAAGATGATTGTAGTGAATACTCTACTCCCACTGGGTGGTTTCCCTACAAGCCTTCCTCCATGCATATATATTACATTCACATGTAGTATTATAATACAGTTGTAGATTTCAATACACTTAAAAATAAATATATACACGATATTAATAGCATCAAATCAGTCAGTTTTTTTCTATTTCCTCAAACCGACATTCGCATTTATTAAAAGCATTATTATTAAAAACCTAAAAAAAAAAACCTGTACCACTACAACCCATGAAGGTTCTGGGGTTCAGTACATGGTAGAGACTGTACTGTATCATGGACAACGGTTCTGGAAGGAGGTGACTTGTCCTAGGTCACGCTCGACCGTCAGATTTTCCCCCCTTATTTTGAGCACCCTATTTTTATAATATTTTATAGAGGCTAGGTGGGCCCCAGGAGGGTCCTAGATCCTATATGATCCATCTCCCGCTGCAAACAGACTAAATAAAAATCATGGCCTGCAGTGGGAATTGAACCAGGATTTCCGGCATGGCAACTCAGTACTCTACCACTGAGCCACTCCTCTCCCCATTATTATTAAAAAGGACTTGGGATAATATAAAGTCAAAAATTTGCACAATAAAAACATCATGCAATAAAATACACCTGAGTTGCTAAAAACTTAATAGAAATGGTTGCCAAAAAACATCTAGTTGTTTTTTTATTCAACGTCACTTTATGGCGCTATGGCTAGAGCTCTAAATTTTGCCTATCCAGGTTTAACTAGGATAGGGATTTTTAACGAGTACCTGACCAGAGTACCGGGACCCCCGTTTAAGGACGGCGTAACTAAGGATTTTTTACCCCCTTTAAATAATCATAGGGCCACCTACCGGGCTACGAACCCGCGATCTTGGGCTTAGTAGTTTGTTATGCTAACCACTAGACCACAGGTCGCCCCAAAAAACATCTTGAGTAAAAAATGATCAGCGGTGTGGTCACAAATGAGTCAAAATTATTTCTCATGTGCTAACATTAGGCATTGATTAGGCCGAAACGTGAGCACAATTCTATGATCGTATCTCCGACCAGTTTCTATATTACTAGCAGTTTTATATATGTAAGTCTGGTGGTTTCCCTAAAGTCATCCCCCAACCGAATTCCATTCAAACCTATTCTATTTTTAAACAATTGAATAAAAAAACAAAACAAGAGAGCGAGAAAATGGTAAAGATATATAAAGAAGTGATAGATAGCTAAAAGGAGTGAGCTAGGATAACGTACGAGAAGTGTCACCAATAATACAGAACCACTTTTGTTATGAACTCACGATAGTTGAAGATATTTCTGGGCAGTCGTAAACTGAAGGTGCGAGCTGCGAGCTATTTTGGTCAACGCAGGGGTGGCTAAATCGAATTCAGCTAGCCTTGGGAATCCACTTAGGTTATGTTAGGGGGAAGACATTTTGGTTCAAAGAAATATCTAATAACGTTCAATACCTAACACTCGACGAGGCATTTGTAATGTCTATCATTGAGCACTCGACTTGGAGAGGTTGTAGACCTTGAAGTGGTTCACTCATGCTTTAAATCTTGTGCATTCTTAACTACTTGACCCTCGTAAAGTGGACGATTTAATACTTGTAGGAAGAACTACACGGTTATACTATAAGTTGCTGTATGCTGCTAATGCTAATCGGACGATGCTACAGTGAAAGTCATAATTTTTGTAGAGTCGGGTGTAATTATGATAGGGATCTTTAATGAGTACATGACATCGTACAGGCATGGGACCTCCATTTTACGTCCCTTCCGAAGGACGGCATAACTAAGGATTTTTTGATTATCCGTTATTTCGGGTATAGTAGATTGACTTGTTATACTATGAATAAATCTTAATACTACAACTTCATCTAGAAAAAAAATCGTTAAGTCACCTAGGTTCGCTCATTACCAGAAAAAAACCCACAAAAAATACGGCGCACTTCATAGCTGTACAATGAAGAAGAATGTGCGAAAAGATATGTAAAATTAACATGACTGTTAAAAAAAACAAAAACACTGTTGAACGGTCTTGGGTTCAGTACATGGTTGAGACTGTACTGTGCCTAGAACAGCAGTTGTGCATGGAGGAGAATTACGCCTGAGATAAGGCTCAACCGCATGGTTGATTCCCCGAATCAAGGTTACCCATTTTAAAGTGGCTAGGTGCGCCTCATGAGGGTCTTTTAGACCCCACAGAGTCTGTCCTTGGCTGTTACATTAAACAATTATCTGCCACAGACGGATTTAGACCCGGAATTTTCGGCATATCGGAAACTCAAGACTGTAAACAATGAACCACCAAACTCCTTAGTATGAACATAAATTACTAACAAATATGTATAATGGATTGTTTAAACGTAATAGTAATTCAAAACAGACGATACGTATACGGAAACCCTTGAAATTGTTTTATTAAAAAAATTCGTAAATAATTTATATTAATTTACATAGGTATTTATTTATTCACAGGGATATCTGTGGTTGTGACACAATGCGGAAATAAAGGCAGAAAGGAGAAATTAAACTACTTACGTCAACAGATAAAGATAGAAGCTACTTGTTAATAAAATATAGAAAAAATGTACATACAAAAAAACTGAATCATCGAGTACAATCATAATATATTTAAAATAAGCGCAGGGCGGCGGTGGCGGTGGCTGAGTCAACCGATTTACGGGAGGTCACTTTAAATAAATATAGAAATATAATAAATAAATTGTATTTCTTACACCGATCTTATTATAAACATATTTCTACACAGAATGTATGAGTTTAAATCAAAACCATGATTGTGCCATGTTGAAATGAAATCTGGCACTGACCCGGCGGGGTTTCATTTTGAATAATCCAAATAATCCTTCTTTTTATTATTAAAAATAAGAATACGGCTTAGCTAACCCGAAGGCTCGATGCCGATACCATTAATCCCTTGTTACAAACTTCCTTACACGAAACACCACCCAAATCATCTAATCACTCAGCGCATAACTTTTGAGGGATTACTTTGCTACCAACAAGTTTACAAGTCAATCTCTACCTTCACGATGCTATCAATAAATTATTACAAACAGGTGCTCTGCTATTCCGTGTTATGCAATCTCCTAAATTCTCCTTTTATCTTATCCTTTTTTGGACGGAATATACTACGCGGTACCTTATTATCAAACACCTTTAAACATTCATCCTTCAACATTTATGAAGAACAGTAGTTTGGACGTTAGTATTATAAAATTTTATAAAAATCCTTCTCATTATAACTTAAAATAGCGAAATTGATTAAAATAATTGTTAATTCCAAAAACAATCTCGATTTGATAAACGGGAAAGAACCGTTTATAAACTTCAGACTTCAATATCATGCCAAGAAATAAAATAGACTGACTTTGGTTTTCCAAGAAAGTTCATGCAGAATAACATAAATATAGTTTATGTATTCGCTTATAACGCAGTATCTTTTAATGCCTTGGTTTTTACCACCGCTGGCCTGCCATGTAATGCCATGCCAAGTCCAACATGTAACTTGTAATTTTATTTTACAACAGAAACTAAAGTGGGAAAGTCCCAATCATGACAAGAAGGATTTTAATCAATTGGAAAAAACATAATATATATATATATATATCGGTTTCTACTTATCTTGAATGTTGTTTTTTTTTTTTTTAATTATTTTATTGAATTGTACAACTGTAATATATACATCTAGTACAAAGGCTGTATGAATAAATAAATGCATGAAAGGACGTGTAGAGGCACTACCCATTGGCAGCACTCTAATTACATTTCTATTATAGAAGATCTCGAGGCCATCTTCTCTTCAGACGCTTAGGAGGATTGTCCGGGATGGAATTGGAACCAAGGATGGAAACTAGTGGGTTTGGATGGGCCTGGAGTTTATTATGGAATGATAGGTATCTGGAATGGGCTAAATCGGTAACATATGGAACGTTCAGGTCATTATGGATGGTTTTATTTGTGACAAAATAAGGAGCGTTTAGGATTTTGCGAAGGATTTTGGATTGCAAGGATTGAATACGAGAGGAATTTGATGGTTTCGTGGAGCCCCATAGTTCAATTCCGTAAGTCCATATAGGTCTTATAACAGTCACATAAATAAGTCTTTTGTAATTGATTTGAAGCTTTGAGCGTTTGTCTAGTAAGTGTTGAAGATGTCGGAAGCGTCGAGCTGTTTCTTATCTTTTCAGTCTTGTATGAGGGTTCCAAGTTAGACGTTTGTCTAAGTTGAGTCCTAGGTAGCGGATCTGTTCAACAGGGATAAGTGGAGTACTATTAAAGGATACAGTAGGACAGGAAGTCATGGGTTTTCGGCGAAGGGTAAAAGTAATTTGATGGGACTTTTTGGAATTGATTTTAATTCTCCAATTCCGACACCATTCTTCGAGGCTTGATAAATGTGATTGAAGGGATTGGGATGCAATATATGGGTCGTTATTAACTGATAACACACATGTGTCATCAGCATAGATCTTGAATGTTATGGAAATATAATGTTTTGGTTCTCGAGTTTCAGTCAATTTATTTCAACTTCTTAAGGCGACGTTTCGAGACTAGGTTAGTCTTATATTCGTGTCCTAACAGTGAAAAAAATTAGCTTTTAGTAAAAACATTAAATAGCAGACTAAAATAATTATAGATGACACGTGTAAGTTATTTCGCAATATATCATAGAATGTTTATATTGCAAAAGCTATGATCAACGAATAAGTAATCAATTTTCATGGAACAGCAGTTTTTTAAAAAAAAGCTCATTTTTTCACTGTCAGGGTATGAATATGAGACTAACATAGTCTCGAAACGTCGTCTTAAGAAGTTGAAATAAACTGACTGAAACTCAAGAACCAAAACATAATATATATATATTGGGGATAGTCTATGGTAACTAGAACAATTGAAAATCAAGAGGAAACAAAGGCGCAATTAAAGGCAGGAAATGCTTGTCATTATTCGGTCTCGACATTACTAAGCTCGCGTCTTTTGTCTCGAAATATAAAAATCAGAATTTATAAAAATATCATCCTTATAACTGTCCTTTAAGTGAAAGACAACCGTTAATGCTCAAGGATGACCTTAACGTGTTGTAAAATAAGGAGTTGCATAGAATATTCAATCCGCGAAGGCTTGAAACAACTGTAAAAATTAAGAAATTACGAGAAAGCACCTTATTAATATTTTAGAAGTGATGCGTCGCTTCTAACGTTGTAGGCTGAGTAACGAAACCATCACTAAGAGATTCTTTGCAGATCAAAAAGCCCTGAGAAGGCTACAAAATGTAGTAGAGTAAACCGAGGCGTAGGTGGGAGGATTACATTAAAAGTGATCTTACGGATTTGGGCTTAGGTTGTAATACGTGTACGTAAACAGTGATTGGTATTCTCAACATCATACCATCTGGTTCATTAATCCTTAGATATTATAATTATTAATTGTATTTTTACTCTCCTGACCCTAAACAAATATTACAATACCCTTAAGCGTACTGTACTGCAAATTGGAAGACATTTCTGACAAAACCAATTTCCAGATATTTTCCCATTCCGTTTTCGCTATCTAGATTGCCTTTTAAATCAGCTATATCGTTATTGGGTTCCTCATAAAACAGCGATTACCCGGAGACATCAATAAAGATTCCTGGACACTATCAGTTGAAGGAATCACGTGGTCCGACGTACGCATTCCACGCACAGCCGACTTTCTATTCCACTTGTACTTCTTACCTTAATCGTCATAACGTGCGAGCTACGTAATCTTTTTCGCTTTGCTTTCTTTAGAGGATTTTTTTTTTAATTTAGTGATCACGTTGCGGAATCGACAGTAGTATTAATTTAGCTGCATTCCAGAACGGGAACCAGTCTCAATGTTTATACTTTTTTTTAATTATTTAAAACGAAAGGCAGCAATTGGACAGGTAACAGCTGATCTAAAGTTCAAGATCACTGAAGCAGTTGCAAGATCCGTATCGACCCGAAGCCAGCCTTTACGAGTCATATATTCAATAACATGTCCCCGTATTACTAAAACAAACATTTTTCTACAAACACGAATATTAACCAGTTCTATAAAATAAACTGAACAAGTAGTGTAAGACATTTAGATTTACTAGAATAGCCTTGTGAGAACTCAAGCACAGGATATTTATCACTCATTTTAATATCTTCATAATTTAAGCGATATTAGAGAGAAATGTCTATTCGTAAAAACAATATGAAGGTTATTAATAAAGGTTATTCACAATTCTATTTGAGGGGCAACTTGTGATATAGTGGTGAGCATAAGAGCCTACGATGCTCATTTTCATGTTCGTAGCCTGACTGATGGCTCTACAATTTTTTAAAAGGGAGTAAACAAAAATCTTGGTTACGCCGCCCTTCGGAAGGGACGTTAAATGGGAGTCCCGAGCCTGTACGATGTCAGGTACTCGTTAAAAATCCCTATCCTAATAAACCTGGATAGGAAAAATATAGAGCTCCCACTGTAGCATCGTCCGATTAGCCACAGCAGCATTAAATGACGTTCAACGAAGAAACAACGATTTTATTTGGCTATTTAAATTTATATGAAAACACAATTTATTACAAGGCGAGGCCCAATGGAGTATCGTATTCTGCTAAATAAAGTGTCATTATCTGTGATAACATGAAGTAACTATGTTTAACAATTTTGTACGAAACCTTTACCGAAGTTATTTGTAGAATTATATTCATCACTCGGCTTATTGATCCAAGAGCAAAATGTTATTATATTTTTGTTAAATATAATATTTATTAAATTTCAATACATAAGTGGAAAAATTCCAACTAAAAACCTTAAGTCTCTAAACTAAAACAGGAAATTAAAAATACCTGTCCAATATTTCGCCTATTTAGGCACCCTGAGGGCAGAAAGAGAATAACAGCAAACCACAAGATGAATAATGCACCCAAAAAATACACATCCCACCACCTCCAAGGCTCAAATGCAACTACTGAATCATATGGAAGGTTACTCGATTCCCAGCTGGCTAAAGTTAGATAATACATAAGTGGAAAAATTCCAACTAAAAACCTTAAGTCTCTAAACTAAAACAGGAAATTAAAAATCTAACTTTAGCCAGCTGGGAATCGAGTAACCTTCCCTATGATTCAGTAGTTGCATTTGAGCCTTGGAGGTGGTGGGATGTGTATTTTTTGGGTGCATTATTCATCTTTTGGTTTGCTGTTATTCTCTTTCTGCCCTGAGGGTGCCTGAATAGGCGAAATATTGGACAGATATTTTTAATTTCCTGTTTTAGTTTAGAGACTTAAGGTTTTTAGTTGGAATTTTTCCACTTATGTATTAACATTTATTTGATGTCTCTGTTGAGGGTTCCCTTTTTCAATATTTATTAAATTTCGTTTATTTTCACTTTTTTTTTAATTAATAATTAATAGAAATAGTAGAACTTTTGGATAGCGAGATCTGAAAGAGAGATATAAATAGTATAATATAACCTTGTTATCATTGAGTTGGGCTAACAATATATAACAAATTTTATAACATAATATAAAATACTAAACAAAAAAATGAAAGCAATTTATTAGTTAATTAGTTGTAATATTGCAATTCATCTATTTCTGTACATGAAGGCACTGTATTGAGAAATCAGTAAACAATAACATATTCTGACCTATCATTCTGCTCCATGACCTACGATAAGATCCACGTACGTTGACAAGAAATGCATAGATATGAAAATATTTGAGATTGTAGATCGGCCAAGTAAAAAGAACATTGCTGTCAGCAGAATTCTAGGTTTGTACTTCACAAGCATAAATGCATCTGCGCTGTTTCTGCGTCGAGGCAGGTGTTCACAGAACTAACAATGTTGTTCCGTGACTACATCTCAATATTGTATATAGCAAAAAGTACACGGGCAATAGCAATAGTTAAAAGCATAAACAAATCATCAACAAAAGAACGAAAAATAAAATTTAGCTCAGGAAATAAAGCAGTAAACAGCTCAAAAATCGAATTTCTGAAACTAAAAATTTTTATTTTGAAGAGAAAAGATTTGTCTTGGCCGAGATTCGAACCCGGGTCGCCCGCGTCACAAGCGCGGTGCTCTAACCACTTAAGCTACCAAGGCACGGATCCAAGTCGGACAAATCTATTCTCTTCAGCGATTCTAAATCCCGGCCAAGACAAATTTTTCTCTTCAAAATAAAAATATTCAACATCAAAAGAACGATATTAAAAATAGATTATAAATATTAAACGTTTAATAAAAATAAAAAAATTAATAATTAACAAGCAACTAAAACGGCAAAATATATATCAACAGTGAAAACATAATTATAGTTACATAATATCGATACCTTAGTTAACACATGTGTTAAGTGCCGAAAACAAGATTTTACAGGTGTCAAATTTGATAATAATTTAACACAAGAAATACAGTTCAAGTTTAAGCACAAAATATATTTTTGTAACCTTCACAGCTTCTCTATTAATTATATATCAACATATGATCTATACTCCTGATCACAAATTTACAATATCTATACATATTATAAAACAAAGTCCTCGGGCGCGTTTGTTCGCGGTAAACTCAATAACTACGGCACGGATTTTCAAGCGGTTTTCGCCAATAGATAGAGTGATTCACCAGGAAGGTTTAGGTATATAATTCGTCGAGGTTTTGTGTAAATGGGTTGGAATATCGATGGGTTTCACCGAAGACGCTGCTGGCCTAATCCCGTGCAATTATCTAACGTATTGTTTTTATTTTTATAATTTCTATAAGGAAATAAAGAAAATCGAGACTCCCAAAGAAGCCTAACCAATGATATTCACGTGGTCCTTAGTGGCCGTTACGTGATAAACAAAAAATACATTACACAGACAAATTATGTAGGGATAATATTTAATTATTTAAATTTTAAAAAAAATTGAAAAATTTGCACTTAACACATTTGTGAACTAAGGCATCGATATTCTGTTGTAAGAAAGCAAATGATTTAATTGAAAGTTATTAACTGACCTACAAAGAAATAGTAGTTTATGGTTATCTCTCTGTTATGTAAAAACGTTTTTATTGACCGCTTAATATTTTATTTTAAATACATACAATTATTTATAATAATAATGGTATAAAAAATATTTTTAAAAACTGTAGCACTAACAGCTATGAAGATACCGTATCTATGACTAAGGTTATGCCGGGAAGTGATTTGCCCTTGATCACGCTCTCCGCAAAATTTTACCCCAATTAAGGGTACGCACTTTATCGAGGCTGAGTGAGGCACACGAGGGTCTGTAGGCCCCCAGGGGTCCACCCCCGGCTGTTAACAGACTAAATAACTTATCTGCCACCGCTGGGTATGAATCCTGGACCACCTACACGACAACTCAGGGCTCTACCATTCAGCTAATAATCGTATAGAGAATTAAAAAATATTTTTTTTTGTCAAGAACAGCTGTATGTAATATTGGTAGAACAATTAAGCTGCATTCGAGCTGTCTATTCACTAAGTTTTTATATATTATCAGATATTTCCATAAGCTATTTACCTGAATCAAGGCTACCTTAAAGATGATTATATTAACACTCAGGAACGTTAGTCTACTATCACAGACTGGTACATTGCTGAGACTGAAACCAGCAAACAACAACCCCAATGTTGTTGCAAATACAACTTTGTTGTTGTTAGGAGAGAGTTACTTTCACTGTAGGTGTTAGTGCGCGACGTGTTGTTTGCAACATCTCGTCCGAACAGTCATGGACCTTATGTTTATCCTTATTGAAGGAACGAACTACATGTTTAGAGAACACTTTCCTCAAAACATTTCGCCTTATTATTCGGTTGTAGTGAGCAGAAGTGATAACATTTAGCATTTAGATGGCTAGTTTGTTTTAGCGTTAAGAATAAACAAATTACAAATAAAAAAAGAACCGGTGATCTTCCATTTCTTAGAATAAATATTTAAAAATTATAACAATTAATAAAAAAATAAGATAAAATAAATATTTAAATTTTATAGAAGATCTCAATGATTATTCTACCATCATCAGCTAACACGAGCTATTATGTTTATTTACGAAGTTGTAATATCAAATATGTAGTAATATACTCAGTCTTCGTTCTATTAATTCATAATATTGTGCATTTATTTAATTTTGTCTTCCAAATATAATCGCAATGGATATATGTATATATATGCAGACTAAGTGGTTAGGTCGAATTTCGTCTAAAATGAGTTTCTTGTACTTAAGGTGTGTTATTTTCTTAGTACATAAGCTGTTAAGTCTGGCTTTGGTATGAAATGCTGTTATTGGTTACATTACAACTCCATTTCAAACCAAAGATTACGAGAATATCACGTGTCCACTTCCATCAGTACAATTAACTGATTTTGAGAAAAAAAGTCGAATTGGACACTTATTTACTGGGGCTCCAGTTATGTATGTAAACAAAAAAAATAATAAATCTTGTAAGATAAATACAAATTAAGGAGGAGAGAAAAGTTTGGGAAGATATTTTTGATTTTGTTTTTCTATTTTTTTTTTTAATGGTCCCGCCATCATTAGCATATGCACTTATTATGTAGTGATGATACTGTTAGCCTTCAAACTGTAATTAAGATAATTTTTGTTTGTTTAATGTTTCATTTTATTTTTTTATTACCAATTTCATTTTTTTGTACCAGGAATACAAACATGTCCACGTATTTATATTATTATTATTGTTTATATAATCGATCAATAAGTTCCACCAATATTAACATATTACACATGTATAGCATTAATCTTAATGTGCCATTAAGAATTATTTTTTAAATAAATTTTTAAGGCAAAGGACCCGATATCATCAGGAAAACTAACACCTGTACAGGCACTTTCATAACATTAGCAAGCATATGTTGAGATAAATTCTGTTCCAGATAGCACCAATTCATCCAAATTCATGTCAAATTATAAAAATAATATTTCGAATATGGGATGCTAGTTTCTCGCAGTTGAAGAGGGGGGGGGGTGTTGTTTCTCTAGGATCGGCTCCGTATTTCCTGTTAACTTTTTAATTTTAAGATTGAAGTTAGTTTTTTCGTTTTCCTAATGAAGAGAAGCATGAGCATATTTCTGTTCCAACACCTCCGACTCACCGTGGACCGACAGACCTCACAGCGAACAGTTACCTTAAGAACCCAGAATGGGTTGGCAGATGACTTCTTGGCCCTTCTAATAATAGCAACAGGACCAATTGATCCTTAACCCCGCACAGGCAGGACACTCTACCCACTCTTTCCGATTGAGGACATGTTCCAACCGCTCCTGAGGGAGCATTGAAGAAGGACCTTATTAAATTTTCATAACATGGATAATACCTAATGCGACACACAACAGGACTTTACCCCTATTACATAATTTGGTGGCTATGGTTTTGACAAAAATCAATATAGTATAAATAGTATAATATAGTATAAATCAAGTAACTATATTTGTCAGGCTATCATAATTTAAACTTATTGTTTAAAAAAAAGAAGGATCACCAGGACAATCCTTCCGGTACCGGGTTCAGAACATGCTAGAGATTGCACTGTGTCTTGGGCAACGGTTGTGCAGAGACGTGATTGTCCCAGAACTCGCTCAACCGCTTGGTTTCCCCTCTAATAGTTTAGTTTTTCCTTGGTGGGGTGTAAAGTCCAATACCCTAGGCACTAAGCTTAGATTAGTTTTATAGGCGTTCCAACATGAGTTGCCTCAACTAGTCAGAGCAGAGCTCCACGCCTCTCGATCCATCCAATCCTCTCCCTACAGACCTCGACCAGCCTCGACTTCCTGGACTCCCTCCATCCACCGGCATCCACGTCCTCTCCCCCTGGTGGAACCCAATCCATGACTCGATTGCGCCAACAATATCTTCACATAGCAAACCCTTCTCTTAGGCGGCGGGCTCCGATCCTTTCATTTGTTGATTTATCCACATCCATCCTCTTCTAGTACCTACTTAAAAAAATCTGAGTGAGCCCAAGGTGGTAAATCCCACAGAGACCATCTGTGGCTGTTACAGGTGCATTTAAACCCGGGATTTTCACCATAGCAACTCGCCATAGCAACTCGCCAGTGCAATTCACCATAGCAACTCACCATAGCAACTCGCCATAGCAACTCAGCAGATAACACTGAGCTACGCCCGTTCACTATTAATAAATAATAATATTAAAAAACCTATTTAATGATTCAGATATTCCTATTTGATTATTGAAAAACGATTTAGCAAATTTTCCAGATTTTCTCATTAGATTTAGGGGTTTCTTTCAACTTTATATAACCTGAGTGAGCCACAGGAGGGTCTACAGGCCTCAAAGGCTATATCTAAGGCTTTTAACATTTTAAATAATTTATCTGTCACAGCTTTATTCAGAACAGAATTCATTAGGACAGCAATTCAATACTCTACACACTGGTGGTACACGATTCTTTAATTTAGAATTATGCCCAATTAAATCGAATTTTCCCCTGAATTTTCTAGTTGATAAACATCAGGATTTCGACCAACGAATCTCTAATAAGGATTTTCTCTAATATTAATAATCGTATAGCAAAATATACTATAGTAATATCGTACTTTGTTTGAGTGAGAAAGTGACCTACATTACAAATAGCATTGAATTCTATCGGTAGTATTGAACAGTTAAAGATGGACAGTTATCGAGATCTGCACGGACACGGATGACCGACGCGGCAAACGTTCTCAGGGCGAGGAGGAAAAACGTGATACTTGCGATAATTTTAGCGAAACATTTGCTGTAACGTTCCGAGCGTATGATCCTTGAAATCGATTGTGTCCGACAATTTTGATGCTATTTTACTCTCGGAGAAAGAAAATAAAAAACTATTCAATTTTGTTTTTATGTTGACCCACAAATTCAAGTTCTCGGCCACTTATGTTATACATCCGTCTATTTTCGTACCGTAACGAGATTTACTGCCACCATACTAACTGTCGTGACAGTACAAGTAAGAAAGAAAACTGTCACCGTGTCACTGGAGGAACAAAATTTATTTTCTATGTTTCTATTCACTCTTATACCTAGTACTGCAGTGAGTTATTAATCCAGCTAATCTAAATTAAGCAATATTAAACCATTGGTCGAAGGGAGCGGATTGACTCAGTGGTACAGCGCCATCCCGAAAATCCTGGGTTCAAATCTGGCTGTGTTAAATATTGTTTAATCTGTTAGCTGTCGGTGATGGATCCCATGGGACCTACGACCCTCATGGGGCTCACACAACCTCTATAAAGTGGGTACCGAAAATAAGGGGGGAAATCTGACGGTTGAGCGTGATCTAGAACAACTCACCTCCCTGCACAACCGTTGTCCAAGAAACAATATAGTCTCTATCATGTACTAAACACCAGACCCTTTATGGGTTGTAGATTTTTTATTTGAACCTTGTTTAGGTTTCCTGTTGTTTTCAAATTCCTCGAGTTTTTGGCAAGTTTGATTAACTCTTCAGTTGGTTTGTAATATTTAGGAGAAATTAGATCAATGATGAAATAAAGTATCTTATTGTATAATGAGCTGAACTATAATTAAACAATTGTTCAACAAGTTTTAACTTTTTGTTCTTTTTAATATTCTCTAAAATAAAAATATTCGTGAGTTTTAGTATGAAAAAAGGAGTTTAATTAATTAATTCTTGGTCCCCTCCTAGCGCCAATCTTTATCTCCTTTATCAGCTGCAGTAGGCGATATTTATCACTTCACAGGATGTGGACTGTGTATTCTAATTTCTTCTTTTTGCTAAAGAATAAAATTTCTTGATCTATTCCGACCCGACTTTGCACTTCTCTGTTAGTTACGTGGTTGATTCATGAACTTCAGATAATTAAGCGGTAACGGCACATCTCAAATCCTTACAAAATATACCACATACTAAAATAACAAACATATTCTAATATCAACTAAGATTACGAGATAGTCCATTGTTTTCAAAGAGAGGCGGAACCAATATCAAAGAGAACAAAAAAGTTAATTAGAAAAGGAAATACAAAAGATTCCAGATGTCGTTGATCGAAAATATTTCGCTCTTCCTTTGTCAAAATAGAATTCATACTGCCTAAGCAAAAACAAGATAAAGATTGCTGAATTAAGCCAACATTTAAAAATTTCTCTTACGACTTTTGAAACCGGAATGTGATAATCTTGTACCATATAAATGACAATTATTCCGGTGATATTTAGAAAAATGCCCTAAGTTTTTATTATTAAATAATTGGTCATTGTTAGCAGTAATAAAAAATGACAAGTTTATACCACACTTAATTAATTTAATATTATGCATTTTATCGACAAAATACGGTTTAAACTGGTTAATTATATCTCAACATTAAAATATATATATATATATATATATATATATATAAGAAAATTTAAACATTTTTTATTGTTATTTATGGGTGATTCTCTTCTGTTACTTTTTTATTAAACATTTTTAAATTCTATAATTTAATTGTTTTTGTTCGTCTTTAAGGCATATTATTACTCCTTTTTATTGTAAAAATGAAAGTCCGAATTATTTTCATATTTGCTCAAAATATCGCAAATGATTATCAAATTTCAAAAGTCCCATGCCATGGGTACTAACATCAAATAATTTTGGTAGAGATTCTTCAGAAAAAATATTAAATTAATTTTTGAATTTAACATTAATATCCATGGATTAATAACTTTGGATCATTTATTGCGATGAATAAATAATGAATTCTTAGGTAAATTCTAGAAATGGAGATGACACGGTATTGATAAACTCTGATAAAGTGATAAACTCTGAGTTTTCTCTGGACTGCAAGTAATATTATACGAAAGAAGTGATGAAACGGGTTCAAGAGGTTTCATATTAATACGAAAAATGTTTCATATAACTTATATTAATAAACACTGTTATAATGGAATCACCCCAATATCGATTTAAAAAAGCCTTACTAATAATATATATTTTTACATATTAAAATATTTTGTTAAACAAACGACTCTATCTTTGCCCCCGATGCCACATATATAAGGAAAGGACCCAGAAAGAGGGAACTATAGCCTAGTGGCACAGATACCACAGATAGCAGAGGGAGTCGTTGCGACCATTGGAACTAACGTAGCCTGGAATAGGACACAACTACCGTCATCAAGTTCTTTCAATGGCTCAGGATGGCGGCTTCCAGGAGGCCAACGCTCAACCTGCATCCTTCTGGATCATCACAATCAGTATATCCTTTCTGGAGTGCCTGGAGCAAGTCATGGTTCGTAGAGCTTCATCGTTTAATATATACATATTTTTATTTTTTATATTTGCCAAATGAATGAATGTCTTTTTTAAAAATGATAAGAGAATATTTAATGAATTCAAATAAGAATTAAATCAAACAAATTTTATTTCAATAGCTTCATAAAAGAAGGGTACAATTTATAACAATAAAAATAAATAAACACTATTAATAACATTAGTTGTTAGGGTACATTTATTTTTCATGCAGTATATTCAATTATTGTTACGATACGGGCTGGTCTCTGAAGGTTGTAAAATCTTACAGCAGAATTTAAAAAAAATATCTTGACCCACCGAAGCGATCAGAAGTCAACAGCTATGTTATAACCAAAATAGAAATAATCAAAATTACAATAAAGCTTTAGGTAAAAATGATCCTTAGAAATTTGTACATATCTTGAGCGATTTTTACGAGTCAAATATGAGATCAATAATAATTCCGAATCCATTACGAATTTTATGGTTGAATATAACAAATTTAATACTGTACAGGACTAATAGATAGTCCAAATCTGAAGTTGTACAATCCATCTTAAAAATCCAATGGAACACAAATGTTATTATCAGTACCGCAGGTTGTCGCTTCAAGTTATCACAAGTTTTGACTCTTCATTCTTTCCATTCTTAATATTTTCGAAAATAAAAATAATATTACGGAAAATAAAATATTAAGATTACGATATAGTCCATTGTTTTCAAACAGAGGCTGAACCAATATCAAAGAGAACAAGAAAGTTAATTAGAAAAGGAAATACAAAAGATTCCAGATGTCGTTGATCGAAAATATCTCGCTCATCCTTTGTCAAAATAGAATTCATACTGTCTAAGCAAAAAAATAAAATAAATTTTTTTTGAACAATTTTTGAAACCGGAATGTTATAATCTTGTACCATATAAATGACAATTATTCCGGTGATATTTAGAAAAATGCCCTAAGTTTTTATTACTAAATAATTGGTCATTATTAGTAGTAATAAAAAGTTTATACCACACTTAATTAATTTAATATTATGCATTTTATCGACAAAATACGGTTTAAACTGGTTAATTATATCTCAACATTAAAAAAAAAATATATATATATATATATAAGAAAATTTAAACATTTTTTATCATTCAAGTTGTCACAAGTTTCGACTCTTCATTCCTCCCATTCTTAATATTTTCGAAAATAAAAATAATATTACGGAAAATAAAATATTACTGATCGTAAAGATTTAAGAACCGACTTATATCGTCCTCTAAGCTTCGATATGTTTGTTTAATGAAACCTTCATTTTTTTATGAAATGATGACCGAAATATGCACATTACTCAAAATTAATTAATTAAACTCCTTCTTTCATACTAAAACTCATGATTATTTTTATTTTAGAGAATATTAAAAAGAACAAAAAAGTTAAAACTTGTTGGAAAATTCTTTAATTATATTTCAACTCATTATACAATAAGATACTTAATTTCATCATTGATCCAATTTCTCCTAAATATTACAAACCAACTGAAGAGTTAATCAAACTTACCAAAAACGAGATGAATTTGAAAACAACAGGAAACCTAAAAAAGTTTGAAAAAAATCGACAACCCATAAAGGGTCTGGTGTTCAGTACATGATAGAGACTATATTGTTTCTTGGACAACGGTTGTGGAGGGAGGTGATTTACCCGAGATCACGCTCAACCTCCAGATCGCCCCCCCCTTATATTGCGAACCAACTTTAGAGAGGCTGGATGAGCCTCGGGAGAGTCCTAGATCCTTAGATCTCCATCTTCGACCTACAACAGATGAAATCAAAGCCTGCAAGTGAGGGGGATTTCAAAGGGACCTTCGGCACGGCAACTCAGTGCTCTACCATTGAGACACTCCCCTTCCTACAAACAAGTTTGAACTCAGGATTAAAAGCGATAATAAATACGAAACGATTAGCGGAAACTGAAAAGACCGGAAATGGATGAGCGATGGCAAGATGTATGAACGGCAACTTTACAGGTTGTGAAAGTTGGCTAAACTGTTTCCCTTAAGTACTGCAGCGGAAGGAATAAAAAACTCTAAACGGAAACGAAGACTTGCGTAACTTTTGGGTCGGCAAAAGTTTTGTGCAGCGCACACTCAGTCGAGGTCGGGGATTACCGAGCACATTCTCTCGATCCGGTCAACATAGGCAATATATATCTAATAGGAAATAATTAGAGGAATAAGATTAAATTAAATTAAATCGACCAATCACAAGCCGGTAATAATGCCAACCGGATATCGTAAGAAAAAAAATCCTTACACGTTTCTTTAATTTATTAAAATCAGATCCACTTCTGCGCTTGTGCATAAATTGCATCTTACGAAATATCCTCGTAATTGAGAAACAATCAAAGCACACGACTTGTTTTTTAATTAACAATTTTAACCGCAATATATTTAAATAATATAATTTAAAATTCTACCGATTTCAGGGATAAAGAACAGAGAAAATATTTAAACTTGAAGATATCACAAAACTTGATTTTGTTTAAAATTACTTTTTAGTTGACAATATTTTCAAGTCTCCTCTACACTTAAAGCCACTTTATGCATATTATAGAAATAATACAACTAATAAAAGTAAATAAAATATATTATTTTAATCGTAACGAGGATAAAGATAAATTCTAATGAGTACCGAGACAAGGTAGTGGCCTCTAAATTAGCCACTCAAAATTGTTACTGTTATTTTCTAAGTATTTTTTAAAAATTCGTTTTTGCCATTTTCGCAGCGAGTTTATTCTCATTCTAGTATAAGAGGTTATCTACTCGCATATAGAAAAAACCGAATACTATTAGGCTTGCGCCGAAACTAATATCAGTTTAGTATCCAACTATAATATACATCTTTAAATATTTTTATTTTGTAGAGAAGAGACTTGTCCTGGCTGGGATTCGAACCCGGCTGAAATCCACGCTGCACTAGAGATTCAGATTTTAAATAAAAAATACAGATACAAATATTTAAAAATAATCACCATCAAAAAACAATAAATAAAAATAAATTATAAATATAAAAATCGAAGTATGCCAACAAGATCCTGATTAAAGTAATGATCAATGAACATTCTTCCCCTCCTATAAATCGCAAAAATTGTGAGAACACGGAGGATCGGTGAAGAGATAGGATTTGTCTGGCTTGGATACGAACACTGGTAGCTCAGTGGTTAGAGCACTGCACTAAAGAGGCAGACGACCCGGGTTCGAATCCCGGCCAGTACAAATCGTTTCTCTTCAAAATAAAAATAATCACCATCAAAAGAACAGTATATATAATATACATCCTATAGTTGTGGAAAAGGGACACTAAACTTAAGTACGAATCAAAATGGTGGAATAACGACTTGACATTTTTTTCCTGCTTACCCTATATTGAAAAACATAATAAAATCCGAACAACAGAATATGTGTAAACTATAATTATAAAATTCGAACAACGAGTAGAAATAAATTAACAGTTGTAAAGTGGGTGCTGGTCCGCCGTTGGGTCAAACTGTCCCCTAGGATACTTTAATTATGAGCCAGAAATTTTATTTTTTCAATGATCACGGGGACAACGGCTCATCTCTTCCTCATGTGTTATTATTTAATACATTCGAGTAATAGAATACGGAGCTATTGAGGTTCTCTTCACTTGGCCTCCACAGCTACAGGAGTATTGGCCAGGAATAACCATGACAAGGAGTCGATGACATCTAACAGGCCCGACATATTCTACCATTATTCGGAGAGAAGTGGAAAAAAAATGTGAAAACGTTGAGAATGTGTCAGAATGTGGCACCCAGTTTCCTGAAATCACGTGTGACCCAGAAAGCACCTCTCGTTTCCTCCGATATTGCAGTTCAACAGGCAGTGTTCACTATTCGATAGTCAGTCCGTTTCCTGCCAACTCGACTGTATTAAGAGGGCGTCATCAAGTTAGAAGAAATCGAAAGCAAATCAAGAAAAATGGCGGAGAATGATATTTTTTAAAAGATGATGGAAGAAGAGAAAGAAGCGATGGTGAAGATAAAGGATTGGTTCCGTGATGAGTAGCCTGTTCCTTAAAGTTGTAGCCAAGCCGTGATGACCGTTTAGTTTATAGTCACTCTGGCAGAGAAAACTAACCTATACAGTTCCAAGACAGATATCATCACCATTATTGACTAGATTTACTTGTTATATTATTTATTATCTTAATTTAATTACTATTGTTTAATACTTATTAATAATATTTGCATATGCTTTATCTATTTTTCCTCAACCGATTCATATATTAATTACATTTACATTGGTTCTTTTATTTTGAACAGATAATTAATAACAATTAATGAGTCAAATACTTCTAATTTCAGGTGGAAATAATGCGATATAAATTACAACGAGGTTCATTCAGTTCGAACCAAGCAGTAACGGACGCAGCCATTAAGGGATCATACTGTATGCGATCTGCATCCACCGAGTGGCAAAGTGGAGGCGACAGCGTCCTATAGTCATTATCTTCATCATAACTCTTCATCGAGGGATTGACGTATATTATCCACTACGCTGGACAAAAGGCGAGTTTGGAATCTGAGTTTATCCTAGTTCAACAGTTGTGCAAGGAGGTGACTTAGAAGGAAACACGCTCAACCGTAGGCGTACCGAGGCAAAATATCACAAGTGACAAACCTAAACATGTTCACCGTTTCCTACGATATTTATTCACATAATAAAATAAAATATTCAATACAAATAATATATTGAAAAGAAATCATCGTTACTTGGAGGAACTTGTGTAAGGCACTCAGAAGATACAGAAGAGTAATAAATAGTACCAAATATTTACTCAAATACTGGCCTTGCAAGGCTGAACCTGAAGAGGACTTCACTTTATGATTGGCTGCTACTAAAAATACTCTAATCTCCATTATAATGTACATTCAATTAGCCTATATATAGTATAATATGTATATTATACATACAGAATCAATAAGTTTCAAAAGTATTTGACTAAATAATCCATAACTCACTCTAAAAAACCTGTACCACTACAACCCATGAAGCGTCTAGGGTTCAGTACATGGTAGAGACTGTACTGTTTCATGGACAACGGTTCTGCAAGGAGGTGACTTGTCCTAGGTCACGCTCGACCGCCAGATTTTTCCCCCTTATTTTGGGTACCCTATTTTTATAATATTTTATAGAGGCTGGGTGGGCCCCAGGAGGGTCCTAGATCCTATATGATCCATCTCCCACTGCAAACAGACTAAATAAAAATCATGGCCTGCAGCGGGAATTGAACCAGGATTTCCGGCATGGCAACTCAGTACTCTACCACTGAGCCACTCCTCTCCCATAACTCACTCTACAAGAGTAAAATTAATCACTATATTACACATTAATATGTGTTAAATGTAAACAATTCGTATTTGAATTTTAGTTCCATGTACTAGATCCTAAGTTTATATATATATATAGTGATAAAGTATTGCTAATCTAATTTCATCAACACTATCTCTGGTGCTCCTGGGGCTAGTCTCTTTTGAATGAGTACCCCTGGCGGTTGAGCGTGATCTCAGACAGATCACCACACAGTACAATGTTTGGCAAAACTGTACAGTCTCTACCAAGTACTAACTCAAGTTGCAGTGGTACTGTTTATTTTTGTTAATGTAATAATGCACTCCCTATGTCTAAGATAGATAGCATGTCCCTATATACCCCCCCATAGAGTACCCATTAGCGAGAATATTATACAGCTAATTGCATGCACTAATACTCCTTTTTATGATTTAGAAATACATAAGTTCATAACGGAAAACATAAATGGTTCATAAGAGGACTGTTTTTGAGAACATTTAATCCAATAATATTGACATTTAAAAAAACTTAATGATGATAAAAGGCTTAGCGAACCTAAAGATCGAAAAAGGGTCCTTAATCTAATCGTTTGACCAATACTTCCCTCTGCTCCACGTACCTTTATTGTCTTTTTAGAAGTTTTACATCGGCGTTTCAAGTATTTAATAGCAAAAAATAATAAAACTAGAAGGTTAATACAGGCCCCAAAAAGAGAATTGGGTCAAACCCCACTGGAAAGAAGGAGTTACAACTTGAGGCCACAATTTTTTATTGCCGGGGAGATGAATTCTACTCCCTCTGTCGTCTTATACTTTTATTCTCTTAGGCGTGCTAATGGTTTGAGTTACAGTAGTTAGGAATTAATTAAAATACTGTAGTTCAAGACATAATCACTCTATTAATCAGAGATATTAAAAAGTGCAATTTTTAATTTTTTCAACTAAACAGTGAAAACTGACAGCGAGGTAATACTTAACCAAGCTCCTTTGTACATCCCGATTCAAAGGATTACAATACATAAAAAAAGTATTCATATAGATCATTAAATGTACAGTAGTTGATAATTCATTTAACCTAACTTTAACCTGCTATGGCTAATCGGACGATGCTACGATGGGAGCTATAAATATTGCCTATTCAGGTTTAATTAAGATGTGAATCTCTAACGAGTGCCTGAGATCGCACAGGGTAGAGACTCCCAATTTTACGTCCTTTCCGGAGAACAGCATAACCATGGAATTTTTGGTTAGCCCCCGGGCTACAAACCAGCGATCTTGTGCATAGTAGGCTGTTATGCTAACCACACACACACGCACACACACATATGTATGTATGTATATAAGTATTATTTTGATTCGATTCAGGATTACATTTTGAGTTACCAATATTAAGTATCCATCTGATATTTTTCTCCATTACATACAAAGTTTGTAGTGATTAAAAAATTTTACTGGCGTAGTTTGGAAATGAATCGAGGAATAACTTTTTCTTTAGTTTTTTGTCGTGTTGGATTAGTTAAATCATAAATATTTTTAAAATTGGCATGTCACATAACCAATGTAGCCCCACCTCTTTAAGCTTCAAGTACAAAATATAGCACTGCTTTGAATAAAATTGAAACAATGGAGTACATTGATTTAAAAAATAAAATGACTATTTTTAGCTACATGTTATTTCAATATTTCGATTTTAGTAGTTATTTAAATATAGAGAATGTAGTGAAATAAGATTAGTACTTTTTTCATATGGAGCTTACAAGTAGATCGGTTTCAAATTTGTACGTGCATTATCAAACAGTTACCTCATCCAACAATGGACTGTTTTTTTGATGAGGCAAAATTTGACAAATTATATCATTAACAAAGGACTAGATAATGAGAAGAATAAAAGTTAGTAAATCAGGTTTGTCTATCGGAAAAAATATGAAGAGAAAACGTGGCCCTATTAACCTCTTGGACGTTAACATATAGGCTAGAATATAAGTCGGTTAGCTCTTTGCCCGTGAAAGTGGCCGAGATAGAAAAAACTTAATCCCAAAACGAACATAAAACTGAAGAACTCTTTCTCGATCGTCGCTCTGAAGAAAGAAGACCGTGAAGCGAGAAAGGCGAGAGAGGGAAATCCGGGGAAACCATGAAGAAGTTTCTGCTCGGATCTGGAAGACATCTGAAAGTATCGATGTTCGATATCGATAAAAAATGATGATAGATGTATCGACATTTTATGAATATTTCGAAATAGTATATGTATATTTTTTTTAAACATACTAAGACAGTGACTTACGCTAAGATACAAATCATTTAGATTATTTTTATTTATAGCGATTATTTAAATATTTTTATTTTGAAGAGAAAATATTTGTCCTTGCCGGGAATCGAACCCGGGTCCTCTACATCTCTATCGCGGCACTCTTTCAACTGAGCTACCAGGGCTCCTATCCAGATCGGACAAATCTATTCTCTTCACCGATCCCACATCCCCAGCACTCGCAATATATGCGATGTACATGTGGAAGAATGTTAATTGAACTTTACTTTAATCGGGACCTGACTGACGTACGCCAAATTTATATTTTTATTTTATTGTGATTATTTAAATATTTTTATTATGAAGAGAAAATATTTGTACCTCCGTATATATATCAGGCATGTATATATGATGGATTTGACTGACCTGGTTACGATCTGAACTTGGGCTTAGTAGTTTGTTAAACTAACCACTCGACCATAGGTCAACCCTTAGAAAAAATGTGCAATGTGTAATTACAGGAATTTATTTAAAAATTTGAGGTGATAAATTTAGAGTTAATTAGATTATAATTTGACCGACATTTGTTTAATAAACGTGAAAAAGTATTTAGCTTGAACTTGGTGAATTACTTATTTTGGTTTAGATATTACGTCAAGATGATATCTAACGTATTATTTGTATTAGCATAATAGACGTAATTAACCATTTAAAAACAATTATTAGAACGAAAAGATACACTTCTTCATGTCCACGTGCCATGAGCTGCAAAAGTAACCGTATATAATAGTAAGGATATTTTCGACTTAGTGCGGCAAATACTCTTTTTTACGATCCGAAAATTTTCACATTTAAAATTAGAAAAAATAGTTTTAAATAACTAAGAGTTTAATAAGAATATAATGAGGGGGTCGGATATGGAAAACTTAGGAAGTTATAAATTATATGAAAACGTTTACATTATTTTTTTGTTAAAAATACACAATAATATAAGATCTTTTGAAGCGAACAGAGTCACTTTTAACAGAAAAAGATTTTAACATGGCAAGAACATTTTTAAAGTTCAAGGCTAAAAATAAATTAATATTTAAAACGACTCCTCTTCTTAAATACATAAAAAGGGCTCAACAAGAAGGAAATCTTAAGTGTAGCTAAAGTAAACCATTAGCAGCGCAACTGAAAGCACAACCCTAATTTAAATCAAATACAAGGTTATGAAAGAATAAAATAAAAAATTAATTATATATTGATTAATTTTAAAATATAATATAATCAGTTTATTAAAACATATTATTATAAATTTTAAAAAATGCATCAGTGAAAAATGCATTCATGAAACTTAAAACATGAAACCTTAAATCTTAAAATTGCGAGAGAGAAAAAAAGCAAAGCATATCGTTATTTCTAAATTGTAGCGAAGGATCTTGGTTTCAGTACATGGTAGAAACTGTCCTGTTTAGGTAAACGATTGTTGAGGCAGTTGATTTGTTCGAGATCATGATCTACCACCTGTTTTGTTCTCCAATTTAGGGAACCCATTTGATACAGGCTGGGTGAGCCCAAGGAGGGTTTGTAGACCCCACCCGTGGCTGTTAACAAATTAAGTAATATATCTACCACAGCCGGAATCGAACATGGTACCTTCAGAATAGCAAGATATCACTCTACACAGCCATGCTTAACTCGCTCCCAAGCTAAAAACCTACAATTCTGAGTAGTAAATTTCCTTTTTATTTTTATTATATGTTTTTTAATTTATTGATTGAATATATTTTATTACACTTCGTAACTTTCGGTCGTTTGTTAATTTGTAATTAATTTTATTTATTTATTAATATCTACTGCTCAGATTTATTAAAAATAATGTAGTTCAACATCTTCCTCCACCAATTGTATTTATAACATTTTGTAGTATTAATAAATCTCTTGTAACTTTATTATCTCTTTGTTCTTTGTGTTAGTTATTTAATTGTTATATTTCACAAGAATTATTTTTTTTGTTCATACATTACTTAATTTGTTTTCTTCTAATACGTATATCTCTGGTTAGAAACTTAGTTTTAATTTGAAGAAATGGGCCCAGGAAAAAGATTTTTTTAATTTCTACACCTTTATATTAATATATATTTAGAAAAGTCGGTAAAGTCCTTTTCACGTTACTATACTATGGTACAGTTAGTATATACATGTAACCCTGCTATGAAGACAGAGCTACCAACCTATCTCTTGTCTTCACGAAGGCGAGAGAAATCTGGATAAGATTATTGTTGGGTTGGCTAACCTTTTATTGCGCTTACCTAACGATACGATATACAGTCTCACGTGTGATGTAAGGCGTTAGTACTAACATATAATATCTTAGCAGTGTTTTAGCAAATAACAGTTTAATAATTCGATGCAATATTTCGCGCACGAAATCTTATGTAAAGTGATTTTTTAAAAGTAATCTAGGAATGGATTATATAGACTTTTCTTTGGATTGTTCATCCCGGACCACAGAACACACTAGGGTTAGAAAGTCGGATAATCTGAAGTAATAATAATTACTGTTGGCATTAACAGGAACATAAAAATGACGTTTAAAAGTCAATAAAAAATATTATAATAATTTTTTATTCCAGTTTCTGTAATCACCGGACGAAGCAATATACACATTGGTTACTATATAATAGAACAATCACTATTGCTCCTAAAAGTTGTTACAAAGTTTCTTGTAAAAAATTGGGAAAACTTATTTATTGCTATAGCTATTGTAAAACTTATTTATAAAAGGTAACTGTAATTAATTAAAATCACTGTTCTTTAAACATGTAAAGGTAGTCCGGAACATGCATTCACAATTATACTGCTTGTATATGTAAAATTGCAAACGAAGTTGTTTTTTTTACAACAATGATTAAAAATTTCGGTAGACTACTTTAATATTGATTACTGACATTTTCTACTGGAATTCCTCGAAGGATCACACGTTTTCAAAACTCTTTAAGCCATATTTTGGTGTTAATGAAACGAACTTAAAATGTACTAACGTATCTACTAAGATTTTATTAATATGAAAGTGCATAAGATGAGATAAACTAACAATAACCATATTATTAAAGAACAGTAACAATGACTAAATGTTATAATTAAAATACAATAAAAATATTACCTTTAAGTTTTTATGGACGAAAGGTGTACCATCTGCTGTATATCTATAAGTTAAAGCTATAACACGGTTCTGTCACTCGTACATCCTACAAAAAAGGAGTAAGACAAATTAAACATAATATACATTTTAAAATAATATATAAGTAGATATAATGTAATATTACCATTACATTAATAAATAAAAATTATATTAGCATCAAGCACATGAATGCTTATGAAAAAACAGTAATAATTACTGAATACAGTAGCGCTTATCTAATCTCTATAAGCAATAATATATTTTTATAACTATAATAAATACGCATTTTTGACTTAAATACATTTTCATTTTAATCGAATACATTGAAAAACTTTTAGATACATTGGATAAACAACTCAAGTTATAACAAAGCTCATTTATGGAGTATGGGCCATAATTCCATTGAATATGATTTTTGGGCTTGAATACAAATTAGTTGGTAACCACAATTAAAAATACACAGTACTAGCGCGTCGCCCTAAACTAATAATAACTTATTATGGAGTAGTACTATAATTTGTATTACAGATGAATAAGAATTTCACACTTGAATACAAAGCAGTTTGTTTACGAAAATTCCTTTCATCACAAGCCCCGTGCCCAAAACTGAAAATGTAATTCAATTCAGAAGCCGCTATTTCAGGCTACTTCAACACTTACTAGACAAACGGTCTATGCTCTCAATTAATTACAAAAGACTCATATACATGACTAACATAAGACCTTGGACTTACGGAATAGAGCTTTGAGGCTCCACTAAGCCATCCAATTACTCTCTAATCCAATCCTTACAATCCAAAATCCTTCGTAAATCCTCAGTGCTCCTTATTTTGTTAAGAATAAAGTCATCCATAATGACCTTAATATCATATTCGGCCCAAAGCCAAAATCAATCCTTTCATGACAAACTTTGTTCCCACTAAAACCCACTACTTCAAAACCTAAGTACTTCTTAAATTCTTAATAATCCTCCGAGGCGTCTGAAAAGAAGGTGGCCTCGTGGCCTTCTAAGTTGACTTTGCTATTCAAGTACTGGGTAATTTCTCTACTTGTCCTTATACATATCATTCTGTACAATTCATGTAATTTACTTGTTGTATTGTTATAATACAGTAGTAAATTTCAATGCATAAAATAAAAAAATCAGTAGCCTAACCGATTTCATATATTTTTATTTTTTATATATTTTTGTGTGTACGTATATATCCTTTATTTAGTACAATGGCAAGCAGACAGAGAGAGACAGAGGATGAGTAAGAACAGTGATTGAGGAGAATACTGTGATTTAGCCGAGCGAACACTAGCCTGCCATGACATCCGGTCCTCCAGCACCTGCCTTCTCTGCCATCGCATTCTGCCATCTTTTAACAGTTCTATACAGGTAAGACTTACCAATTCTTCAATACCTGTTTTCTACAGCAACATGCACTGCACATGACATCAGAAACACATGCAACCGGAGACAAAGGTGTTATCCGTTATTAATAATTAGACCTCTAGGAAGTATCGGAAAATTTGTAAATATAATATAGAAAATATGAAGATTTGTATGAAAGAATAAATCACAGATACAAAGAGGAAGCGACGGCTAAAGCTGTATGGAGATTTAAAAAGAATGGAAGAAACACGGATTACAAATAAGATTTTTAATTACGTTAATAAACTGAAAAAAACATGGATGCAGTGAAGGATGATGCCGACAAAATAGGTGTTACAGAAAAAATAATAATTGACAGGAACCGCTTGAGGCTACTGATAGAAAACCAACCTATGAAGAAGAGAAGCCTAAGCCTCGACCGAAGAGTGTATGGGCAGATGAGCAGAGAAGAGCCGTTGCAGAGAGAATGAAGAAGTACTGGGAATAGGAGAAAAAAAGGAAACACGATAAGTCTTGAGTTGTATGCGGTCCATAAGTGGATACATGCATAAATAAAAACAAAAAAAAAACAAACAAATATATATATTTCCGAGATAATAAGAAAAGAAAAAAAAAATCAATCATTTAGCCCCAACTACAATAGATTTGAAGTACCAAACCAGATATTCAACATCAGTTTCAACCAAATAGATATGTCAATGAAATTCGTGTAAGTCAATTGTAAATGTAAATGAAATCTGTGTATTGATTTTATGTTTACACTTTCATATGATCAATTATATAACAAATAAAGGTTTGACGAACCCGAAGGCTCAATGCCGATACCACCTCGTACAGCTATTACCACCCAAACCAAAATACATAACAAGGATGTTTATCAGTCGGCTCAACAGTTCTTAACATTTTTTTAATTCGTTCATTCGGAATGCTGTTTATAATTAATTTACGCTCTAATAAATGTTGAAAATAAATTATAAAATCCCGTAAAATACGAAACAACTATTGAGATTTGGAGGAGTGAATACGTGTAAAAGATCTTATCTGATCAATTTTGGCAAAATCGTTTTTTAACATACTAATCATACATGTACCGAATTCACTTCACTTGCGATAATATTAAATGCTAAATATTTCATAATTATTGAATAAAAAGTATTTCTTCGAGCCCATTGCCTATCGAGGTCACACACTGCAATGTATGCAAGGTATTTATATCGCCAATAGCAATATTTTTATACAATCCTAAACCATTGCTATTTTTATACAAAATGAAAATAACAATTACTTTCCGCCAGATTTGAAAAGAGGTCATACGCCAAACTACTTCAAATTAAACTTGTTTGTCGTCAGTTGTCAAATAGCACAGCGGGCAATATCGGGGAAGGACGCTATTATCATAATCGATGTATCGAAATGATGGCTTCGGTAATCGACAAGGACGGGACGAGAGATAGCAGCATTGACACACTTCCTGTCGCTACACTAAAGTACAACAAAACAAAATAATTTCGCTCTGGCAGTGATTTGAACCCAATAATGGTTCTGAGAGAAGACTGAAGCTTTGATATCTTCTCTCAAGGTATACAAGGTGTGTTTATTTTAGAGGTCCACACTTTTCAGTTGGCGACACTTTTTCGTATGACAACCGATTTGACAACTGACAGTTTGCAAGATAATAATTAAAAGCCTCACTCCAAAGGAACTCTACTGAAATTGTTGAAATTTATTATCAAAATAATGGTTCTGTTCCAGAAACTCTTCGAACGTCAATTTTACGATCGTCATAATCTTCGTTCCGCTAATTTGATTAATTAAGGATCGTTTTGGCAGAACGTATATTTTAAGTGATAGCACATATCCCTTAAGACAATGAGCACGTGATAGCCGATATACCACGTCGCTTATCCTTAATCCTTGGGACGTCAAACGGGAGTACGACGTCAGGTATTCGTTAAAATCCCCTGTCCTAATTACATCAGCACAGTCTAGATTTAGAGCTCCCACTGTACCAACGCCCAATTAGCCAGCCGCATAAATTTACGATAAATGAACAAAGAAATATTTGATGAGCGAATAATTTCAGATAATGTTCGTGTGAATTGGCAGCCAAAATCGTGCGATGTAACCACATTAGATGGTTTTCTTTAAAGTGAGTAAGTTGTCACGGATAAACCAGAGACGAATGAACACAAGGTACGGGGAGATATTGGTCGCAAAAGCTGCGAAAAGTTTCTGAAAATTTGAAATCCAGATCGTTTTTCTAGCAAGCGAATCAGTTAGAACGAATTTCGTTAAATAGAACATTAATTAAATAATGTAATATTTTACTGCGAAAGTAATAGAACACAAAATATTATACATAATACTTTGGATTTCAAACCCTCACTACTCGTCCTAACTTCTCTACAGCTAAGGTTTGACTGGCCCTTCATTACCTATTTTCTACAGGTACGCCTGACCAATTCTTTATTAACTCCCTACTGTAGCAATAAGCAATCCACATGTTAAAAATAGGCTGGATTAACCGGGTTAACACGTATTATCTGGTGTTTCAATTTAGACCGGAAGCTAATGCTAAAACACTTTCTGATGTCCAAATAATAAAAAAACCTGCACCAACAACTGAGGTTTAGTACATGGAAGAGAATGCAGTGTTTCAAGGACATCGGAAAAATGATAATCCTTTAGCCCTAAATTACTCACGTACCTAAAGGGCTAACCCTAACGATTATATTGCTGATAACCAACAAATCCCATCTTGGAACGTGAATTATGCGAAAACATTTTCGCGACGGCAAAGCGAGATCGACCCGGCGGAAGTGCCCCCTTGAGGCCATTAGCTGCCAGGAAGTTGAAGTAATAACCGAGTTTCCAAATCTCCGAGCCATCGTGCCAGGTCGACCTGGAGGGGGGGGGGGATTCGTTCATAAACCTCCCCATCCTTCGTCATCTGAACTAGGAAGTCTCTGAACTCATCAATGAAAAAAATGATAGTCCCTTTATTATAGATTAAAATAAAGGGTCTATCAGAAAAAAACCTGCAAAAATCCCACGTAGGGTCTGGGGTTCAATACGTGACAGAGACTGTTCCTGTTGGACAATGGTGGTGATTCGTCCTAGATCACGTTCAACCGCCAGATGCTCTCCCTCCTTTCGGGTACCCACTTTATAGAGGTTGGGTGAGCCCCAGGAGGGTCCTAAATCCCATAGGATCCATCTCCGGCTGTTAACAGATCAAATAAAAGTCTGTCAGCAGACTTGCTTTGAACCGAGAACCTCTACCACGGCAAATAAGCGTTCTACCACTCCGTTCCCCAATCATAGATATTATTTGGATGGTTTATAATCTACAATTTGTGTCGATAGACAGTAAGGTATAACTATACTAAAAACCTTCATATTGTTATTTATGTATATTTTAAACCAACACCTGGCAGATATTTTAATTTCTAGCAATATTGCTGGTTAGTAGTAAAAAAAAAAATGTCTGGCTTTGTGATCTGCCCTATTAAATTTAAAATTTTTGTTTTTGTTACTTTCCAAAAGTGACAACCTTTCTTTTAAATCAAATATATTTTCACTAATCTTAATGCGCTTCCCAACAGCAGATCAATTTAATACATGATACACTGACTAATATTCTTGGAATCAATATATATTTCGTAACAACTTGTAATCAAAAGGAACCGCAAATAGGGCAGCTGGTTTGTCATACAGACCGCACGCACAGGATAGAGCGGTGAGGAACGGATTCTTGGTGAGCGTTCTTTTGTTGGTCAATTCTAAGGTTTCGATGAGAATAAAGAAAGTCACATGATGGAGTAAAAATACGGAAAAAGCAGTACAGAATCTTTATTCATTCTACTAAAATACATATTTATTAGAATTGTGTTGGTATTGAAGAGGCTGAAACGTACAAATTAAATTACCTTTGTTCGTTTGTTTGTTCATTTAACGTCACCCTTTGCTGCTATGGCTAATCGGACGATGCTACACTGGGAGTCCTAAACTTTCCTTGTCCAGGTTTAATTAGGATAGGGATCTTTAATGAATGCCTCGCACAGGCTTAGGATTCCCATTTTACGTCGCTTTCGAAGGAAGGCATTATCAAGAATTTTTACTCCCTTTATAAAATCCTAAGGTCAGAGCTGCCAGGCGGCGGACCCACTGTCTTGGACATAGTAGATTGTTATGTTAACCATTAGACCACAATTGATTCTCAATTATTTACGTTATCTATTAAATATACTAATATTTTGTTAACATAAAGTAGAGAAACTGGTTAGACAAGACCTAAAACAAAACAGACAACCAACTTTGTGTTTCAGTTCACCGAATTCCTAATTAAATTAGTCCTTTATTCTTGGGCAGGGTTTGTTGTAGCCATCGAATAATATTTGTATACAACTACTAGGTATTTCAGTTCCTACATGACTTTTCCTGCTCCAGGGTAAAGGCATTTTATGTAAAACAGTATATATAGAACAAGTCACACGTTATACAGTACAACATTAGAGGCTTGTATATTGACATTTAGCATTATAAAGTTAATCAGGTCTCTGCACAACCGTTGTCCATGCAACATCACAGTATCTACCATGTACTGAACCCCAGACCCGTCCACGGGTTGTAGTGGTGCATTTTTTTTTCTTATAAATTCGTGTACCCACACTAGTTACACGTAGAAGATATGAGGGTAACTACTTTCCATATCATATTATCCAAAACTACTGTTGCTCTTGAGCTCTCTCCGTCGAGGGACTCCAAGAGAAGATAAAGTCCTGATAAGGATCTTCTTCAGTCGAGGGGCCTATTTTAATATTACTTATTGCTCCTTAAAAAGTTCTCTATTGTCGATTCCCGGGCAGAGCACCGGCTCAAGAGATTTACAAACTTCCAAATGACCGTTTTAATTCCAGGTCAAAACATATTTGAAGTTTCAACTGTAAGTGGTCTAATTTAACTATAACTTCTTCAAGCTAGTAGACATCTAAAGCAATAATAATTTTGAATAATAAATCAAATTAAAGCAATAAAAACCTAAGTGACTCCAATAAATAAGAATTTTATATTTGAATCTAAAGTAATTAGTTACACAGGTCTGCAAGTAAAAACTGGATTGGTTTTTTGTACATTTTCTTATAGATTTTGATGTCATAAAACCGAAAAACATATTTAAAAAATTCCATCACATCTATTTTTTTTACAATACTGTGTAAAATTCTGATTTAGTTAAAATTTAGTATTTTATTTTTTAAACTTAAAATTTTAATTAAAATTAAGATTTCTTACCCCAATTTTAGTAGTATATTTATATGGGAATGGGACACTCAGTTCATATGAAAGATAACTACAATGACTTAGTTACGATTCTTAAGAAAATCAAATATCAAGAACATCAATGGATGGCTTGTGGAGATTTTAATCTACTAGCAATGTTGTTGGGTCAACAGTCAGGTTATACAAAATTCCCTTGTTTTCTATGTTTGTGGGATAGTAGAGCCAGTGAGCTACACTGAACAAGAACTGACTGGCCACCACGACACGGTTTAGCTCCTGGCGAGAAAAACGTTATCAATACCACTTTGGCTCCGCCAAAAAAATTTTTTTCTGCCACCTCTTCATATTAAATTGGGGCTAATTATGCAGTTTGTAAAATCACAGCAAAAAGATGGGGATTGTTTTAGATATATATGCTCCAAGTTCCCGAAATTGTTTGAACCAAAGTTAAAAGAAGGAGTTTTCACTGGTCCCGACATAAGAAAACTTTTGTCTGATCCTCACTTTCCGGAATCTATGGGAGAAATCGAAAAAGAATCATGGGATTCTTTCAAAAATGTAGTGCAGAAGTTTTTGGGCAATACTAGGGATGCCGAATATATAACTATTGTACAGCGCATGCTGAGAGCGTATTAAGCTCAAGGGTGCAAGATGAGCTTAAAATTTCACTTCTTACACTCCCATATTGAGTATTTTCCTGAAAACTTGGGTGCCTACAGTGAAGATCAAGGTGAAAGACTTCGAGAGACGTTACCAAGGATCAGTCAGTATGTTAGCGGACTATTGTTGGATGCTTAAGCGAGAAACCAAAGAAGGAAACCAACGCCTTCGGAGGAGCATCAAAGAAGAGAAGAAAAGCTTTCACAAGAAAAAAGAGTGAACATAAAGTTGTGTATAAATTGAAATAAGAAAAATAATGGTTGATTGGTTTTGATAATAATGAGGAGTGAATACGTGTAAAAGATCTTATCTGATCAATTTTGGCAAAATCTTTCTTTAACATACTAATCATACATGCACCGAATTCCCTTCACTTGCGATAATATTAAATGCTAAATATTTCATAATTATTGAATAAAAAGTATTTCTTCGAGCCCATTGCCTATCGAGGTCACACACTGCAATGTATGCAAGGTATTTCTATCGCCAATAGCAATATTTTTATACAATCCTAAACCATTGCTATTTTTATACAAAATGAAAATAACAATTACTTTCCGCCATATTTGAAAAGAGGTCATACGCCAAACTACTTCAAATTAAACTTGTTTGTCGTTAGTTGTCAAATAGCACAGCGGGCAATATCGGGGAAAATAATGGTTGATTAGTTTTGATAAATATTATGTGTGTGTTTGTTGTAATAAATAGTTGATTTTTATCATCATTCTGTTCTTATTTTGCAAAAAAACTATACGTGATGGAAAGTAATGGAAGTTATTTTTGAAATCAGCGTACTTTAAAACATATGATTCAGCAACAATATCTCATGCAGCTGAAAAGATTTTTTTTTTTGCAGACGTGTTATTAATAATTCCGCTCGAGTGCAGAGCAGTGGAATGATAAGGTGTCGCCGGACATTCTATTGTAGAATACAGTTGGAAAACTTCGAACATAAGGCTTAGGTTTCAAAAGTACCTTAAAATACCTAAGCAATCAACGGTTCGCCAATTTAGGTATCATCATAACTTTTACGACAAATTCACGCCAATTCCTTCATGCCTTGATGTTCCTTGATATTCATCCATTATATTATTTTTATCTCTATTGTGTGTTTTTGATGAATTACGAGTTTTCTAGATGTTGCCTATACTGTTATCGCTGGAATTATCAAAAACTTTTAATTTTGTGGCATTTCCTTTATGGAACATTATCATTATCGCACCAAGCCTGTAATTATAAGTTTTGATGTTCAAGGTAAACCTGAATCTGGTGATTACAGAAAATTTATTGAATGGGAATTTAATTTTTTTTTCTACGTTTATTCTCATTGAAATATTGAAAATTACATGAACAGAACAAATCAGCTGGGTAATTCCAAGTTTACCGGCCAATTTCAAGCCCAAGACGGCTAACTCAGCTACTCCGAGAGCGCAGTTAATAATAACTGATTAATTTCACAGTAGCATCCTTATTTTATTGTAAGTGGGAATATTTAATATTAGCTGGGCCATTTATAAATTTTAATCCCAAAAATGTAATTACCGTAACGGTCCCAAATCGGGGGTTATAATTTTCTTGATTGGGATTATAATTGTCTCGTCTATTTTTTTTATCAAAACAAGAGTTTTCCTTTTGTTATTCCACAAAAAATGAAATTCAATCAACAGTTTTATGCTCTGTAATATTTTTTTTTTTATATTTTGGACCTAACAAAAAGTATAAAAGTCTGTTAGTCCCTATGTCATTCCCGTACCCAAAACATAAAAGGTAGGATTTGAATACCAGAGAGAAATTTTCTGAAACGGTCTGTTTTTTGAAAAGTGGCACTGGACATTGAAGACGATAGAGCAGTGATCCGGCGCCTTCCATCAGTCACACACCAATCGTCCAACAATCGAGGTTAACTTCCAGGTACGTACTTTTTCATTGTTCATTACCGTATTAATTTGCTGTTCAAAAACGATAAAAGTTTTCAATTTCATATTATTATATCTTGGAAGCTGTTGTCAAGTGAAACATAAAGTACAATCAGTTTTGACTGTTAAATCACTGCTTAATAAATTATGTTTCCTTTAAACCAAAAATGTCAACTCCGTTACCCTTAAGCGGTCATTACCGTAACATTTTTTTTTTTAGTAACGATAATTACGTTTTTGGTACGCTACTGACTTTATGGATTAATTTACTGAAAAAGTAAATAAATAATAATAAAAATGATTTTATTCTTATGAAAATCTTTCTTGAAAAAGTTGTATGGTTATTTATTTCTGTGATATGTAAATTAAAATAAAATTTTATATGTTTATTGTGTGTAATCTTGTCCTCCATCCTTAAATTAAGTAAAATGGCTTTTCCTAAAACCTGGACAACAATAAATATGATTTAAAGTCGTTACCGTAGCATAATTATCATTACCATAACGGCAGTTGTTATTACCGTATACATCCAAATTTTCAAAATTTTGAAATTTGAAGCAGGACCAGTTCTAATTCTACCTAAGCATTTTAAGAGCATCAGGAAATCAGCCTTAGTAAATATGAACAGCCTGGAACGTTTTTATTGACCTAAATTTTTGTTGTCAAGTTCCTCAAAGTGACCTGTAATCTTGGAATCAGTCATCTCCATAATAGTGAATTACAGCAAACAGTCATGGCATTAAGATGATACACTAATCTTAACACACAATACATATATGTACATATACTTTGAAGGAAAAAAAAAACATTATATAACGCACAAAGACAAATTTTACGGTACCTAAACTCTCATCTAGTATTAACAAGCAACATCTTAGTACATTATATACTAATATTGAGTTATATAGTGAAATATATCAAATTGTGAAAATCCTGGAGCAGGAAAAGTCATGTAAGAACTGAAATCGCCCAACAGTTGTATACAAATATTATCAGATGGCTATTATCAAATTGTGAATAAAATGTATGCATTGACCGTGTATTTATAATCTTTAAACCAGGTCTAATAAATTAATCTATCTATTTATAAACCTGTCCGACTATTGTGGAATAGTTAATTTCCATAATAATTTACTGTGATAATTTCCTTAGACTAAATCCTATTTAGTCTCTATAATAGCCTGAGCGATATTATCTATATAATACAGACGTGACGATATATCTTATCAAGTTATCAATGGTAGAATCGATCTCAATCCGTCACTAATACAATCCCGATCCGTATTACCTTTTCATATCTATAATCGATTATCTGAGGCCGAAAGGAGTTAAAGAGCAGATAGAGATCGTTCACTAACGGGCCGTTGATCCGCGACCTTCACCGAGACCTCTTTGTCCTTAGAGACGGTTCCTCTTCAGTTCTCACCGCCTACTTCTTTTCTTTTCTCCTCTTCTATCTCCTTCTTCCTCCTACCTCTATGGACCAGGTGAGTAAGCGGCACAATCCTTTAGCGCTGTGACCGTTCCGTCATTAAGAAGGATCCAATCCTGTTTCTTCTCGTCCTTTTAAAAGCTAACAGACCATATCTTATTTTCTTGTTAACTGTAAATAAAAATGAGATACATTGACTACCTTCGCTTTAAAAGGAAATAGATAACCCGATAGTTGTATTTTCACATTACAAGATCAGGTTCCGTGATCAATCGGCTACTAATCCGTTAATGGGGGCTTGGGACATAACTTGTAATACAATTAATGTTGGGATCGAATTACCTAAAGCCCAGGCAGTTGTAACTTGTAAACTAACTAACTTAAATGGAAAGTTCAAACTTAATGGACGAGGACTACCTACAGAGGTTCTGGAACATTGAGTACGAATAAATATCGATAAACAGGTCTCGATTATTCAATAAAGTAGGATTGTTGGGAAAATATCGATATTTAAAAAAAATAATAGATCAATATTTTTTAATGCTAAGTTAAACTATATGCCTCATAAAGTTGTTATTAAATTTTGAAGACCGGAACATGATACACAAATAATCAAATATACAAAACAAATAGTAAGAAAGACAGTTATTATTTATTCAGTTTTATTCTATCTTTCCTTATTTATTTAGTTTCTTCTATGTTAAGAAATCGAGTTATTTCTAGTACTTAATATTAAACAATTTAAAATAATACATGCATTATGCTCTATAAAATTGAAACTATTCATTGGGGGAAGTATGATTTCGAAAAAATTCCGACCGTGCATAACCGTTGTCTAAGAAACTTTAGACAGTATAAACTATCTACCATTTACTGCACTAAAGTTAAGACCGTTATAGTTATACAGGTTTTATTTTTTTAACGCAATGTTATATAGCTTGTATTTTTTAAATATATTTTTCAGTACTCTGTGGTATCCAAAATACATGATGTACGCGCAGATTTTTACTTCGTGTCAGTTATTCAGTAGAAGATTTATATTTATATTAATAGCTATAGGTGAGGATGGCAACCTGTCGTTTTCCAAAGCAGTTTTTTTTTCTAGTTGTCATGGAGGCCAAATAATTAGAATCGAAAATATCGATTTATTTTAAATGTTTTATTTTTCTCAAAATATATATAAATAATCTATAGAGAGGTGGAGCTTAAAAAATAAAGAAATAAAAATCCAGTTAAATACATGTAAATGACCAGATTAAACCGATTATAAAGCCAGCCAGCTTAAAAGCGGAAGGTACTCGGAGAAGACGACAGTATATTGAGCAGAGTACAGTTAGCTGGAGGCAATTCCATTCCGGTTTGGCAGGTGCTGCTGCTTCCAGTCTACTGTCAACGGTTCGGCAAGTTAGCTGCATCTTCACCAACCATCTTACCGAACCGATAGTTCTGGCATCCGGCTTTAAGTGTATTCCGGTAGAAAGTGAATCTCCTCGACCGATGATCTCAAAGATTAATAGTGAATTATCAGACTATAATGAAATGAGGATTATATAGTACAATTGAATATGTATAATTCTTATGACTGTTTATAGTATACAACAGTATTTTGTATAATACGCGTTTTAATTGCCTAGGTACGTGATAGAGTGATCCGGTGGAAAACATTTCGTAACCAATTTATAATTACAATTTATGTATAAACATTATCTCCTAATCTTGAATGCGTCAATATTACATTTAAACTAGTGTGTGATTTGATGTGATTAACTATTTGATAGTTTAACAATTAATGAAAGAGTCCCAGGAACCGAAGGGAAAAACCTATTTCTCAAACTCTATACATATTTCAGCAGTGACTAATCTTGAATCATATTTACACAATATATGGTATTATTGAACAGGTATTTTGATTGAGTAAAGAGGAAGTAAACATTCCGTATTCAATTTATCATAATGATAAGAGCTTTACAATCACAAAACCACGCCAATGAGAGCTTGAATATTCTGATTCTCAAGACCCGAAGGTAAATCTTTAGCTGACTAAGTCACGTATAAAAGGTTTTTAGAATGTCGCTTTCTTTCTTCTAATATTCTGTCGTTAATAATAAATCTAGCTGAACAATCATAAAAATTGGGGGATGTAGAACAGCTGACACAACAATGTACTAAATAGAAGAACAGCTGAGGTCATCTTTACCTTCACAAGTCAAAAAAGCCTCGAATTAATCTTAACAATAAATAAATTAAAACATTTTATTAAAAATAATTTTATTCATTTAAATTTACAACTGTATTATAGCAATACAACAAGTAAATAGAATTATTGGTACATATTAGCAATTATAAAGACAATTAGAGAAACTACCCAGTGGTAGTACTCAAATAACAAGTTCGAGGTCACGAGGCCATCTTCTTTTCAGACTCCTCGGAAGATTATCAGTGACTGAAGAGGTTTTTTCAGTTTTAGTAAAATTTGTCATGAAATGATTGATATCATATTCGGGCAAAATCGGCAACAGATGAAACATTGAGGTCATTATGGATTAATTTGTTCGTAACAAAGTAAGGAGCATTGAGGATTTTATGAAGGATTGAATACGAGAGGAATTCTATGGGTTAGTGGAGCCCCAAAGGTCTACTCCGTCCAAATATCCAGATGGGTCTAATGATTGTCATGTATAAGAGTTTTTGTAATTAATTGGGAACTTAGAGCGTTTGTCTAGTAAATGTTGAAGTAGCCTGAACGGGCGAGCTAAAAATTAATATTTAAATTATAAATTAAAGAAATGAGATGGTATCAATTTTAAGTTCACAAATAAACGAAACGAACCTACGAAACGCAGAATGAAAAGTTATATTTTTCATAGAAAATATTCATTTTGATAAATTCGTCATGATTCTATACTTATTTCGTTCAACTCTTGCAGAACTAAAATACAGTTTACTAGAAGAATGTTACAAATGCGTCTTTAGGATTAGTTTAATGTTTTCCTAATAAACTTAGTGGAGATCTGTCGTTGTAGGTCATTGCACCTTCCACAGAGGTAATAGTAGGCTCCCGAGAGCTCGGGACAGGACAGAATTATTTCTAATGAGTCGGCAAAGAGTTCCTTTCACTTTAGTGAGTTTTGAATGAATTAATAATCGGAGGGATAACTCTCAGGAGGAGACAAAAGAAGTCGATGACGAAGGAAAACGAAACTGAAAACAGAACTATCGTTGTGAGAGGAGAAGGTTACATAACGAAGAAGTGGGTAATGAGTCCTGGATTACACAATCGTTGGGGCTGTGGGAAAGGCGGTGCTTTGTGGTTCCGGAGGTCCATCATCCATCGGGTGATCTCTGGCCTCGGGTCGCAAGGATCGATAGTCTCGCTAGCGATTGAATCGATTTATGGGCTCTCTGATATCGATAGTGGCCGGATCTGATTGGTCACTGGATAAGGGGGAGATTTGATACGTCGAGGGGGTTGGTTCGTCTCGCAAAAAGATAAAACAATTAAAAAATAAAAACACTATTTTGTAGTAAAAGGAATAAAATGATCCGGGTGGAGGTAAAAAAAACAACTCTTATATAGAGAACTGTTTATTGAAAAGCCTACGTTTCGGCCCACATTGCAGGTCTTTTTCAGGGCTAAATATACAAGATACAAATAAATTAAAATATTATTATTATATTATCATGTATATTTAGCCCAGAAGAAGACCTGGGTCGAAACGTCAGCTTTTCAATAAACACTTGTCCATATATACGTTTTTTTTTTACCTCCACCCGAACCATTTTCTTTTTCATATATATACATATATATAGTAGTTAGTTGTTTATTTAACGTCACTTATATATATATATATGGTCAACTTATATTATTCAACATATTTTGTATTACGTGAGTCATTGAAGAGACCAAACCAGTACCAGTTAGGTAAAATACTGGTTAAGTCATTTCGACATACCCTCAATAGAATAATTGAAAGAAAATCAAGCTAAAAGAGAATATTTAAGAACAAGAATTAAATGTGGAAATATGAAAAAGTATAATACAAATTTAACTTTTGCCAATAATAATAATACAATTCCTTGAGAAGGAGCTTGATCTATCTTCAGAGAAGAATTTTGTCCGTTGCAAAGTCAAAAATATGCAAATCATAACCGACTGAGTGAGTTTTTTAAAGTTAGAATTTATATATAACGCATTTTCATTTAGGGACGTATTGCGGTATTCACTTCTATAGATGAAACTCAAAGAATTACAAAAGAACATTGTATAGCAAGTTCAACCGGAGGATTATGTGATGCTAATTTAAAATGCCTGACCTAAAACCACATTGGCACATCCATACGTTTTGGAAGTGTTATTTTTTCTATAGGGCTAAAATGTCGGTTGCTAAGTATAGTTTTTTTTTTTTTTTTTTATAAAAGTTATAAAGATATATATTCAAATAAAACATGGCAAGTAAATAGCGTATTGTGGAATTACTTTAAGTACTACTTATGGTAGGTACCGTTACGTCGAATACACAATGAAGAACAAAAAGAAATAATTAGATAACACCAAAACGTAATAGTAATGACGTTTTTCAGTTCCTCTGTGACAACTTGCGGAGACCTAACATTCCGATATTTAACTCTCGGTCATTCCGAGAGTACACCGGTAATTATTAATAGTTTTATATTTTTTAAAAAATATTGAATTTAACAACTGTATTATTTAATATAACAAGTAAATATTATTAATGTTATATAATGGTCAGTAAGTAAAGAAAGTAGAGAAACTGCAAATAATAAAATAGCCAACTAAAAAGGTCACGAGGCCATCTTCTTTTCAGAAGCCTCGAAGGAGTATCAGGAATTGAAGAGGTTGAAACGGGTGGGTTTGAGTGGGAATAAAGTCCGTCATGAAAGGATTGGTATCGGTTTAAGGCCAAATCAGTAACAAAGGAGGTTATAAGGACATTATGGATGAATTTAATCCAAAAAACTAAGGAGCATTGAGGATTTTAAGAAGGATTTTGTATTTTAAGGATTAACAACTATATTACAATTTATAATTAAAAAGAAATCCGCTACAAACTAGTAGTACGAGGCCATGAAGTTATAAAACAAAGATTTAGCGAGAAATATATCAAAGAACCTTTTAAAATGTTATTTAAAAAGTTAGAAATACGTGGGATCCTAAAGGACTCAGAGATTTAAAAGGAAGATAAATTGGCTAAGAGCCTAACCCGATTAAAGCCTTTAAATTCCTTCAACTTGCCCTTTCAAGGCTCCCTTCAACTGACAGGATAATTATTGTTGTTTTCAATACCAAGTATGTATTTTTTTAATGTCAGCAATATAAAGGCATATAAAAATAAAATAATTACATGCCCTACGAATCTTAAGTAAAGGTTTGAGCGTTTTTAATTGAAAATAATAACTGTGTTTTTGTTTTCGTACTGGATGAATTTTATTTTTTGCCTAGTTAAATTCGGAATAAATAATTACCCACAACCAAAAACAGATACGTCATTTGGTCAAAAATACAATTTTATACAGCTAATATTTAAAATGATTGTACTTACAATTCCAGAGAGCATTTACAGTATCTAAATGCTTTCTAATTAACATTTAATTTAATTTTCATCAGAATTATACATTATATACGAAACATCCAGTTTGCTAAATGCTTTTGTATACAGCAAACCAGAAAAAGAAAATACTTTAAAGAATTTTATTTTCTGCTGGGCTAATTTCGGATTAAACAATCGCCTACACCCAGAAATAGATCTGCTCACCGTTCACTGAACCTCAATTCCATTTCAAACAGCGAATATTTGAAAGGAAGGGAAAACTCCAGAATAATGTCGTTTGAACTGATTTGTATTTAATTTGAATTTCCTATTCATTTAAAGAACTAAAATTATTAAGGAAGAAAATAGTTGGGGGTGCAGTCAAATAAAACACTACTTAATTAATTAAGTAGCCACTAATTTAGTGTTTTATTTGACTGCACCCCCAACTATTTTCTTCCTTACTCTATCTTCCAGTCAACCTATCCCCTCGCTTCTAACTAAAATTATTATTAAATATTTTTATTTTGAAGAGAAAAGATTTGCCCCTGGCCGTTACTCTTAAAAATAAAAATATTTAAAAATTAAAGCAATTATTAAAACATTATAATAAATTATTATTGATATAATTGTAATATTATTTAAAAAGTATTGTTGCTGTCGATATATGTTAATAATATAGAGTTCCGTAGTAATTAAAGCAAGGTTTGACCTATATAATACTAAACGTTTTACCTTGCCTATACTATAGTAAGTGTATATTCTCGGTTCATGGTTTTTGCGGGGTTTTTTTTGTTCCTTTTCTTTAGTGCGGTGAGCGGGTTATCATACTGAGTAGGGGGCTGAGTTCCAGTGCCGAAGGTCCTGGTTTCAAATTCGGCTGTTTAAGATTAATTATTTAATCTCAATTCCAAAAAGTCCCATCAAATTACCTTTACCCTTCGCCGAAAACCCTTGACTTCCTGTCCTACTGTATCCATTAATAGTACTCCACTTATCCCTGTTGAACAGATCCGCTACCTAGGACTCAACTTAGACAAACATCATACTTGGAGCCCTCACACAAGACTGAAAAGACAAGAAACAGCTCGACGCTTCCGACTACTTCAACACATACTAGACAAACGCTCAAAGCTTCAGATCAATTACAAAAGACTTATTTATGTGACTGTTATAAGACCTATATGGACTTACGGAATTGAACTATGGGGCTCCACCAAACCATCAAATTCCTCTCGTATTCAATCCTTGCAATCCGAAATCCTTCGCAAAATCCTAAACGCTCCTTATTTTGTCACAAATAAAACCATCCATAATGACCTGAATGTGCCATATGTTACCGATTTAGCCCATTCCAGATACCTATCATTCCATAATAAACCAAAGGCCCATCAAACCCACTAGTTTCCATCCTTGGCTCCAATTCCATCCCGGACAATCCTCCTAGGCGTCTGAAGAGAAGATGGCCTCGAGACCTTCTATAATAGAAATGTAATTAGAGTGCTGCCAATGGGTAGTGCCTCTACACGTCCTTTCATGCATTTATTTATTCATACAGCACCTGTACTAGATGTATATATTACAGTTGCACAATTCAATAAAATAATTTAAAAAAAAAAAAAATTATTTAATCGATTAACAGCTGGAATGAATCCTGTAGCAACTGGAGATCCTCCTGGGGAACACCCAGCCTCTATAATGTAGGTACTCTACATAGGCAGTTGAACAGTAGAGTCTCTACCGTACTGAACCATAATACCCTTAATGGACTGAACCGGTACAGCTTTTTTTTTCTTATTACTGCATATCTCATAAGAATTTATAACTCTCTTTCGAAACATTTTACTAGTACCGAATATTGGATTCAAGTGCTTGAATGAGTACTGATATTGAAAGGTTATCGTTATTGTGTTTCAATAAATAAAATAGAGCCAAAACTCAAAACGAAACATTAACATTTTTTAGAATGCAAATGGAAAAAACCACAAGCAGAGCCTTATGTTTCAAATCTGGAGTAAAAAGAAACAATTACCAGTCGACTTTTCGCCTGTTCAGGCACTTCCAAGAGTTTTGGGTTGAACGTCTTGGGGTGGAGGTGCGGTCTCGGGTTATGAGCCTATTTGGGCGGTTATTCGTTGGGATGTATTGCACTTCTGCTTTGAGATGGGATTGATCTTACTCTCATTTGTTTCTTGATAATGCCTGAATAGGCGAAACGTAATTGTTTCTTTTTACTCCAGATTTGAAACATAAGACTTTGCTAGTGGTTTTTTCCATTAGCATTCTAATCGTTATTGTATTTCCCTAGAAGTCAATAAGCTGGTGTTATATCAAGGGGACGAAATTGTAAAATTAGACCAGATCTTAACTTAAAGTGATTTCATAGATTTTGTTAATCTCTAGATTGATCATAAGGAGAGAAGTTGATAGAAATAATAAATCAAAGCAATAGTAATTTTAACAAATCCAATGAATACAAAGCTTTTAATTATCACAATCCCGATAGGTAGCACTATTGTGATCCATTGAACTGATAACGCGGCAGTACTACCGGAGCTGTACTAAAAGTATTTCAGAAAATTATTAAGAATATAAATTGCAATATATATTTCCAAATATTTCGTCATAACGAAGGCCGATGGGATTATGGCGGCACCCGCATGTACTATTGACAGTGTATAGGATTACAGAGATCTACAGGTGTTGAGTTTATAACAACAGTAATAATATTGTATTTTATTCATTACAAAATATTTGTACTGATGCACATCTCCAGTGGTATCTTCTCCCTCGAAGCCCCAGTAGGAACAAGATGAGGCGGTAAAACCGGTATTGGAGCCTGGACCCACTACCCTTTTCAGCTAAATGGATCCTATCATTCCGAAAGGCGCTACGGTTAGAGGAGTCGGAATGAGCCGCTACCACGATTTCCAAAGGTCTTGGTTCAGTAAGTAGAAGAAACTGTGGCGTTTTATCTGTTATCTGTCAAAGCCAAATTTTAACTCGGAATCTTCAGGAAGGAAACTCAGCGCTCTACCATTGAGCAACCCCGCTCCCTCAAAGGTTACTACGGTTTATGGAAAATAAATTACTACATCGGAAATAACTGTATTAAATTTATAGTATCGAAAACCGGTGTTCTATAATTAATCAATATAGGCATACTGTATAACCAAGAAATCAAAGCATAGGCGGGAGGATCAAGTCTTAAAACCTTTACAGCCAAATCCGAATCCGGTTTTAAAAAGCGAAAAGTGGTATTAACATTGAACCTTTGGGTTCGCTAAGCTTCTTATTATTATATTGAACATAAAATATAATTTCTATAAAAATATTGTAATAAACCTCGATAAAATACTAACCTACAGAACCACAAGATGCAATCCAGAAGTGTTATGTAACATTTTCTATTTTAATTTTAATTTTTTGCAATATTAACCACTTAAATTTCCTTATATTTTCATAATCCTGTGGTATTTATTACCTAGTTCAAACCACCTACAATTATTTTGCAAGTCTCTTGAAATATTATTCTTAGTTCATTGTTTTTTTTTTTTAACATTTCTATGTTTTAGGACATTTCAAAATGAAGGAAGCAATCTGTACCACTAAAACCAAAGGAATTGGTTGGTCGGTTCAGTATACAGAAAAGGCTATACTTTTTTTCAAGCCAACGGTTCAGCAACAAGGTGATTTGGCTAAGATCTACCGCCAGATTTCCCTCTTATTGAAACAACTATATTATGGAGGCTGAGTGAGCCCCAAGAGCGTGTATAGATCCTAACCCATAATATGCCTATTAACAGATTAAATAATTTATCTGTTAGTAGACTTAGAATCCGGGACAGTTAATTGGGTGGTTTACACACACCACCAACTTCCCACATGTAATATTACAAATTATTAGTAAAAATATCAATTAAGCTGTATTAATGGAAGCTTATAAAGAATACAGCTCTGCCTTAGTGAGGATTGGGTATAACTTCATCATCATCATCATCATCAGACTATTTAGTTAGGGCCTCCTCAATGCACAGACTTACTTTATTTAAGAAAAATACCATAAAAATATAAGTTAAGATAAATAATAATGATTTTATCTAAAACCCGATACATATTTTTTTAGGTTGAACCTAAAGCGTAAATAAACAATGAATGTTTGAGTCGTGATATGTCAAGGGGAATCGATTGATAACCGCTTCAATGATAACAGCGGCTCTGTGATTTAAGTCGTTAGCCAGATCTTATCTCCCTTGTTACGAGGAAATTGTATATGCTTTCATTCATCCATTGCAGTTACGAGATGAAGAATACGATTAGAAACACAAAAGCAATTCTTCCAATAAGATTCAACAATGGATTGAATTGAAATGGCAATAGGCAGCGATGTGCGTTGATGTCATATCGGGGACCCTTGATTAGGCGGCAAGGTTGTCAGTTTCAGAATCCAATAAAAAAAATTAAAATTTAATATCGGTAGATTACAAAGGCAAACATTACTATGTCAATGTTGACAGGCAATCGTAACAATAGTTGACTAAACGTTAATATTAAAAATAATACAGCCCTGGTGAATAAGTGAACAAGTCGAAATTTATCCAGAGAGAGTTAACTCTATCGAGGGAAGCGGGACCTTGCCATTATCTTGGTGTTGGCTTCAATGCCTGACTTATCCCTTTATTTACATCGAAAATAAAACGATCCCCCCGCCCCCCCCCCCCAAGAACAGAAAACACATTTTGAAGAAAATTTGACGTAATCACTTATTAACTGAGCCGTAGATATGTACAATATGGAGGTTATTATGAGGTTATCCATTTTTTCGAAGGTCCAAATAATCTATTATTCATTTTTGAATAAAGGAACGGTCTGATGGATTCGTGATACCATCGATTTAAAATAATAAACTAGAAAAACAAAAATAATAAATTTAATATTAGTAAACATTTAGAAACCAAAATAATAAAAGTTAGTAATCTAGTGTATTTTAATAAATATGGTGTTGTCATATGATAAGACTTCTAAGGTAAAAAAACAACAGAAACTTTGATGAAACTATTAAAGCTGTGAAATCTCAAGTAAATCTTGCCTCTTGCCTCAAGTGGAAACTTCTACAAGCCCTTTGATAGCATAATAACTCAACGCTTTTGTAAAAAATTATTTTCAGTTTAAAATATTTTTATTTAAAAAATATCACAAAAGTATAAAGTCATTTAATTACTTGCTACAAGCTTACAATGCAAGTTTTGTTTGTTTTGTTTTAAGCCACCGTTAATCGGACGAAGCTACAATGGGAGCCCTGAAATTCGTCGATCTTCAACGAGCATCCGACATCTCGCAGACATGGGATCCCCATTTGACGTCCCTTCCGAAGGACGGCTTTATTACCTTTAAAAAATCCTACATATCCTACGGGGGGCTACAAACCCCCGATCTTGGACGTAGTCAGTTGTTAGGCTAACATCTACACCACAGGTGACCCCTGACGAAAGGTTTGTTATGCGCAATCTACGTTAGTGTTTGATGTGCCCTTGGAATCTTTTGGTATAATTTAACGTATAATAAAAACGTATAGTTTTCTTTCCATTATTGTTAATTGCAGGTTCCCAAACCATGATAGATAATGTTTATACTGTGTTTTTTTATACTGTCGAGTAATATTAAATCCTACGTTTGGGAGAGTTAAAAGGAAGACGAGACCCAGACGTGGATTGAACCTTCCAAAAAAGACGCTAGGGTTGTTGAAATAGGAAAAGGACCCGATCTATTGTGGAGGGACGAGATGAGATTGGAAGCGAACCATTGTGCCCAGTGCACGCTTTCTTATTGGCTGAGATTCTTCAAATACCGACCAATGATAATAGAGGAGACAGCCCGTTGTCCCCCAAGGCCATTAGTCTCCTGTCCTCTTTTTTTTCCCTGCTCCGATCCTATCCAATACTTTATTATTGCACTGGTGCAATGGTGCAGTATCTGCACTGCAGAATATCCGGTGAGTACGGTTTAGTTTCCCTACTTGAGTCATTGAACGATTTCCTAATGATAGTTTCGCCCTGTTTAGAAAAAAAAAATTATAGCAATACAGCTTATAAACTATAATTTATAATTATATTTAGCAGATACAGGTAACATCATATTACAAACGATATTATACTGTTTATAAGATATATCATAAATGAAATGTAGCTATGACAGCAAAGGTAATAAAATTTCATCATTGAAAAATGACAATAACAACTTGGTAGAACAAACACAAAACTGAATCTTGGGTAATTTTAATTTTTTAAACATCTGGCGAATATCCGATCTCAAACTATATATATAAATTATTTACAGAAAAAATGGTTATACAGTTATTACTAAAAGTTGAAAGCCTCGGAATGATTTTTTTACCAGAATATAAAACTGGATTTTATTATGACGTTTGAATATTATCATCTATTAAGACGCAAAATATAATAACCTATCTGATTAGTTTCGATCCAATTAATTGTTAAAGGTACCTAATGAAAACGTATCTTGTTCATTCTTTTAGTATGAAAAATGGCCAAGACTTCATTTGCTAACTTATATTCCCAAGAAGGTTTTCCCCGGTATTAGATTTCAAATAGCATCTTCAAATTCTTTTAAATACTGTAGCATATCGAGCCAATTTCCTCCGAACTGATAAAATAAAAATTCATAAAATGCAAGCCAATTTCCTCTCAACTTATGATTATTAATAGAATTGTTTTAAAGAGAAATAAAAAATATATCAGACACTCCTAAATGCCCTTTATCGCCGATGTATATTCTCGTTCAACAACGTGTTTACAATATTTTAAAATTATATTTAATGGATTGGAAATGATTCAGAGCTTGTTTTTTAAGAGCTATTTGTTAAAGCTATTTGTAAAGGTGACATGGTGATAACTCAGGTGTCAAGATTACACCTGTCAATAACACCGCACTATCTACCTCAACTAACAACTAACAACAATTGAACATTTATTACAAATAACATTGAATAAAAGTATATCCAAAAGTGGTCATTTTTTATTAGTCATTAATTTGTCCACGGTGAATTTTGGTTTAACATTGTAGTTATAATTTTATTAATGCCTATAGATGCTTAGTGTAATTTTATTTTAAAGTGTAGATTTATTTTTTTATATAAAGATGTTTTGGGTTTATTTCTTTCCCTATGTATCCTCGACTATACCATGTCCCCTCAGAGCCCTTCTCAGGTGTGCACGAAGTCCAAGAAAGGAGCCGGTGGTAACATTATTTTTAAAAAATGCTAAAATTGGTATAATATTGATCGTGGAATTATTTAAATTTTTGGAAGTAATTTCACGGATTTGGACAGTCGGATAGAAATCACATGGCTAAAATTAGATTTATTTAAGGAAATTACTTTGGGTATAAATTTGTTTGTACATTTAATCGAAAATCTACAAGTGGTGTTGATTTAGTCAGACCTCTAGCAGCTTAAGCTATTTGCTTATACAAGCACAGCAGTACTTCTACAACATAATATTAAGTAATTATATTATATATTTAGTAATTCTTACAAAACTAAACAACGATATCTAAACTATAACTACCCAAAATAATAATAAAATTTAAAACAAATGAATATAATTAAAAAAGAAAAACTTATTTTGAAGGCATTTTATCGCTACATTTCGGGTCTTTGGAATGACGTATTATAGCCGGATTTCCTTCAATTGAGATTTTATACAGGCTGAGTGAGCCCAACAGAGGACGGTCTGTAGATCCGAGGCTGTTAACAGATTGAATAATATATCTGCTACAGCTGGATAATTTTAACCCGGAACCTTAAGCAAAGCAACTCAGACATCTAAGTATGCCCTCCTCTTTTATTTATTTAAAAAAAAAATTAATAATATTAAAATAAAAAGCCGATACTATTTTTGTAACCTACAATTATATTATAACTAATCAATATGATCCATTCACCTTATTATAAATTAAGGCAACCAGTCTCTCTAAATAACGTTACATGCCCTCGAACGGACGTAATGAGAAGTAGATCAAATAGATTTCAAACATTTAAATAATTTATTATTAAAGAAATCCGAATATTATACTAAAAAACGTACCTTTAATTGATGCATTTTTAATGATGACACAAAAAAGTAGATAGATTTGAATAAAGCTGTAAACACATATTTTTGTAAAAGTTAAATCACCTTCCTTCAAACAGAGCTGAGTGAAATATAATTTCTAATAAAGTTGGGATTACCTACCATGCATGTAATTTTTTATAATGGGTAGTATAGCAGCATTCTGATTGGCCGTTGCTATAATGCTATACTATCCATTATACAAAATTACAAACATGATAAGTAAGCACTATTTTATTGGAAATTATATTCTATCGAGCTTTGGTTTTAGACTACCTTTAATGAATCTTTCAGCCATTTAAACTGAAAAAATATCATTATTTATAGTTATTTAATTGAGAAATGTTTACTTAATTAATTAAAAGCTATTAATAAATTAAATATAAGGCATAATTATGACTTTTAAAGACTTAAAGAACATAAAATGCCAATTGATACAGGACTCTAAAAATAGCCGATAGAACTCATCTGCACTAATCGATGTAATTAACAAGACAGCCAGTAATCCCATCATGGACCACTTGTGTACTGACTCAACGCACGAGAGATCTGGCCAGTCCAAAGTGTGGAGTTCTGGACCGTTTCTTCTTAACAATAATGTCTGCTTCTATTAATCAATTCGGGATATTTCACATGACATCATTATATGAATATGTAGGGATCATTCTATGTATATTTTAGCTACAGAAAACATCTCATCTGAACAACACATGACTTTATTGTGCTCCTATTAGGGCTATAAATTGCTTGATTAAATAGTTTTCCAAAGAAATAATAAATGAAACCAAAATACGCGTGTACTACAATGAAATTATTGTTAAAAAAAATGAAAGCCTATAGCACTACAACCCGTGAAGGGTCTGGGGTTCAGTACATGGTAGAGATTGTACTGTTTCATGGACACAGGTTGTGCAGGGAAGTAAATTGGTCCTAGATCAAGCTCAAAGACCATATTATAGAGGCTGGGTGAGCCCCAGAGAATAGATCCCATAGGAGCCATCTCTGGGCGCTAGCAGATAAAATAAAATTCTGCCAGCGAGCGGGGTTTGTACCCAGGGCCTTCGGCACGCCAACTCAGCGATCTACCACTGAGCCAGTCCGCTCCCTATATAAAAAATAATATGTATAGGTACTAAATGTATATATACACAATTACTTAAGACATTTACCAGGATTCCTTTATCAGCTCCGGTTTATCATAGGTATCATATATTTTATAGCCTATTTCCACAAATACAGAACTTTAATTTAAATTAAAAAAAAATCATTTTTTTCTAGAAGATATAATGTTTGATGTACATTGAAATAGGAAAATTTATACAAAATAATACCTAATCTCTATATTATACATACAACAGTTTTTAGTAACCACCGTGTAACATTTTATTTTACATATAAGGTGGGATTATAATAATGTCGTAAAAAATAGAATTAATTTTTTTAATATTTTTATTTGAAAAGAAAAAATATGACCAGAACTGGGACTCGAACCCAGGTCTCCCACGTAACCTTCGTGGTACTTAACCAACTCAGCCATCATGGTTCGCTTCTCGGTCTGAAATATCCTTCCTTTTCACTGATCCTATATCTCCGTTTTTTCACAATTTGCGATGTATACGCGGGGAAGAATGTTCTTTGAACATTACTTTAATTTGGATCATGATGACATACGTCATTGTATATTACTATAATTTATTTCTTTTATTTTTTTGTTATTTGTTATAATTTTTAAATATTTATAACAGGACCGGGTCTCCCACGGAACCCTCGTTTATGAGGTAATATGATAGTCGTAATGACGTATGTCAACAAGATCCAAATTAAAATAATGTTCAAAGAACATTCTTCTCCGTGTATACATAGCAAATTGCGAGATATAGGATCAGTGAAAAGAAAGGATATGTCTGACCGAGAAGCGAACCAGGATGGCTGAGTTGGTTAAGTACCACGATGGTTACGTGGGAGACCCGGGTTCGAGTCCCGATCCTGGTCATATCCTTTCTTTCCAAATAAAAACATTTAAACATTAAAAAAAATAAAAGAAATGAATTATTTTTTTGCTCTACTTTCACTAGAATACGTCAATTACAGAAGAAACCTTTTATTGATTTGAACAATTATACAATTCGAACAAATTGTCATTACTCATATAAAAGTTAATGTCCCAGTTCAAAAATCTTGAAAAATGGGAATTCTGTATATCCAGTCATGCGAGTTTAAGTAATATTCTATAGACATGCGGTATTAAAAATGAAACCTCATTAAAATAAAAAGGTACTTAAGTTAGAACTGTATGGCTCTCGCAGGGACAAAGGATTGCGCTAGATTGTGCCTAGAGGAAAATTGCCTTTTAATTTTAAGGCAGGGTAAAATAATCAACACTAAATGTGATGAAAGAGGGGAATATTAAGTCGTTAAATTAAATATTCGAAATACATTCAAATAAAGTACGAAATATCCAATAAGTAAATCGGTTGAACAGCTTTAATATATTTAAAAATTTTAGTACTAAATAAACCCCAATATAATAATAAAAATAAATACGTCTAATGACACAAAAAGAAGAAATATTTGAATACAATAAAATAAAAAGGACATAGAATGATATCCTTGGAAGAATATTAATGAGGCAAGTTCAAATATTACAGGATACGATAATATTCAGCATATGTTTATCTTTTGGTTAGCTACGAAATATTGTCCTTCGGTATCCCATCTATCGATTCAATCATATAAATCAAGTCGCGATTTCGATATGATGAGTCGATTATCATACAGAAATGACTGGATCGATATTTCCCCTTGGGTGTGAATCACAAACTGTATAAATAAACTGTTTGTTTATTGTGGGTTTGTTTTCATGATAAGATTACTCGAGCGATGTTGCCTTTTAAAATACTAATAATTCATAATTTTTTTTAAACCATACAACCAAGGGGGAAACTCGATTTATTGGTTAGTTAATAAATAGAGAAAATATGTAATGAATCGTTATTCATGCGATATTTAATCACAGCTACATGAAATACTACTTACTAGCGGATTATCGGGAATTAAAATAAATAAAGATATTTATAGATAATATCCCCAATAAATAAATGAAAAAACCTAAACAATAACAAAAAATTAGAAAAAGATTCCTCTTCTTCAGTGGAATACAGAAAACATAATAAAGAGATTCTTATTACACACACAAACACCTTTAATTACAACATGATTAAACAATCTAAATTAGTATTCTTTATAAACATGAATAATAGAGTAAAATATATCGTCATAAATTTGTAAGTACAAAGTTTGTATTTTTATTGTATGTTTCAACTGTGCCAAATTATACCGAACATTCTTGATTTTGATTTTAGATTAATGTGTAATTTTATATAAATCCAACTTTATATTTATCGTATGAACCTCAAGAATCAGAAAAAACATATATTGGGAAGTACTTTTTCTCGAAGTTGAGACACAATTAAATATTTATACATATAATTTTGGGTGTATTCTGTAGGAAATATTAATCTGTAAGTTGATAATATTTGATGCGGTATATGAAGGTTTTAATTCCATTTGATTCAGGGAAACTTTCTATTTTATTTTGTTAGATAAATATTATTAAGCTCGCGTCTTTTGTCCAGAAATGTAAAAATCAGAATTTATAAAAATTATTGTTCCATCTCTTCTCTATGAATGTGAAACTTGGCCACTAACGCTGAAGGATGAACAACGTCTTCAGGTATTCGAAAATGAGATGTTATGTAGAATATTTGGTCCAAGGATGAGACCACTGGGGAATATAGGAGATTACATAACGCGGAATTGCGAAGCATGCTTGGCTTAGTAACAAACCAATTCCCAAGATGTTAATAGGCGCTGTGACGACTGGGAAGCATCTGAGGGGTAGACCGAGGCGTAGGTGGGAGGATTGCGTTAGGAATGATCTCGCTGGTTTGGGTTTGGGTTGTGCTCCGTGGCAGAGGTTTCTAAACATAGATCGGTGGTATCGGCATCGAGCCTTTGGGTTCTTCAAGCCTTTAATTTATTCAGATAAATATACACGGATGTGATAAGCAAGGCTACTAGACCGAATTGGTAAAAACAGACAGAAAAGTGCCTGAAAGAGCTAGGATCACCAAACTTACACGACCGAAATAAAATTCAATCACACACGGGGTTTCGAGGAAGAAGAGAGAAAGACTACCCAATATACACGGCCGGTGCAACGGAAACAAACTCACTCGTTGCGCACGAAGGGATACTGGGCCAAAAGGAAGGCGAGAAAGTGTTCATTTCACGTGGTCCTAAGTGACCCAGGTAATGATAACAACACGGATATGTTCGAAGCCTATATCATATATTTTCTCTTGTGTTACTTTAATATAAAAACGAATAAAAAAAACATTTATAAATACACTGGGGGAAAAAGAGAATTAATTAAACGAAAAGTAACTGTTTCAGGAGCGAACGGATCTGGGCTGTGAAAAGTGGAACTGGTTCCGTTGAGCGTGACCACTGGGCCGAGCTGCAGAGAGTCGTCGACAGTAGCGCTAGTGTTCTGTTATGTAATTATTTGTTTACGTTTTTATTATTAATTATTTTTGTAGCTAATTATATCAAAATCAAATAACTTCACATAAAAGTAAAACTATTTGGCATATTTCAATAATATTGCTCATATTATGATATGGTATTTTAGGATTATAAGCCGCAGAGTGCTAGCGTTATCTTGCTAAATATTGTAATAACCTTGCTTAGTAAAATTCATAACTATACATGTGTATATAAATTTAAAACTTGGAAAGAGAGAAAAAAAAATACTGTAATATCTGTAATTACTGACGTCACTTTTAATTTCACTAATCTTTTGTAAGAAACCATCGAGTGAGGTGTAATAAAGCCTTACTGAATGTTTCTGCTTGTATTAATATTGTAATATACCTTATTTAATTACACTATAACGGACTAATAACCCCTTTAAGGTAATGCTATTTTCGAGTTAGTTTAACATATTTATTTTCAATCAACAACACATAAATTGTTTTTAAAATATAGCGTTTAGCTATCAAATATTTGCGATAATTATCCAAAACTTAATAAGATAATGCTGTTAAATGTTTACTTAAGCACTATAGTTCTTATCATATAATACAAAATAATAATTAATTAAATTTAAAAGTCCAAATCCACATAATTTGGCTATATCATATCTTATTTCAAAACATTTGACTACAAAATATTAGCTCATTGGAAAAAATACATGAATTGGATATAATATAAATAGTATATATTTTGAAACATGTATTTTTTACATCTATTAAACCTTTATTCTATACCACATTTTCAGGTCTAATATTTTGAAATATTAAATACAGATAAAACATGATACATAATAATTTAATATAATGGTAAATACCATTTAGTATAATCATTTTATGAATTTGAATATATTTATTAGATAAACCTGTTATAATCTTTAATATGTATTACCAAAAAAAAATCTATGATGCGACTTAAGCTAACTCGCGTAATATTATTACAATATTACTAATAGATGGCTACTGGAGAAAGTTTATTATCTAAAAGCTAAAAGCTCCTCAACTAAAATTTCTCTACAATTATCTAATTCATTCGTCAGGAACTTGCGAGTCAAGTTGCGGCACGTTTCTCATTAGTACAGCGAAAGTAATCTCCGATATGTTTATGCACGGTCAATATGCATACGTACACATACACTTAATGTTATGATAACTCGAGAGTTTAGGCTGAAACGTCGGTTCCAATAATAAAAATATTGATTACATTCTGGTTATCTATTTCACAATGTAGTCACAGTTGACCAATCGGATATAGGTACTTTTTTAATCATCAGAACTCACAATTTAATATATTTTAAAATCGTGAAGATTGGATTTGTTACTATTTTGTAACAAACTTAGTTCAACAAACCAGATTGTATACTTATTTCAGAATAAATCCGATGCTTAGTATTGCACATTGAAAAACGTTTAATAGGGACCCTTAAACAATACTGAAAAGACAAGAAACAGCTCGCCGTTTCAGGCTACTTCAACACTTACCACACAAACGCTGGAAGCTCCCAAATTATTACTTACAAATTTCTCCTTACAATCCAAAATTCTTCGTAAAATCCTAAATGGTCCATACTTTGCTACGAATAAAGTAATCCATATTGATCTTGGTGTCTCGTTTGTTGCTGATTTCGCCCGAACCCGATATCAATTCTTTCATTACAATCTGTATTCCCACTCAAACCCACTAGTTTCAAACCTAGCAACCTCTTAATTTCCCGATAATCTGCCAAAGCGTCTGAAAAGAAGATGGCTTCGTAAACACTTAATTTGAATTTGTTATTTGACTACTACCACTGCGTATTTTCTCTAGTTGCCACAGAAGTTTTGTAATAATATAGTTGTAAATTTCAATTTATAAGCTGAAACATATTTATTCATGCTTAGCAGTAGTAAAAAAAAAACAATGGAACATTGTAAAAAAAAATAAATTAATTTTATACCAACAGAATGAGTATAATAAAGTTGCACCATTTTGCAACTTACTGAACCACGGTGTCAATTCGAAACAACATAAGACTAGGTTATTATGAATATGCTCTGCATTTAACATGCTGAATAATATTATATTATAATTATACGACACTGCTATAATTCCCCCTCCTGTACCTTATTAACTCTTTGGGAAGTTTACTTTTCAATCTTCTCCCGTTATTAGAATTGATGGTCGTCCCAAAGATCTTGCACCCACACCAGACTGAGCAAGGAACGAGGGAGACAAGATAATAGCAGAGGACCAAATACGTAACCATGCATTACACCAGTTCCTATCATGGTTCTTTATTCGATAACCTGTTTTACACAAATACTATGTCTCCGCCCACTAGTTGCTCCAGCTCAATTTTCTAATCTAATAAAGACATAAGTCAACTCAAGAAAATAAATGCAAGGAAAGCTGTGAGCTTATAATTCTGTGAGCACTAGGGTTGGGCGATAGTCGATAGCACTATCGATAGGCCGATACTATCGGCTGAAAACTATCGGTAGCTATCGATAGTTTTTCGATATCTGCTCCTGTTTTTCCAAAACTATTCAATAAAGAATTTCAACTAATTTAATTAAATTCAATTACCTACCAACTATTTGAAATTTCCAGGCTTATAAATTATAATATTATATCATAAAGATGATAAAAAAAACTAATTTATTTGAATTTTAAAAAAGTATTAACAATTTATATGTTTACAATAACAATGAACAAATCAATTCTTCAGAAAAGAAAAATAACAAAATAGTTAATTTCAAAAGTCAAGCGTACTCCTTAAACCACATATTTCCCGAAAGAAAAACTAGCATTTCTAGTTGAACATTTAAGAATTTTAGAAAAAGATCCCTAATTAAAGAGGAAGTTAAGGTTATGAAAACCTAGAAGAGCCAATGCTCAATACCGTGAATTTGCTTTGTTTGCACAAGTGTGAGACTACGTGTACTTACCAACATAATGTAATTAGTAATTTCGGAGAATTAAATAATGACACGTTCGGTGCGGCATCAAAGTTATATAGAAGAGAACCCTTGAGCTCTAGGAATTCCGAGTTCAATTTCAAAAGAACCCGACACTGGACAGAGACAGATCAGCATAATTCCTCGAGTTTGGAATTTTGAGGGTAATCTAATCCATAGAAAGCCGACACTATCGATAGTCGGCGCTCGATAGTGACCATCGATAGGCATGACGTTTCGATATATCGTTAGTAACTATCTACTATCGGCCAACACTACCCGACACGATGTTATATGATAAATAATTGCTTGCTATTTAGACAACTATAAAACTAAACACAGAAACGTTAATGCATGGAGGTAAGAAAATGGGGGTGGAAGAAAATTCGGATAAGATTAACTTCAAGGTTAGTTTCAGAAAAGGGAGAAGTTTTGGTGATATTGCTGTAGGAGGAAATAAGTTCGAACAAGTCGAAGTACTTAAGGTCTATGATAACTAGAAACAAATATTAAAGAAAGGAAATTCTTGTTATTATTCGGATTCGACATTACTAGCTCGCGTCATTTATCCCGAAATATAAAAATCAGAATTTATAAAACCATCATCCTACAAAAAGTTCTTTACGGATGCGAAACGTGTCCGCTGAAAGATGAACGTGTCAAGGTATTCGAAAATAAGGTGTAGAATATTCAGTCAAAAAAAGTATGAGACTACAGGAGAACTTAGGAGATTACACAACACAGAATTAAGAAGCATGCATCCGTTTAATATTAATGAAGTAATTGCGTCACAAAGATTAAGATGGGCTTGTAAAGTTACTGGGCTTAGTAACGAGCGTAGTCCTAAAAAGTTAATAAGCGCTGTGCCTACTGGGAAGCGTCTGATGGGTTGACCGAGGCGTAGTTGGGAGGATTGCGTTAAGTGTGATCTGGTGGATTGGTTCTTGGCAGTGGAGTCTGTAAGCAGAGATTGGTGGTTTCGGCATCGAGCCTTCGGGTTTGCTAAGCATTATTATTATTTTATTTTGTATTTCTCGGCTTGTACCGGATAAATACACCAACCCGGACCAAGGTCAAGGGTATGGTTCATTTAAAAATTTTCTAGCGATGCTGGCAGTTCCCAGCATAACCGCTTTCTGTACTTCTTCCAGTCCCCTAATTATTTCCAACGTCTTCATTGATGTAATCGTTTCCTGAGGAATTAAACCATTGCTGGATACAATGATTGGGAGTACAACTTGGATGATGATGGGCCTTTATTATTTTTTTGTCTAAGAGTAGTATGTCCGGTCTGTTGTGGGGTATATTATGGCCAGTGAACATAGTTTGATCCCAATATAGTTTAATGTCATTTTTTTCTAATATTGCCTGCAGCTGGTATTTGTAAAATGGGTGATGACTGTTTATTAAATTATATTTTTGAGCGAGTGCCTGGTGTACGATCTTTGCAGCATTATTGTGCCTAGTTAGATATTCTTTACCTGCTAATGTTTGGCAGCCAGAGGTGACATGTTGAATCGATTCGTACGTTGCTTTTTTTACTTTTAATATTGTTATTCAGAACATCATTGAGAAAGTTAGGTCCAAAGATCTACATCGAAACGCATCTAATAAAAACACACAAGCGTGAACAACTGCGAACACGAAAGCGTGAATAAAACGAACGAAGTGGTATAATGAAACGGATAGCGCTTCATGGGAGAAGATTATATTGATTTCATCTTACTTCCGGCCTAGGGAGTTATTTATGCGATTTCACATTGCACCAGGCACTGGGCAAGTTAGCTCACCACTAATACCAAGGAAATCGATGGACAGCGATGTGCATATTTGATTTTAGCGAAGGATTATGTCTTTAAGGAAGTAAGATTTAGAAATTAATATTGGTAAATCACACACACAAATATTGGTTTCTGTTCCGCAGATTGCTGCTTCGAGTTTAAGCTGTTAATTCGTTTCACTTTTATTTTATTTTTTTTTAAATATCGCGAGAGATTATTTCCATTGACGAATTTAAGACCTACAGGATAGATTTACAATGCCAATGCATGCTCTCAACAATTTCAGGAATCATTTACACTCTCTCAGGATTTATTTGAATTAATTATATAGACAGATTTTTTCCCATAAACATAGTACTATAAATAATTTTTTATCATTTCATGATAACAAAACATAAATATAATATATCTTCAATTATCCCTAAATAACTGCCCAAACAACATTACTAAAATTAAGTCATTATTATTAGCAAATAACAGTAAATAGCATGATTGCGGACAAAATAAAATATATTTATAAGGAATTTAGGCGACCACATAAATCGATAATATATCTACAGTCCCGGTGAATAAGTGGTTAAGTCGAATATTGTCCAGAGAGAGTTAACTGCTTTCAGATAACCGGAATCGTATCATTCTCGTAGTTTTTGGCTTGAAATGGAGTTGTAATATAAGCAATAACTCCTTTTCAAGCCAATGCCTTACTTAACAACCCCTCATCACTATGAAAATAACTCGATTCCGCTTACTTAAGTACAAGGAACTCATTTTGGAGAGAAATAGACTCTGAATATGTGTTCATATTCTTTTTCTATTTTCTACATGTTTTTATGCATTTTATCTAACCCTAGAATACTATGTATTTTTAAATTTAGGCTTGAAGAACATCTATAGTGAGCACCAAAACGTAAGTATACATAATAAAGTTGGATATTATTTCAACTTCTTGAATATTTTCCTTCTCATTTACATAATTTCAGATTCTCACTCTTCACTTTCGGTCCGCGATCAGACCACTCCGTTGCTCGAATTTGACCAAAAATTGGGGGAAGAAAAGTAGTTCGTGATCTACCAGAGGGATTTCCAAAAGAAAGTCGAAGAAGGGAGTTGGTCACGGAACTTCCAGAAGATTCGCTAACTTTTGTTCTCAATGTCGGCGCGTCGGAGATCTCTGGATAAAGTACAATCGTTAAAAAAAAATCGATCGAAAATGAAATCGAATATTTCTTATATCGGCATGAAAGCATTTAGCAGCTCTACTAATATACTTTTTAATGTTGAAGTTCTAGTGAACTGTAGATCAAACGAAAAATGGTTCCTGGTAAGGTATTTCGAAATAGTATTTGGTTTACCAATACATATTAACATATTTTAAGATAATATTAATTGATAAAACTATTGATAAATATCATATCGAGAATTTTTGAATAATTGAAAATTATTTGAAGAATGGCGAAATATGGATCGATATATTCTTAAATTACATTTTTTCTTTTCTTATATGTTTTAACTTTTAAAACCGTGGATAGGGTTTGAATTAAATTGAATAAAAAAGACAGAAGTTCTAAAGACATGAAGAAATGAACTGAATTTTTGAACTCATTCCTGGCTGACAAAATATTTTAATTTGAATAAACAAATGCAAAATATGGAAAAATTATTGAATTGGAAGTAAAAGCAGCTAAAAACTAATAATTCCTAAAATCGATAAATGATTAACATATACCAGAGAAGAGCAAACTGTAAGAAGCCGCTAATTATGTAGAATGGGTAGTACAGCCATCTTGTGATTGGTCGCTGCGATCCTCACATACTACTCATTCTGCAAAATTACTTATTTTTTTAAGGAATTGCAATTTTAAAGCCAGAAGCCGTTAAAAAATACTTAAGTATCATTATATATATTATGACATATAGATGAAATTATAATATTTTTATTTCTTTTAATTACACACGTCGCTATAGGTACCTTAAAAGCATATAAATAATAAATGTATATTTTAAGATAGGGTTAATTGATATATCCACAATAAAAACAGATCGATTGTTTTTCAATTACAGTTAAAATATATTTTAGTTATTACTTTTACACCTTGAAAAGGATTCACATTAAATTTAATATAAAAGCAGAAGTCGATTAAACTTCAGGAACCAGAAGAAATGAAACTGAATCATTCATTCAGAGCTAGATTATAAAACATTTCATTTAGTATACAATAATTTAAAAAAAAAATCGATACAATAAAGAATGTGAAAAAATCACATATTTTATAAGGAATCGTAACTTTAAATATAGAACCCGTAAAAAAAATACCTATGTATCATTAAATATAATGTATGGTTTATCGGTGTAATTGTAATATTTCTATTTTTAAAAACATGTCGGTGCACCTTAAAAGCATATAAAACATAAATATATATTATAAGAAAGGGTTAATTGATATATACATTAGTAAATACTGTATCGATTGTTTTTCAATTATAGTGAAATCTCGATATATTCAAATTATGTTTTTTTTAACTTTTAAAGCTTGAAAAGGAAATACATCAAAGTGAACATAAAAGCCAGAAGTTGATTTAAACTTAAAGAAATGAAAACGAATTATTAATTCATTCTTGGGTGACAAAACATTTCATTTAGAACATAAATTTAGAAAAAATATATATATAGAATACTGTATGAGGAACACGATCAGCCACGAACTAAAAACAATGCCTAAAACCGTTAACTGATTTACATGAACCAGGGATGAGCAAAATGTAATATCGAATAAAGATGGGATTAGTTACCAAGTACGCAATTTTTTAGAACGGGTAGTATAGCCATCTTGTGATTGGTTGTTGCTATACTGCCATACTACCCATTCTAAAAAATCACTTATTGTTAAGGAATTGTAATTTCAAAGGCAGAACCCGTACAAAAAAATACCTAAGTATCATTATATATATTATTATATATAGGTGAAATTATATTTTTATTTTTAAAAATACATCGCAATACCTTAAAACATATAAATATAATATATAAATAATAAATATATATTTTAAGATAGGGTTAATTGATATATCTATGGAGCGGAGTTACTCATTGGTAGAGCACTGAGTTGCCATGCCGAAAATCCTGGTTCCAATCCCGCTATTGCCAAGACTTTTATTTAGTCTGTGACTAGTCGGAGATGGATGTAAGGGATCTAGGACCCTCCTGGGGCTCACCCAGCCTCCATAAGTGGGTACCCAAAATAATGAGAAAAAAACTGGTGGTTGAGCGTGATCTAGGACAAATCACCTCTCTGCCCAACCGTTGTCCATGAAATAGTACAGTCCCTACCATGTGCTGAACCCCAGAAACGTTCACGGGTTGTAAGGGTTCAGTTTTAATTGATAAATCCATCAATAAATACCGTATCGATTGTTTTTGAACTATGGTGAAATCTCGATGTACTCAAAATATGGTTGTTTTTTTTTACTTTTAAAGCTTGAAAATGATTTACATCAAATTGAATATAAAATCCAGAAGTTGATTTAAACTTGAAGAAATGAAACTGAATCATTCATTCACTGATAATTGGCAAAACATTTCATTTAGAACAATAGTGAATGTGGATCACGTGGAGCCACAACTACAAAAAATGGTTAAAAGTGATTTACATAAACCAGAGAAGGACAAAAGGTAATTTATAATAAAATTGGGATTACTTCGCATGTCGGTAATTATGTAGAACGGGCAGCATTCTGATTGGTCGTTGTTATAATGCTATACTAACCATTCTACAAAATACATACATTTTAAGGAATTGAATTTTATTGGTAGTATTCGCTGGAAATATATCTATCTCAAATTATAATATTTCTATATTTAAAAAATAACATATTCATTAACCTTACCTTATTACCTTAAAACATATAAATGTACGGAATAATTTAAAAAATATACGACACATCGATATTTTTTCGAAACTCCTAATCCCGAATTAGGCTAGAAATAAAACCCACTGTAAGGTAATACAGAATTTTAATATTTGCAATGTTGAAAACAGCTAAAAATAATCATAAAAAGCATAGCTTTGTTGAAAAAATACTTACATACGAGTTTACATCGCAAATTCGTAGATATCATTTTTCTTACTGTCTTTTTTTGTTTTGTTTTTTGAGACAATAGAACAACTGCCGACTCTAAAAAAACAACTGGCGATTGCCAACAGGTTTGAGCTGCAATGTTAGAATAATATTAGTAAAAAATACTATACGAATGCCCCCATTTATTTTTCCTTTCAAATGGTTACTTTGAAAGGACCGTTTATTAATTGGCACATGCCATACTTGAGTACGTAGGGGAGGTACGGTGCCAAGAACTGAGTACTATTGTACAATAAACAACATGAACCCAGCCATATTATTCCTTTCGTCATACAGATCAAAATCAACCAATAAACATTAATAAGTTAGATTTTTCAAAAGAAATTTCGTTTAAGTTTATTTTTTTATTTTTACTAAAGAAATTTTATTCCATCAATAATTTATAATTTTACTTTAAAAAGTCATAGCTTTTTCAACGATCCGAGCAACATTTATTCGGATTTTTTTTTCTCATATTACCACCATTTTTTAAATGTCTTTTTATCACCTTTTCATGATACATAAATAAATATTTTTTTGTTGTAAAACTATTATTTACTAACAAAAATATGTACATTACGTATTTGCTTAAAACGGTTAGCGCTTATTGCTAAAAAATGTGATGGTTTGCGGTTTATTGGTAAACCTATCCTCTCCCGTTATCCCAAATCCCAACAACAGTTGTCGTGGGAAGCTTTTGTTGATTTTACAATAAACTTTGTTGAGGTTTATATATACCCTTACATAAATCATGGCAATATATTGCACATAACAAAAATATATATAATAGAAATGTATACAAATAAAATAATTGAAGAGTGACATAACCGGTGATTGCTAAGACCAGCAGCATCTACAAGTTCAGTTATTGAAAACTTAAAATGCGGAAACTATTAAGGTTTGAATCAAGTTAGCAATGAACTGAAAATATAAAAAGTAATCAATTCGGCAATAAATCGACAGGGAATTGTAACTGTTTCCAGGCTAAATGTCTATAACCCCCACCCGACCTCTGCCAAAGAAAAATTGAATATTTCGAATAACAATAATAACAACAAAAGACAGCAAACAAGAAAACTCGTTACTGATACTTCAAAATCACTTTTCAAAAACTTTCGTCCATGGATCAACGCCCTATAGGTGTAAAAGTATCTATTTGGTTTATGTTTATTTACAATCTTCAACTGAAAATTGGGAAATTTCAGAGGTGAAATTTTAATTCGTCAGAAAACATTATAAGAATTATTTTTATGTAAGTTATAGAAGCAGTGGACCTATTCATCATAATCCTTATTTTATGACAATCGGGTATGTTATAGAGTAAAATAATTCCAGGTCCACCCTACAACCAATTGTAAGCCCTGAAGAAGGCCTGCAATGTGGGCTGAAACGTTGGCTTTATAATATTATTCAAGACAATTTTTTCTGACCTCCGTCCGAAACATTTTCTTCCTTGTGAAATAATTCCGTTCGGTTATATTTTATTACAGTAAGGATTTGCGTCAATATTTAATATAATACTTGCTACCATTTATGACATTGAAACTATGAAAAATTACAACTTACTATAACAGTTTTTTTTCCTAAAAATAATATTGAATATATTTTGCGAGGGAAAATGTGAATACAGAAACAAATAGAATACAATATGGCATCCTGGAGCGCATGCGTCGAGTAAATATTATTGAAAGAACACCACCGCGAACCTCGCTTTTAATAAACAGTCGTGCAAATCTGTTAGGGTTTAAATAACAACAGTTAGCGCTAAACAGAAAGGTAAATGGCCGAAACATAAGTGTGATGATAGCGATAAGGAAGATACTGCACTAAATCAGGATTGTAAAGCAACCGGTCCTCAAAAGATGTTTAGTTTTTTTTACTTAAAAAAAAAAGGAAAATTTTAAAGGAAATGTTATCTTAAAATTACTTAATACAAGCGGCTTTAAGTGAGTCAAACATACCTTAATAATATCAACTCTTTCATTACAGTTCTCTTGCATAATCTGTTATGGAATATCGGACTTATGCAATGTAATAATTCTAATATTTTTTTAAGTTTCCGTTAAAAAAGGTATATTTTTTGGATTGATATGTGTTTAATAAAAATCAATTTAGTTATTTTGTTTTAAATTAATGAATCGCTTTCATTAAAATAATCCTAAAGTCAGCTATTCTTTTCGTGGCGAGTCAGGTGTTCTACATCCACCATTTTCCAATTTACTATCACTATCGCGATAGTAACTATCACATGTGGGTATCTAGGAAACTAACAGCGTAGATCTTTCATTAGAAAAGCCTTTAAAATATGCTAATGTGACATCACAGATATAAATGAACGAATGATCTTAATTTTGCAAACTTACTTACAAAAAATGCAAATAAATAAATAAAAATATTATCAATTACATAAAAAAACTGCACTTCTACAACCCGTGAAGTGAACAGATCATGTGTTCGGTAGATGGGAAATACTTTACTGTTTCTAGGACAAAGGTTGGGCAGGTTGGTGATTTGTCCGAAATCATAGTCAACACCTTGTTATGCCCCACTTAAGGTTATCTGCATTACATTGCCTGGGTGAGACCCAGGAGGATCTGTAGCTCCCATAGGGTACATCAAATAATTTATCTGCCACAGCCGGATTTGAACCCGCAACCTTCTGAGTAGCAACTCAGGATTCTACGCACTGAGTTACCCCCTCCCCTTCCATACACATATAAATATTCAAAAAATAGATTTAGTTGTTTCGTTGTTTAATCTGAAAATGGAATTAAAAGGCCAGGTAACCCAGATTAATTGTTCAGAAAGATTTAAGCAGTATTATAAGAGAAAGAAAGAATTTAGAAAAAATTAAGTAAATAAAAGAAAAAAAATTATATAAAATTTTAGAAAAATTATTTTTCGAAATTATTTGGCTGGCTTCAAAATAAACAATTATGAAGTTGTAGTTCTATCAACTGTTTTACATGGGTAGGAAAGATGACCGCAATATTTAAAGGTATTGGGAAACAAGGCATTGCGTAGAACTTTGATCCTGCAAAAGGACGAGTTCCCTGATGTATATAATTGCAGAGCGTATATTTGGTTAATGCAAGTGATGGCGTCACTTACAGACTGAAATGGACTTGTAAATTTGTTGGGCTTAGCAGCGAGCTGTGTGCGACTATTAATCAATCAAGGAGTCGACCGAGGCGTAGGTGGGAGGCTTGCTATAAGAAAGATCTAGCGGATTTAGATTTCGATAGTAGAGTAATTGAGTCTGTAGACGGAAATTTCTAAGTAGATTGTTGGTATCGGCATCGAGCCTTCGGGGTCACTAAACCTTACTGTTATTAATTTAAATTATTCTAATATACCACGGTATTGAAGATTATTCAAGTTTTGCTGAGAAAACTAAACATAGACCGATTCAAATCCACTCGATGCTCCACCGACAGCCCGGTGAAGACGAACAAGTGAACGATGCGGAAATATTTGCTCACTTAATCGATGAGAGAGATAAATGATGAGTGCATTAATTCGTTCGACCGGAAAGTGTCGGTTCCTTTGGACCGTGGTGAGAAGATTGGCTATCTTACATGGCTATCAATGTGGCCTTTATCGATTCATAAGGACATCGAAAACAGCTCAATCGATCTTCTTGTAAGGAGCTGAAGTCATCTTGGCATAAGAAGTCTTTCTGCGGGCTTTGCAGATGATTACGTATGCATTTTTTTTTTTCGTGATTTGTGTGAAAAGATTAAAGAAAAATGATGATTTGCAAGAACCATTTGCATTAACATCAGAGCATATTTTTATTTCGTTTTATTTTCAAGATACTTATCTGCGCTCTTCTGCGTTCAAGATACTTCAGAAACAAGACAACGAGGTAATTTCGTCTCTTCAAAGCAACTAAATAGTAGGGAATTAATATTACAATATTTAGCTTTAGTGTTATAGTTTTGTGTATACTCTGATTTCATCTATTTTTACATATTACATTAATGTTATTTTTTAAATATTGTTTTATTTTTGATTCGACAGTTTTATTAGTTTTTTTACATTATTTCATCTTTTATTATATTATTTAGGTATTGTATGAAAGGAGTGGAGAGGTTCAGTGGTAGGGCGCTAAGTTGCGGTGGCGAAGGTCCTGGGTTTTAATCTCGCTCACTGACAGACTTTTAAAAAGCCTGTCAGCGGCCGGAGACTGATCTAGGACTCGCCCAGCCTCTATAAAGTGGGTATCCAAAAAAAGGGGGATCTGACGGTTGAACGTGATCTGAGACAGATAACCTCCCCGGACCAGTCCTAAAAAACAGTATAGTCTCTACCATGTACTACACCCAAGACCCTCCATGGGTTATAGTGGTGCAGGTTTTATATGCATATTTATATAATTAATCATTAATTATCTTTCTCAGATGAAAAGGCAAGTTCTTTAATATTAATTCTAGTGTATCTATGATTTAATTTGAGCACTGAAGATTACATATAAGGTCGTGTCAAAACGTTGGCTGTCAGATAATTGTTTTTACATGAATGTAGCTATGTATAAATTATTACATACGACAATCACTTAAGTATATGTTTCGTCTCAATTCTGCTCATGTCAATTATCAAATTCTTTCACATATTCACTTTTGGTATGTGTTCATATGTTTTTCTTCAAAATACTTAAAGAGACCAAAGAGGCTGTTCGGTATTTAAGATCTATTATACTATTTCAATAAAAATACAAGACCTAACTTAATTAAAGATCGATGATAAAGAGGAAAATGGTTGACTGGAAGATGGTAATGAAGGATAAAATTTGTCTGGGGGTGGAGTCATCAATAACACTAAATAAGGTTAATTTATTGATTATAACTGCCCACGTTTCGGGCTACAATGTAGGCCATCTTCAGGTCTGAGAAGGAAAAACAGAAAAATATATATATTATAGATTTTAATATAATAATAAGTCAACCTTATCTAGTGCTATTAATGACTGGACCCCAAGACCATTTGTATCCTTCATTAATTAAAGATCGTTTTGTTTTATATAAAATAGAGAGTTTGATCAAAATTACTGGATCTGTTTTTGAGATAATTCTAAAACGTATAAAATCTGCGAAGAGTCGCTAAGTAACACCCAGTAAGTTGATATCAGGGACGTAATAATCTAATTTCGCTAGCTTATTTTTTAAGATTAATTAAAGTAATTTATAACCTCTCGTTTTTGATCTGGAGTTATTGCGTTTACAGATAATTTTACGATTCTCGGTTGTTTGGACTCAAGTAAACTTAAAACGTGTAAATTCGATCACAACACATTTCTTTTACATTAAATTTTATAAATTGTTAACAGAAAGTGAGAAATCTTAATTAAATAAATTTAATCATTTGTTTATATGTCAGAGTATTTTCCTCTTATATAAGCATATTAACAGAATGAAATGAATATATATATTTTTTTTTAATTTCCTGCATCATGTTTGATATAAGAAAACACAAGCTGGTATCCGAGCGAAAACTATGATTTCTCAACATTATCAACATTATCAACAGTATGTCAAGACATATCTAACTTTCTCTCTTAGGTGACTTTTGTGGTAAATGTCAATAACGTTTAAAATTTCTCCGAGTCCTGGAATCGGAACGGCTGGAGATGAGCGAATTAATAGTTCCATTCTCTCCAATGCATTCTTTACTAAGAGTATACTCTCGAACTATGATCATATTACATTAACATAACACAGATAAGTGAAAGTATCCAATAAGATTACATTACTAACTAATTAGTCAATTAGAACATGAAAGTCGTAATGAGTGATTAAATGGCTTACGCATCATCAAGGGGTTTGGAGAGAAGCGAAATTTTTTAAGGGACAACACCAGAGAGTCCGCTTCGGGCATTGAGTGTATAAATACAAAATTACCGATCAAATAGTATATTATTACAATATAAATAAATAATTATACGAGTATAATAATTTATACTTTGACTGGAACGATGAGTTGCGGTGCCTAAGGTCCTGGGTACAAATCCCGCTGCTGGAAGATTATCATTTCATCTGATAGCAGGTGGAGGTGGGTCCATGATAGCTAGGACCTTCTTGGGGCTCACCCAACTTCTATAAAGTTGGTATCCAATATAGGGGGGAAATCTCACAGCTCAGAGGGATAAATGACCCCCCCCCCTCTACAACCGTTGTCCAAGAAACAGTACAGTCTCTACGATCTACTGACCCCAAGATTATTAATTTATGGATTGTAAGTGGTACAGGGTTTTTTTTCTGTAGGAATATAAGTTGAAAAAATTGTTGTTTCCTGAATAGCAATAAGTTTGTGAGGAACAATCTCTGGACAATTGTCTACGTAAAGTTCATTTATGAAATCCGGGTAACATAGAGGAAGAAAGAGAAAGAACATGAATATGATAGTGATGTATTGAGAAGATTGGCTATCTTACATCGCTATCAATGTGGTCTTAATCGATACGTAAGGACATCTGAAACAGCTCGATCGATCTTCTTGAAGGAGTTGAAGTCATCCTGGCATAATAAGTCTTTCTGCAGGCTTTGCAGATGATTACGTTTGAATTTTTTTTTCGTGGTCTATATGGAAATATTAAAGAAAAAAGATTATTTGCAAGACTCGTTTGCATTAAGTGGATCGTATTTTCATTTCGTTTTATTTTTAAGATACGTTTCTGTGTTTAAGAAGGGTTCCAAATATATGATTTTACAGTTGGAATGTTCAACCAAGGAGCTTTAACTATTTTTCTAAGAATTTTGGATTGTTTTCATTTTTACAACCCCCAAAGATAATATGATAGTGTGCTCAACATTCATAAAAATATGAACATAATTAATAATTAATTGTTTGTAAATTAGGCGCCCGAGACAATCCACCTTAACTAGAGCTCATGTGACAGGATAGCTTTCAACTTGGCCGCCAAAGGATCGCAATCCTATCTCTGGTGTGCTTTCTAATAAGAATTAATATGGGACACCATTCGGAATATGAACAGTTCTAACTATCGATATTATTCCATTCGATGCAAATGATTTTTCGACTGATCGATATGTCTGTGTTTATTCTACACAGAGGACTTTCTCGACAGGACCGCAGGACATACAGACACACAACCGCAGCGAAGGATGTCGGCGTCCTTTTCGCGATTACAAGAGGGAAAGTAGAGCATTCTAGAAAATGTTATCGCTGAGATAAAGCGAAAACGTTAGCGACATCGTCAGCATAATTATCTTCTCCAAAGCATTAAAAAAAAAAACTGTTTAGTTAAGAGAAATTCAGCATAAAATAAAATGTTTATCTTTTTTGACCCTTTTCCATAATTTAAAAAATAGCTTTGCTTAGGAAATACAGAAACAGAAACTATATGCCCGTTAAAAAAAATACCGAGTTTAATGTTTCTGTTCATTTTTCTATAAATTATTAGAAAATATTAATATAAGCTAGACTATAAAGCACAAACACAAAGGCCAAATTTTTATTTTACAACAAAATAAATACAAATGATAAAAATTGCCAACTCTCCAGTTGATTAAAGAGAAAAAAAAATTAATAAAGTTTATGTACATATTATTTATACACTCTATAAAAAGTTAATATTACTCAAATAAATTAAAAAAATATTCTTGCAAAATACATATATAGAAACTTACAGAAACTATGCCATAAATCTTATTTTGTTTCTGTTCTGTTAACTTTCTGAGGAATAATTGGAAGATTATGATATAATTTCGTAGTTTAAGCACAAGATATACAACAACACTGACTCTACAATCCAGTACGGGTCTTGGCCGCATTAAGCGTCGCCTCCACTGTTCTCTGTCCAGTGCCAAGGTCCTCCGAGCTCTGGATCCAACAAAGCTACCTCCATCCTTCTCGACCTCGTCTACCCATCTCAATCGTGGCCGTCCAGGTTTCCTTTTTCCGTCAGCGTGCCCAAATTGCAGTCTGTTATTAGATAGGCGTAGGGAAGTAGCGAACCCATCGCCCGACCCTAGGGTCGCAATCAGCTACTGGTCCTCAAGGTTGGGGGTTGAGCGGAGGTGCCAGCTACCCACCCTCAGAAAAAAACACTTTGCTGTGAATCATCAAGGAATTAGCCTCGGATCTGGACAGTCTTCAAGGTATCGACACGGCGCACTCAAGGATTTAAAATTGGCTACTTGGAATGTACGTTCATTTACAGGCCAGGATCAAACACAAGAGATACAATAGTATGAAATTTAAAGCCCAAATATTATTCATGAAATAACATAAGAATAAAGACAGATAATTAATAATTTGCCTAGGTACTTGTGTATTAGCGGGTCAGCAGAGGCTGTTATCCGCCAGTGATACCTACGGATATGAATATGGAAATTGAAATATAGAAATTGTAATAATGAAATGCTAATTCTAGATCCCTCTGGCCACGTTCCTCTTCCTCTACTATGATATAAATGTTTTTCCAACACTTTCCATGAAAACATCTCCATTCCTATCCTTGTCAAAATCTATTTGTATGACCTTTTTCACACAATTTCATCTTTCGAATTTTTCAGAACTTGTGGAAGTATTTCATAGCTTCTTCATTTAAAGACGTCCATTCCCAAACTGTTATTTTTTTCATTTTATACAGGCAATGGAAAAAACAATAAGACCAAAACACAAAATTAAAAAAACAAAAAAACAATACAGAATTTAATAACGCACACAAAAATAACTCAAATGAAACGAGTGATAACAAAAGGTTACACTAGATAAGGAGGTGAGTTACATGGAGGCCCGGCAAATACACAAGTTTTCAAACGGATTAAGGGGAAGAATTTCAGTTTCTACAGTTTATGTAGATATGGGATATACATCCTTTTGAAATTAATATTCCTTTAATAAATAAAATTTAAAAACCTGTAGGATTAAATCAAGAGCAAGGTAACATTATCCCCCTTTGTACAGATTAGGTGAGCCCCAAGAGGGTCTCCATCCTCGCGGAGTCAATCACATCATGTCAATCACAGGTAATGAAAGAATAAATATCTCCTGCAAGTAGTTTTACATTGAAAGATGAGGAACCCAGCGCTGCGAGTTGAGCATATATAGATGATTTCTAATACACCCTTTGGGTAGAATCTGTTTCAATTAGGATTTTTTTCACATATCATAGCAACATTTGTTTTATTTAACTGTAAATCACATGGTTTTCATATAAGATATCCTTAATTAACCATTAAATCGTGTTTAAAAATAAATTATAACATTACAAAAATATATATATACATGTACAGTGGAACGTCGATTATCCGAAAGTTCAATTGACGGAACTATTTTTTTTTCAAATGTAATTTTAATTTATTATTAAGCAGACAGGTATTAAAACGTTATTTAAGCCACAAAATTAATTTTGATAAATATTTGCATAAATTTGATTTTGTTTTACACACATGTAAATACTTATACATATGTACCAGCATATTTTCGTTCTTTGCATTGTGTTGCATTTTTTATTCGTTCATTTTTCACTATGTACATATATTTATACGTAAACAAATAACAGTGCTTTTTATAATGTTTTATTAATAGATTAATAAAGAAAAAATACTAAATATTTAATAATATATTAATAAATAAAAAAAATATATATATAATTTATTTTTTAGTGAATTTCGATCATCCGAACCACCCCTGACAACATTAGTTCGGATAATCGACGCTCCACATATATTGGGATCCTTATCGATGTCGGAATCGATAGTAGGTCAGAATCGAAGTCGAAGTCAACGAACGACAGAGGAAGGAAGTTTGGACGACTCATTGCGTGTCTCCTACTTCCGGTGTAAGAGTGTGCCTTTATCTCTCGTCTTTAAGTACTTCCGATGCAGTTGGCTAATCTTTAAAAGCCCAAAACGTGCAACTTGCAGGCAGTATTGCAACATGGTTCAAGGGGGACTTGAAAATAAATAAAACTGCATCGAGAAGGACTTTGGCAAGTAAGAGTAGTAACTTTGTAATAGTCCAGCATTATGTTTAATCTAAATCTATAATAATAACAAAAAGGTCAGAAAAATTCTCTAAAATAGGGAGAAATGTTTATTTGAAAGCCAACGTTTCGAACCTCATCGCAGATCTTCTTCAGGGCTCATAATGGGGTCAACTGATTTTCGGGCCCCCTATATAAGAGAATTTTTCTGACCTCCACCCGGAGCATTTTCTTCCTCATACATATAAGGTCAACTAAGATTGTTCTAGATAAATCTATTATAGTTAACATAAATATTGTATATAAGAATAGGCTCGATAAGGCACCTCTTCGGTTACCAGGAATATTTTGAGGCTGTGAATATTTCAGGGGGCTAATTTTTATTTAGATACTTAAATTCTGACTGTCGCTTCGATAAAAGTAGTGAAAAAAACTGGTAGCTTTCAACATTTTGATCAGCGATTAGAAAAGAAAATGTTTGAAGGCAGTTTAAAAACTCAGTAAGCTCTAGAGATTTAAAGTTCTAGAACCAAATGTTTAGCAGATAACGCCAAATAGCTCATCATGTATTCAACTATACATACATTCAGGTTCTTAATATTTTTTATATTGGTTTAATAATAAAATCAATGTCCGACGAGGATTACAGTTACAAATACTTGATAACCATGTAGCCCAAAGAGGATGCAGTTAGTTAATGCTGGCTTGACTAATGACAACACAACTCTTGGTCACGACTCACAAAAAATGTCCAACAAAAACAAGAGGCGTCCACAACTGGACCGAAACTTCACAAGGACATTTTAAACACTCTTAGTTCATTTATATTTGAGTCTGTTTGTGTATATATAAATAAAAATTAATATCTTATTAAATATTGCTTTCAACCTATGTTTATAGTTTACAATATTGAAGAAAATAAAATAACCAATAACAAATATCAAGATAACAACAGCATTTTTAAAAAATGTTTTTGGGTATTAAAAAAATAAATAAAAAAAACCCTATCACTACAAGCCATGAAGGATTTTGGGTACGTGGTGGTGAGATTGTATTGTTTCTTGGTCAACTGTTGTGCAGGGAGGCGATTTGTCCTAGATCACGCTTAACCGCCAGATTTACCCCAATTCTGGGTACCCAAATTACAGATGTTAGGCAACTCCCAGGTCTCTATATTCCCAAATCCCATAGGATCAATTAAAATTTAAATCGTAGCAAATCAAATATTTACGCACGTAAAACATCAAAACATGGGCATAACTTGATTATCATTAAAGAATAGCTATTAAACAATATTTCAGTATTATTAACTAAATCCGTACAGATTCGAACCGTACTACAGCAATTACGAGGCCGCTAAGGTAGGCAGACACCTCAACAACCACGTCCAAAACAAAGGCAATGTAGATACAAATGCATACATATAAATTACGAGCTTGGTTTTACTTACAAAACTAAATTAGGAAGAGAACCGATTATATTAAAGAAAAAGCACAGAAAATATCTCAAAACTGACAACCGCTTCTCCAAACAAGACACAGATAGAATGGTAAAGCACATACAAAAAGACAAGTCAATCACACGACAAAAGTAAAAATATATTTAAAAAAGCTAAAATAGAACGGAGCCATGTTACTGACAAACTGGGGAGCGGAGTGGCTCAGTGGTAGAGCACTGAGTAACCATGCCGGAAATCCTGGTTCAAATCTCGCTGCGGGAAGTTACTTTTATTTAGTCGGTTTGCGGCGGGAGATGGATCATATAGGGTCTAGGACCCTCCTGGGGCTCACCCAGCCTCTATAAAATATTATAAAAATAAGGAGGAAAAATCTGGTGGTTGAGCGTGACCTAAGACAATTCACCTCCTTGCAGAACCGTTGTCCATGAAACAGTACAGTCTCTACCATGTACTTAACGCCAGACTCGTTCACGGGTCGTAGTGGTTACAGGTTACTAACAAAATGTGTCAGGAAACAAGATAGAAAAGTCGATAATAATGTAAGGGAAGTAAGCATAAGAGACACCAGGAACAAAATGGACAGAGTAGATAAAAAGAATACATGATGAAAAGATAAAGGGTTCTAAAATCAATCTCGTTAAAATTTAAAGAATACTTTCTTATAATTTAATCATAACTCCTTAGTTGCGAAGTTAAATGACTGGCCATCGGGGTGGAGTCGAACCTGAGCACCATCCACTGAGTGAGGTCAACTCGTGAGGATACCTTACGATAGCTATCACTCACGCACCAGCGAGCAGCTCCTAGAACTGGATGGAGCCGTCGAGTCTGCAAATCGAATGGGCGTTATCGATTTTGTACCGAGTTAAGTGTAACCTAATGGCAGATCGTTCGCCTGGGGAAAGTGAGATCGACTAATCTAATAATCGATGCTCCTTACGGGTAAGCGCTTCTCATATCAGAAGGAACGCTATGCTCAATTCCAAAAATTATTGAGTACATCAAATGTAACGCAGGAATTCCCGAATGATTATGGAATTATTCTTTAAATAGCCGGAGATGATAAAAAACACTTTTGAGGAAGTGTACACGGAAATAGACTAGCAATAAAGACAAAATGAAATAAAATTAAGAAAGCTAAATATCGACTACTGAAAAAGATCCGGAAGAGAGTTTTACTTTTATGATTGTGTAAATAAATCCTAACTATAAAAACGGATTTCACTGGTTTCTGGTTTTTCCCATAGCAAAGAACTCATTTATTTTCTAATATGTATTTGTAAGGAGCGATCGGTGGTATCGGCTTCGAGCCTTCGGGTTCGCTAAGCCTTAACATTATTACTAATATGTATGGATTAGTGTAGCTGAGCGCGAAGAACGCTAAATTGTTGATGTTTAAGTTCCGGATTAGAAACCAACTTCGTCAAATAAATTATGAATTTTGCTTACATCAATGGACCGGACATTTTGCTTACATCAATGGGCCGAATTGGAATCCAGACACTATTCGGGCTCACCAAACCTCTCTAGAGTGGGTTTATTTATTACAAAAAACCTGGAGGTTGATCGTGCTCTCCTTCAAACGACCTCTCTATACAACGTTTGACTTAGATTACCTTACTACGTACCCAACAGAAGACTCTCCACGGGTTACCTTTTTTTTTTTTTTAGTTCGCGATCCATTTTCTATATTGCTAATTATCTTAAGTTTTTATGTTCGTCTTTGAGGAAAATTTCTTTATTTTAAATACATTTATTCAACTAAGTTTTACAATCTACCTTCATTGTGTATCAAATTCATAATTGCTTTAAACCAAACTAATACAACAAAACAAAATACAAACTACAAAGATGTATCGACCACTAAGCATCTATACATATTATAAAACAATGTCCTAGGCCGCGTTTATTCGCGGTAAACTCAATAACTACTGCGCGGATTTTCATGGGGTTTTCGCCAATAGATAGAGTGATTCATCAGGAAGGTTTAGATATATAATTTGTCGAGGTTTTGAGTAAATGGATCGTAATATCGATGGGTTTCACGGAAGACGCTGCATAATCCCGTGCATTATCTAACGTGTAAGATAAAGAAATAATTTTTTTTAAATTATTATTATTTATTTTTTATATACCTGGTGTAGTAAAAGAGATGCTTTCTATCCTTACTATTTTATTTTCAAAACAATTATAAAAGCCAAGGGAAAAAAAGTTTTTATTTTTATAATTTCTATGTAATAAAGTACATTAGCTGAGATGGGAAGAAAGAAAATCAAGACTCCCAAAGAAGCCTAACCAATGATAGTCGCGTGGTCCTTAGTGGCCAATACGAGATAAAAAAAAATTACATTACACAGACAAATTATGCATAATATTCCTTGTTACCCGAGCAAAGCTGGGGTGGATCGTTAGTTTAATATGAAAAAAATATCGTCTTGCCCTGCCTTGCCAAATATAAATTAGAACACATCTAAAGAGAAAATAAAATGAAGTATATTATATGAATTTGTAATAATAATAATAATATATAGTATTGTTACTTTATTCGATGTGTGTGTAGTACAATTAAACACTATAAAATCCAGTGCGCACCCATGTTATAAAATATCTCGTCGTACCAAAACCTTACTGTTGCTGGAATTTATATCAAAAATATTTTTTTTTTAAATAAAGCTTGCCACAAATGTATAGATTTTTAAATGATCAAAATTTTTACATTTGTGAACATCTTATTTTAAAAAACATAAATACAAAAAAATACTTTGTTGTTTATGGGAAAATGTGCAACAAAATATTTGTCCTCCTTTTATTGAAGAGAATAAATCTTTATAAGGGACAAATAAGTTGGGCAAAGCTCGCTATAAATCGATGTAAATCAGAGGCCGTAAATTTACATAGGCCAATATAGGCTATTGGTTACTGAGGTCGAATCTAAACTATACGTTTGTCGGGAAGTCAATGGCCTCAACTATATTAATACAACTGGCCTAGATCGAGTCAATAATCGATATATTGTATATAGTTATCTACTTGATAAGGAAATTGCTATTTACTTCAGTCCAATCGATAATCGATTGATTGGGAGCTTATGATAGCAGGTGGGTGTGTTACCTGAGGCTCTGTCAATAAAAAAAAACTAATGTTGAAACTTCATTTGTCGAAATTCAAGATCAAAATTACAAGTGTGAATATAGTCATTCAATGAGGGTACATGTACCGCTATAGCTCATGAAGGTATTGGATAACAGTACATGGTAGAGACTACTCTAACCAAACAGCTCTGCGAGAGGAGATAGTGCTGTCTGCTAGCTTTCCCTCTAATTGGGGGACAATATTGGCCGAGTGAGCCACAGAGAGTTTTCCAGAACCCGAAGAGTCGATTTCTGTCAGCTAAAAGAATAAATAATACACCTGCCACGGCTGGTCTCGAACCAGGGGCTAAAGATTAAGGACCCCAGGACCCCAGGACTCTATGAACCTATTTAGGCCGTTCTTAAGGTGAAAAGCTTAGTTTTTTGCTGAAAACATGGCTGGTAATGTCACGGATGTAATCTACTCACAAACTGAAAGATGCCATCATGATATTTTATTTCGTCCGGTAGCTCGTGCAGAACAATGTGACTTTACAAAAAACTCCAATTAATATATTCAATTATTTCGTGGAAGAAAATATAAAAAAAACAGTAGAAGCCTGTAGTCATAGAGCTTTCGGATAACAAAACGGGATTAATTAAATATGCCAGTTTATTAATTTATAACTCACGGTACTATATTATAAATATTCAACAATAATGATGAAAAAAAATTAACAATCACTAGTAAGCGATTGGAAAAATCAAAAATGCTATATCTTAAAAATACTGGTCCCTGAATTCACGGACGATAACTAACCAGTCAACATCAGACAAAAATAAATTATTCACATAAATGAGGATCAAGTACAGGATATCTCACATCGACACCCAAACAGACAGCTATACCTTATTTACTAAAACCTCTAAACGTTGTTCATCCTTCAAAGTTAGGGGTCGTCGCTCAAGCCTATATAGAACAGTCGCTAGGACTATAATTTTATTTCTTACTATAACAATTGTCATATGTCGTAAGCTGAAATGATTTCTTCCACTTTTCCCGGTCCTGGCAGTCCTCCTCTGTAAGCCCTCTGGCTGCCATTCGTTCTTGCAACCCATCGTACCATTTCTTTGCCGGACGTCCTCTTCTCCTCCCCTCCTTAGGCTACACCTACATTGGATCCGGTGTGATACGATGAGACGTCGCTAGCAAACCAAATGACTGAAATATATCGCGAGTTATAACTTTTGGTTCTTTAAATTTATAAAATTAACATTATTTATTAATTAGTTTTAATACATTTATATTTTACTATAATGTATAGTAAAATATGTATAATGTATACACTCCAGCATCGTATGTGATAGAATCACGTCGCACCGAATCGGATCCAATGTAGGTGTAGCCTTAGGAACATAATTGATTATTCTCTTGGGCCATCGATTTTCTGACATTCTCATTACATGGCCGTACAAGCTCAGCTTTTTGGTCTCAATAGTGTACAAGATATTGTGGAGTTCCTGTTTCTCTGATCACGTGAGTTTCATATACTACAACCACGTCTCCAGAAGTCCATCCCCATCGCTAGGAGTTTTTTTTCTAAGTTGGAAGTGATGGTCCATGTTTCTGAGCCATATAATGCCACAGAGGAGTGGTAAAGTCTTTTCTTTGTAGACAACTGAACTTCCTTACTCCATAATATAGAATTTAAAGTTCTTATTGTATTTCTTCCTTCAGTGACCTTTTCCCTTATGTCAAACTATAATTTTATAATTGGTAAATTTTAAGCGACCCTAATAATTTCGACACACAATGTCACTAAAATTAAATTATTTAAATAAAAAATAGATACTTAAAAAGAACTCGCCTACTTAATTCCTGAGTGGATCTTGTCTTGATTGGTCTAGGTGGATCCGTGTCTGGAAATAACAAAAACATAAAATGTTATATCTGATAAGTTTAATGTAAATAAAACATAAATAATAATAAACAGAGGAAGGCTACATGTAAAGATTGAACCAGGAAATTTACAGGGACATCAAAGACCTGGAAACCGAAATAAGAGTCAGAAGGCTAAGATCCTACGGGCGCAAGGGAAAGATGGACCAAGGGAGACTAAGGTAAAGATGGACCAAGGGAGACTAAGGTAAGGATGGACCAAGGGAGACTAAGGTAAAGATGGACCAAGGGAGACTAAGGTAAAGATGGACCGAGGGAGACTAAGGTAAAGATGGACCGAGGGAGACTAAGGTAAAGATGGACCAAGGGAGACTAAGGTAAAGATGGACCAAGAGAGACTAAGGTAAAGATGGACCGAGGGAGACTAAACAAGAGAGTGTAGAAGAAAATGGTCCGGGAAGAGGTCAATAAATTTCTCTTAAATATCAAGAAATATTTATTCAGTAGCCAACGTTTCGACCCACTCTGCAGGTCTTCTTCAGGGCTAAATATGCAAAATACAGACAATGAAAATTACAAAATTATTAAGCAAAGAAAAAAGAATAATAAAAGCAGGGTAAATGTAGAAAATGAACATTAAACAATTTTTCCTAAGTATGGTAAATACATTATAAAGGTTAAAATGAACGAGTGTATAGGATCAATAACCAAGTGACAGGAAGGTATTGAAATACATAATAGAGATTAAAATAATAATAGTCTTTTTTCTTTGCTTAACAATTTTGTAATTTTCAATTGTCTGTAATTTGCATATTTAGCCCTGAAGAAGACCTACAAAGTAGCTCGAAACGTTGGCTACTGAATAAATATTTCTTGATATTTAAGACAAATTTATTGACCTCTACCCGCACCATTTTCTTCCACATATTTCATCAAGGTCAACTATTTTCATTAAAAATAAACAAGAAAGTATTTGACAAAATACGTGAGTGCATGAGCGTAAAACAAATGAGAGAGGAAGAAGAAAAATTAAAACTAACAGACAAAGACTGCCTAGAAAGAGAACAATTCGGAAAAAAATTAACAATTAAAAATGCGTGGTCGAAAGAAAGACAAAAATGAGACAAGGAAATAGTGATATTCGGGTGTTTTTCATTGGCCGTTTCCGGAAAAAATCCATAAATTTAAAGAAATATATATTACATCTGCATCCACAATATTTTTTTATATTATTCAGCCAGAGACATTATTCAGTGCCCAATAATGAAATCTGAAAGCAGATGATACACCACCAAATGGACAACTCGTGTTTCCATTATTTTTAGAATACTCGACCCCAGAGCACAATACAGGGCAAGGCCTCAATATTAATCGATTAATTTATTCGATGTAATGGAGAGGTATTCTATTCCCTCTAGTGACACGTGTGTAATGTTACTTCTACTTTTCCATGTTACGTAACTTGTAATATCCTCTAATATCTTGGAGATTGTCCCACGAGGTCTTCCTGCTATTATCATGTTTTCTTGAAATGAGAAAAAAAAATCTAGAAAAAGTGTCCTCTAAGCATAGGATAGTTGCATAACTTACAATGTAGTTGTAATATATGTAGTAAATTTATGTAATATATGTATATAATATGTATAGTGATATCATGAGTACATGTAGATAGGTACATAGTCATTCGAAAGGTGTTAAAATGGAAATGTTGAAATAAAATTTAATTTTACTCAAGTAATCTTACTACCCTATTTTTTTTTTCCTTCCTATACAATTCGTTTTTATTTAAAATCTTAATTAAAATATATATTAAGTAGTATCCTACATATAACATTCTCCATCTTAGAATACAATTTCTCCCATCGTTTATAGAAATTAAGTTAAAACTATAAAGATAATTTTAACTTGTATTTTTTCTCGTAGTCCTAAAATAATAAAACTTAATATCAAGGATCTCTAAGTAGTCAAAGCAAACTTGGTTACCTGAACCTCCAATAATACAAAAATTAATTTTAGAAAAAGGGACTTTTTTTAAGAGCTTCTATCCTCGCCAAATTGATTTTGGAACATGTCACAATATATGTATGAATGACTCTTCTCATTAAATGATCACCCTTTCTTGCGAGATTCTCAATGGACTATTATAGATAATTCGATTGAATACAACCTAATAGTGATTTGTTAAATGTATGTGGGAGTTTTGAGTTGCTACCACATTCGACTGCGTATGTGGTAGATAAGTTATTAAATCTGCTAACATTCAGGTGTATTTGCAAGTACGGAGTAGAGATTTGGGGCTCCACTGAGCCATCGAATTCCTCTCGTGTCCAATCCTTACAATCCAAAATTCTCAATGATCCTCAATGCTTGTTACCAATAAAATCATCCATAATGACCTCAATACCCCAATTGTTGCTGATTTGGCCCGAGCCCGATGCCAATCTTTTCATGACAAACTTTATTCGGACTCAAACCTAGCTATTTCTTGAAACCCTGATAATCCTCCGAGGCGCCTGAAAATGAGATAGGCTCGTGAAGTTGAATTAGTTATTTGATTACTACCGCTGGTTAGTTTCTCTACTTGCCATCCATGCCATTATGTATCATTCCTGCCATTTCCTTGTTGTATTGTTAAAAATACAGTTGTAAATTTCAATGAATAAACTAATAAAAGAAAATGCATACAGGTGTGAGCACTTGAAGCGTCAGTAGATCGGACAGAGTCCATCAGTAGCCTTTAAAAAATTAAATAATTTATCTGCCACACCCGAGATCTTCAGCCTAGCAACTTAGCACTCAACACACTAAGCTATCCCGCTTCCAGTTTACATTCGAGCAATATATATTTCCCTCAGAAAGATCTTTGGCCCTAAAAAAGAAGGATATCGCTGGCGGATGAAGACAAACGAGGAACTTAGAAATCTATATGGTACACCAGATATTGTTGCCACGATTAAGAGTGCCAGGATAAAATGGCTGGGGCCGGTACAAAGAATGGAAATAAGTAGACTACCAAAAATGATGATGGAGGGACACCCTGGGGGAAGGAGGAGCAGAGGGAGGCCTAGACATCGTTGGCCGCAGGATCTGGAGGAGGGTCTTCGGACGTTGGGCGTCGGCAGGTGAAGAAGGGCACCCGAAGACAGGTCGCAGTGGAGGAGGATCACTGAGGAGGCCAAGGTCCTGCAAGGAACATAGCGCCGTTAGGTAGACAATATATTTTAATATTTAACGTAATTAATATACAAATGAAATATTTACCATTGCAATTCGTTCGATTTCGTAACAATCTTTTCTTTAACAGTGCCAAAAGTGGCTTATTTTTGGAATGAGGGCCTTTTCAAGAATTCCTATCCTTACCATAGTCAGTCGTTTATAAAAAGTGTTGTTACAATGTATGTACAAATACAATATACTAGAAATATGTACAAATTACGCTCAACAGTTCCCGTTTAGAGTACTGTAGTAATTATATTGTTAGCATCAACATTGTCCTGTTAAGTCGTAAAAACGAATATTGTTTACAATAGAGCAGAATATTGGTTTAAATGGTTCTCAAAGATACAATAGAGAAATATTTAGAGCTAGAAGAGTCTTAAGGATTCCACAACAATGGCAATAAAGGAAGGATTAAATTCTTTGGGAAAGGATATCTTGGTACATACAAGACGGCAGGCAGCAATCCAGTCTTCAAAGAGAAGAGAGACGAACGCTAGGCAAACAGATGAAGGATTTAGGGAGGATTTTGGTTCCAAGGATTTGAAAGGAACCATCTCTAATAACCTCTCAAGTATTGCAGACTGGAAACAGAGTAATGCCTCAGGTATTGGGGTACACGTGTATACACGTGCAAGTGTACAGGTCTCACGACACACACAAAATATATAGTTATCCTGATACATCACTTGTAGATTTTCCCAGAAACTAAGTATCATTGGGAATTATTAAATCCGGATATAATTCACAGTTCACATCATGATGTTATTTTTGACCTCTAAAAGTAACATTAAAATTTTAAAAGGGATATGAGTATATCTAAAATCACAAGGGCCCATACTCTTACTTTATGATTCGATAAATCGATTTTGGGAAGCCATATAGGTTATATCAATTTTTTTAAATGGGAGTGTTTTTTTTACACACTATTTTGTCCCGGTAAAATCGATACTTTTAAATATATCATTTTTTTTTTTTACAGGAGGGGAATTTCGGATATAAATATGAATAAATTAATTTTTCATTAATGGTTTCTCAATGACATAAAAACAATGATAAAATACAGTTTTATTAACCTATATTAGGTATAACCCGGATTCAAAATGTAGTTCTCCTTCAAAACGACGACGCCATAACTCAAAAAATCTAATTTTTTAATAGAGTTATTGAAAGTTCCATGTGAGTTAAAAAAATAAAAATTTCGGTGTTGGTAAAGCAAAGCATTCCTATTGTAATGGATGCTATTGAAATCCTTTAAAAAGCTCGACATTCTTCATTCATAAAATTATTAAGTTCAAACATGAAACAGCTCAAAATGTGACTTATTAAGATAGAAAAAAAGCAAGTTGAAATGCAATAGGAGATATCTCGTTTCTGAATACAATTGCTTTTAAAGGAGCGATATGATAGTATTAAAAACATGTACCACTACATCCCGAGAACGGGTCTAGGGTTCAGTACATGATAGAGACTGCAAGGCAGGTCGATTAGGCCTAGATCACGCTCAACCACCAGATTTCCCCTGCCCTTATTTTGGATACCCATTTTATAGAGGCTGGGTGAGTCCTAGATCAGTCTACGGCCGCTAACAGGTTTTTTAAACGTCTGCCAGTGAGCGAGATTAAAACCCAGGACCTTCGCCACCGCAACTCAGCGCCCTACCACTGAGCCACTCCGCTCCCTACGATATGATAGTAAAGTGCTTTAAAATCTAAAAATTATTATTTTTGACTTATGTCTCGTTGTTCTCAAGAACGAGCGACATTATGATAAAATGTGATTTATACGTTTTCAGCATCTTTATCTGAATTTCTTAATAGTGAAGTCTAATAAAAAAATACTGGAAATGGAATGAATTAATTTTAGACCGGCATTGTGAAATATTTTGCTGATGCTGGAATATTTCGGACAAAGTCAGCGTATTCCCCAACTGGGTCGTTGTTTGCGATGAAAGTTCCCGACGGATTTAAATGGGGTTTTCCACTTTGTGCTCAATTCAATTCAATAAGAATTAAAATTATGAATTATATTAGCTAATCTAAAACTGTTATTGAATATTAGATTGAAAGTATTTATTGATCGTATCAATAATATGTAGGTATTCAAGGGATAAATGAGCAACATAAACGAGAAAATAAAAAAAAATGACTACAATTAACGTATGCAAATGAATATACACATTGAATGAATGTAATACATATATTTTACTAAATTACATTTGTTTTTAATTCTCGTATTTTATTTTTTATATTCATTAAAATAAAATAATATTCTTGCACAGAGATAAAAAACAAAAACAGTTGGATTGCCTTGAATCCTTGGGAGATTTCTCCATAAATTCTTCCACGCGAAATACTTTCAAAACTCACATAGAATGTATAATATTCTCAAGAAAATATTTACTATTATTATTTTGTTTCTGTACCACTGGTCATATAATTTTTTTTTTCTTTAGAACTCAATTACGGAATTCTCAAAAAATACTGATTAGGCAGGAATAAGGTGCGACCAAAATTTTTACGTATTTTTTTTTATAAAAGTGGCCGGCTCAGGGAGTAGGAATATAAATAAATTTAATGGAAAGTATTTATTTTATTTTTTATGGGACTCTATAGCAAATGATTATCTAAGCACAATGATTGTGTTAATTTAAGATTTTATTATGAACCTTACAGGGTTGAGTAAATGGGAAACTTCTCAGAAACTTGCGCAGAAAAATTATTTGCACAATTATAAATTGTTTTTTAAATAAAAACAATTATCTATTGACAAAATGGAAAAATTATTTTATTTAACATAAATTTAAATAATTGACAAACGAATAATTATTAATTATTAATTATAGGCCTCTAAAACAAGTATTGATAAAAGAAAACAACTTCACAAACATTTTTTTAAAAATAATAAATTGAAACAAAAAATGATTGATACGACAAGAAGAGAGATATGAATTGCAATCTCCCGGTTATCGCAAGCAGTACTTCCTTTCCAACAGGAGGCCTTGGACCATTGTATAGTTGCATAAGGATCGCACAATTATTTTATACTTTTCTCTTTTTCAAACCAAAAGCAAGTCCTTTCAAATCCGTTCACGATGCCAAGTCTATTGTCCACGACGTCCATTTTTGGACACGTCCATCAATTTATGAAAAACATCCGCAAAAGCCCCGCAGTTTAAAATGCATTTTTGCAAGCTCGGAGATGAAAAGGAAAATCAAGGCCAAGTCTTCTCATAGAGCGAAAGAATATTTTAATTACAACGGCTATAAAAGCAAATATAATCTTTGGTATCACAATCTGTTAGTACAAGGACATGATCAGTATATGGTTAGATTGATGTAGGAGGGAACAAGTCGAGAAGTTCAAGTACTCAGCCTCTATGGTAACTAGGAAAAAAATATTCAAGATTAAATAAACGCACGGTTAAAACCAGAAATGTTTTGGTCTAGGCATTGCATGGCACACGCTGTCTTTTTCGAAACTTAAGAATTAAAAATAATTTTATTTTTTATTTATTTATTGAAATTTACAACTGTATACAAAATACATCTAGTAAATATAATGAGTGAATACATTGACATGAGAAGACAAGTAGAGAAACTACCCAGTGGTAATACTCAAATTAAAAAGTTCAGTTTAGAAGGTCACGAGGCCATCTTCTTTTCAGACGCCTCGGAGGATTATCGGGAATCGAAGAGGAAGCTAGGTTTGAAACTAGAGGGTTTGAGTGGGAATCAAGTTTGTTATGAAAGGATATATACCGGGTTCGGGCTAAATCAGCAACAAATGGGACATTAAGTTCGTTATGGATGACTTTATTCTTAACAAAATAGGGAGCGTTGAGGATTTTACGAAGGATTTTGGATTGTAGGGATTGGATACGAGAGGAATTCGATGGCTTAGCTTAGTGGAGCCCCAAAGCTCTATTCCGTAAGTCCAGATGGGTCTAATGATTGTCAAGTAAATGAGTCTCTTGTAGTTAATTGGGAGCTTAGAACGTTTATCTAGTAAATGCTGAAGTAGCCTGAAACGGCGAGCTGTTTCTTGTAGTTTCAGTCTAGTATGAGGATTCCAAGTTAAGCGTTTGTCAAGGTGTAGTCCTAAGTACCGGATCTGTTCTACAGGACTAAGAGGGATGTTGTTAAACGATACAGGGGGGCAGGAAGTCGCAGGTTTACGACGGAGATTAAAAATAATAAAACTTGAAAACAGCAATTGGTGGTATTGACATCGAAGTTTCCGTTTTTCTGAGCATATTATTTTGTTTTAAATCTATTTATTTATTTTCAAACGTTATTACTTTATTAGAAAAACATAAAAAAAGATAGAATTTTGAGGTATTCGAAAAAAAGTAATGCAAAAAGGTTGAGAGTACAGCCGCGATATCAGTTCTAGAGGCGACACTAGTGCTATCTATGATATTATTCTTGCTAACTAACAGCTTTGTATGCATTGGATTTATTGAAAGTGATTTAACATTTAATTATTTTTATCGACACCTGCTATTTTTTTTATAATAAAAATGTTCCAAATATTTATATATCACATTCAATCTCGTCTATTTTTATACGATTGATAATTATCAATTATGAATTAAATTATAATTTAATTCAGTAGTACTTACAGTGCACTTATCCATGACTTAATTGGGTTGTAAGTGCGTACAAAGTATCAGGGAGATCCATTATTCATGAGATAGCGGCTATCTTGGAAATGCAAAACAGTTCCTATCCGGAAGAATTAAGGGGATCATACAGAGAGGGATCCCTTGAAAATAGAGCCTAAATTTTATATATTAAAAAAATGGATTTAAAAACGTAGTTTTAAATTATTAATCCATATAAAAGGAATGATGGTAGTTACAAATATCAATCGATTAAAGGAGATTATAGAAACATTTTTGGCAGAAATAAATAAATAAACAAAAGAAGATGGATGATAAACAAAGAAACATCTGAATAACTCCAGTTGAAATATCAACAGCTTGCAATTTATATATTTCAGACTTTTTATAATCCATCAACCTTATAAGTAAACGGAATAAGTTGATAAAATTAAGGAAAAATAAAATCAGAGTGCAAGGAGAAGATTCTGATAGTTCTCAAGTGGTGGGGAAGATCTGGAAGAAGTGCAATAATCTAAAAGAGTAGAGTGCAAAATGCTCAATAAGTTACACAAAATAAGTTAGACTTATTTTATTTAATCCTACGTTTCGACCTAATTTTTAAGCCATCTTTGAAATTTCACCTATGACATTTTGTCATTTGTCAATAACATGGAATTCATTATATTT